>JAUNZM010001640.1:0-23234 GCA_033459285.1 Clamator glandarius
AGTTAGAAGACAATTACTCAAAATTTGGTTACAGTTACCGAGAATTTGGGACAATTACACAAATTTTCGGGAAAATGACACAAAATTTGTGGAAGATACACACAATTTTGAGACAATGCCTAAGAATTTGGCAAAGCGCCTCAACAATTTGCGACGATTATTACAAATCTGGGGCTAATGACTCAAAACCTGGCGGGCGACGATTACTAGAAGTTTTTAGGCAGTTATTTCAAATTTGTGCACAATTACTGAAAACTTGAGGAGTAATGACCCCAAGTTTGGAGGAAATGACTTAAAATCTGGGACAATTACCAAATTTGGGAACAATTACCCCAAATGTGGAGACAACACCCTACCCCTAACCATAAAACACTAACCCCAAACCCAACTCCAATTTTTTGGACACTAACCCAAAATCTGGAGATAATTCCTCAAAGTTTGTGGACAATTGCGTAAAATTGGAGGACAATTACCCAAGAGTTTGAGACAATTACCCCAAACTGGGAGACAATTGCCCAACATTTGGAGAAGATTACTCAAAATAGTCTGACATTTACCTCGATTTGGGGGAAATTACCCAGGGTTTGGAGAAAATGATGCAAGATTTGGGGACAATTACACAAAATTGGTGGAAGAATTACGCCTGATTTTGAGACGACTGTCCAGATTTTGCTGGCAAATACCCCAAATCTTACCCCAAATCTGCAGACATTTACTCTAAACTTGAGGAAAATTACCCGAGACTGGGGACAATTATACAAACATCGAGGTAAAATGGTAAGAAATGTTGTGGCAATTACTTAAAACTGGAGGACAATTACTGCACATTTGGGGATAATTAGAGAAAGTCTGGGACATCTGCACAAAATTTGAGGAAAATTACAAGATATTTGGGGACTGTTACTCAAAATTCTGAGACAACTCCCATAAACTCGGGCGCACTTACCCTCAACCCGGGGACTATTACAAGAGGATTTGGGAAAATTACTCAAAATTTGGAGGCAATTTCCCAAGACTTTGGGACAATTTCTCAAATTTGTGGCAAATTACCCAACAATTTGCTGAAAATTGGCACAAATTTTCGGCCACAATTGCCTGAAATACGGAGAGAATTACACAAATTTTGGCAAAATTACCCCAAATTTGGAGGCAGTTACCCCAAATTTCATAAGGATGATTCAAAATCTGGTGACAATTACGCAAAATGCGTGGCAAACTACAAGAATTTTAGGGACAATTACCCAACAGTGGGAGACGGTTGCCCAACATTTTGAGAGAATGCTCCACATTTTGCGGACGTTACCAAACCTATGAGCACAATTACTCTAAATTTCAGGAAAAGGGACCCTAATTTGGGGACAATTATACAAAATTGATGAAAACGATAAGAAATCTTGTGAAAATGACTCAAAATTTGGTGACAGTTACCCCAAATACGGCGACAATTAACAAAATTTGGAGAAAATGTCCATCGTTTTGAGATAGCTCCTCAAAACTGGGGGGGCAATTACCCGAAGTTTGCGGATAATTTCCCGAAATTTGGAGACAGTTACCGAAAATTTGAGGAGGATTACCCAAAATCTGGAGAGAATGACTCAAAATTTGGAAAAAGTACTCAAAATTTGGTGACAATTACCCAACAAGGGGGTTACAATTACTAAAAATGTGGGTAAACTTACCAAAAATTTTGAGGCAATAATCCAAATCGGGTGAAAATTATCCGACATTTGGGGAAAATTATCCACCACTTGGGGACAAATACTCCAAATCTGAGGAAAATTATTAGACATGTTGGGCCAATTACCCAAAATTTGGAGACAGTTACTCAGGATTTGGGGACAATGACCCAAATTTGGAGACAATTGCTGAAATTTGGGAAAACGACAGAACATTTGTGGACAATTACTAAAAATTGGGGCAAAATGACCCCCTATTTAGGGACAATTTCCCCAACATTTGTCGAAAACGACACACCGTTTGGAGACAATTACGCAAAAATTGGAGACAATTACTTAGAATTTGGGGTCAATTACCCAACGTTGGGTGACAATTTCCCTCCGTAGGAACACAACTATCAAAACTGTAGAGACAAATACACGAAACTTGTGGAAGAGTTTAATGACTTGAATCACCATTGCCCATAACTTTGAGACAAATTAGAGGACAATTACTCAAAATTTGGTTACAGTTACCGAGAATTTGGGACAATTACACAAATTGTCGGGAAAATGACACAAAATTTGTGGGAAGATACACACAATTTTGAGACAATGCCTAAGAATTTGGCAAAACGCCTCAACAATTTGCGACGATTATTACAAATCTGGGGCTAATGACTCAAAACCTGGCGGGCGACCATTACTAGAAGTTTTTAGGCAGTTATTTCAAACTTGTGCGCAATTACTGAAAACTTGGGAGTAATGACCCCAAGTTTGGAGGAAATGACTTAAAATCTGGGGACAATTACCCAAATTTGGGGACAATTACCCCAAATGTGGAGACAACACCCTACCCCTAACCATAAAACACTAACCCGAAACCCAACCCCAATTTTTGGACACTTACCCAAAATCTGGAGATAATTCCTCAAAGTTTGTGGACAATTGCGTAAAATTGGAGGACAATTACCCAAGAGTTTGAGACAATTACCCCAAACTGGGAGACAATTGATCAATATTTGGAGAAGATGACTCAAAATAGTCTGACATTTACCTCGATTTGGGGGAAATGACCCAGGGTTTGTAGAAAATGATGCAAGATTTGGGGACAATTACCCAAAATTGGTGGAAAATTACGCCTGATTTTGAGACGACTGTCCAGATTTTGCTGGCAAATACCCCAAATCTGCAGACATTTACTCTAAACTTGAGGAAAATTACCCGAGACTGGGGACAATTATACAAAAATCGAGGTAAAATCGTAAGAAATGTTGTGGCAATTACTTAAAACTGGAGGACAATTACTGCACATTTGGGGATAATTAGAGAAAGTCTGGGACATCTGCACAAAATTTGAGGAAAATTACACGATATTTGGTGACAGTTACTCAAAATTCTGAGACAACTCCCGTAAACTCGGGCGCACATACCCTCAACCCGGGGACTATTACAAGAGGATTTGGGAAAATTACTCAAAATTTGGAGGCAATTTCCCAAGACTTTGGGACAATTTCTCAAAATTTGAGGCAAATTACCCAACATTTTGCCGACAATTACCACAAATTTTTGGCCACAATTCCCTGAAATATGGAGAGAATTACACAAATTGTGGCAAAATTACCCCAAATTTGGAGGCAGTTACCCCAAATTTCATAAGGATTATTCAAAATCTGGTGACAATTACGCAAAATGCGTGGCAAACTACAAGAATTTTAGGGACAATTACCCAACAGTGGGAGACGGTTGCCCAACATTTTGAGAGAATGCTCCACATTTTGCGGCCGTTACCAAACCTATGAGCACAATTACTCTAAATTTCAGGAAAGTGACCCTAATTTGAGGACAATTCTACAAAATTGGATGAAAACGATAAGAAATGTTGTGAAAATGACTCAAAATTTGGTGACAGTTACCCCAAATCCGGCGACAATTAACAAAATTTGGAGAAAATGTCCATCGTTTGAGATAGCTCCTCAAAACTGGCGGGCAATTACCTGAAGTTTGCGGATATTTTCCCGAAATTTGGAGACAGTTACCGAAAATTTGAGGAGGATTACCCAAAATTTGGAGAGAATGACTCAAAATTTGGGAAAAAGTACTCAAAATTTGGTGACAATTACCCAACCAGGGGGTTACAATTACTAAAAATTTGGGCAAACTTACCAAAAATTTTGAGGCAATAACCCCAAATCTGGTGAAAATTATCTGACATTTCGGGACAATTATCCACCATTTGGGGACAAATACACCAAATTTGAGGAAAATTATTGGACATGTTGGGCCAATTACCCAAAATTTGGAGACAGTTACTCAGGATTTGGGGACAATTACCCAAATTTGGAGACAATTGCTGAAATTTGGGAAAACGACAGAACATTTGTGGACAATTACTAAAAATTGGGGCAAAATGACCCCCTATTTAGGGACAATTTCCCCAAAATTTGTCAAAAACGACACACTGTTTGGAGACAATTACACCAAAATTGGAGACAATTACTTAGAATTTGGGGTCAATTACCCAACGTTTGGTGACAATTTCCCTCCGTAGGAACACAACTATCAAAACTGTAGAGACAAATACACGAAACTTGTGGAAGGTTTTAATGACTTGAATCAACATTGCCCATAACTTTGAGACAAATTAGAAGACAATTACTCAAAATTTGGTTACAGTTACTGAGAATTTGGGACAATTACACAAATTTTCGGGAAAAATACACAAAATGTGTGGGAAGATACACACAATTTTGAGACAATGCCTAAGAATATGGCAAAACGCCTCAACAATTTGCGACGATTATTACAAATCTGGGGCTAATGACTCAAAATCTGGCGGGCGACGATTCCTAGAAGTTTTTAGGCAGTTATTTCAAATTTGTGCACAATTACTGAGTAAATGGGGAGTAATGACCCCAAGTTTGGAGGAAATGACTTAAAATCTGGGGACAATTACCCAAATTTGGGGACAATTACCCCACATGTGGAGACAACACCCTAACCCTAACCATAAAACACTAACCCCAAACCCAACTCCAATTTTTGGACACTTACCCAAAATCTGGAGATAATTCCTCAAAGTTTGTGGACAATTGCGTAAAATTGGAGGACAATTACCCAAGAGTTTGAGACAATTACCCCAAACTGGGAGACAATTGCCCAACATTTGGAGAAGATGACTCAAAATAGTCTGACATTTACCTCGATTTGGGGGAAATGACCCAGGGTTTGGAGAAAATGATGCAAGATTTGGGGACAATTACACAAAATTGGTGGAAAATTACGCCTGATTTTGAGACGACCATCCAGATTTTGCTGGCAAATACCCCAAATCTGCAGACATTTACTCTAAACTTGAGGAAAATTACCCGAGACTGGGGACAATTATACAAAAATCGAGGTAAAATCGTAAGAAATGTTGTGGCAATTACTTAAAATTGGAGGACAATTACCCCACATTTGGGGATAATTAGAGAAAGTCTGGGACATCTGCACAAAATTTGAGGAAAATTACATGATATTTGGGGACAGTTACTCAAAATTCTGAGACAACTCCCATAAACTCGGGCGCACTTACCCTAAACCCGGGGACTATTACAAGAGGATTTGGGAAAATGACTCAAAATTTGGAGGCAATTTCCCAAGACTTTGGGACAATTTCTCAAAATTTGTGGCAAATTGCCCAACATTTTGCCGACAATTACCACAAATTTTTGGCCACAGTTACCTGAAATATGAAGAGAATTACACAAATTTTGGCAAAATTACCCCAAATTTGGAGGCAGTTACCCCCAATTTCATAAGGATTATTCAAAATCTGGTGACAATTACGCAAAATGCGTGGCAGACTACAAGAATTTTAGGGACAATTACCCAACAGCGGGAGACGGTTGCCCAACATTTTGAGAGAATGCTCCACATTTTGCTGCTGTTACCAAACCTATGAGCACAATTACTCTAAATGTCAGGAAAGTGACCCTAATTTGGGGACAATTATACAAAATTCGATGAAAACGATAAGAAATCTTGTGAAAATGACGCAAAATTTGGTGACAGTTACCCCAAATCCGGCAACAATTAACAAAATTTGGAGAAAACGTCCTTCGATTTGAGATAGCTCCTCAAAACTGGGGGGGCAATTACCCGAAGTTTGCAGATAATTTCCCGAAATTTGGAGACAGTTACCGAAAATTTGAGGAGGATTACCCAAAATCCGGAGAGAATTACTCAAAATTTGAGGGCAATTACCCCAAATTGGAGAGAATGACTCAAAATTTGGGAAAAAGTACTCAAAATTTGGTGACAATTACCCAACCAGGGGGTTACATTTACTAAAAATGTGAGCAAACTTACCTAAAATTTTGAGGCAATAACCCCAAATCGGGTGAAAATTATCCGAGATTTGGGGACAATTATCCACCATTTGGGGACAAATATACCAAATTTGAGGAAAATTATTAGACATGTTGGGCCAATTACCCAAAATTTGGAGACAGTTACTCAGGATTTGGGGACAATTACCCAAATTTGGAGAATATTGCTGAACTTTGGGAAAACGACAGAAAATTTGGGGACAATTACTAAAAATTGGGGCAAAATGACCCCCTATTTAGGGACAATTTCCCCAACATTTGTCGAAAACGACACACCGTTTGGAGACAATTACGCCAAAATTGGAGACAATTACTTAGAATTTGGGGTCAATTACCCAACGTTTGGTGACAATTTCCCTCCGTAGGAACACAACTATCAAAACTGTAGAGACAAATACACGAAACTTGTGGAAGATTTTAATGACTTGAATCACCATTGCCCATAATTTGAGACAAATTAGAAGACAATTTCTCAAAATTTGGTTACAGTTACCGAGAATTTGGGACAATTACACAAATTTTCGGGAAAATGACACAAAATTTGTGGGAAGATACACGCAATTTTGAGACAATGCCTAAGAATTTGGCAAAACGCCTCAACAATTTGCGACGATTATTACAAATCTGGGGCTAATGACTCAAAACCTGGCGGGCGACGATTACTACAAGTTTTTAGGCATTTATTTCAAATTTGTGCACAATTACTGAAAACTTGGGAGTAATGACCCCAAGTTTGGAGGAAATGACTTAAAATCTGGGGACAATTACCCTAATTTGGGGACAATTACCACAAATGTCGAGACAACACCCTAACCCTAACCATGAAACAATAACCTGGAACACAACTCCAATTTTTGGACACTTACCCAAAGTCTGGAGATAATTCCTCAAAGTTTGTGGACAATTGCCTAAAATTGGAGGACAATTACCCAAGAGTTTGAGACAATTACCCCAAACTGGGAGACAATTGCCCAACATTTGGAGAAGATGACTCAAAATAGTCTGACATTTACCTCGATTTGGGGGAAATGACCCAGGGTTTGGAGAAAATGATGCAAGATTTGGGGACAATTACACAAAATTGGTCGAAAATTACGCCTGATTTTGAGACGACCGTCCAGATTTTGCTGGCAAATACCCCAAATCTGCAGACATTTACTCTAAACTTGAGGAAAATTACCTGAGACTGGGGACAATTCTACAAAAATCGAGGTAAAATCGTAAGAAATGTTGTGGCAATTACTTAAAATTGGAGGACAATTACCCCACATTTGGGGATAATTAGAGAAAGTCTGGGACATCTGCACAAAATTTGAGGAAAATTACATGATATTTGGGGACAGTTACTCAAAATTCTGAGACAACTCCCATAAACTCGGGCACACTTACCCTAAACCCAGGGACTATTACAAGAGGATTTGGGAAAATTACTCAAAATTTGGAGGCAATTTCCAAAGACTTTGGGACAATTTCTCAAAATTTGTGGCAAATTACCCAAAATTTTGCCAACAATTACCACAAATTTTTGGCCACAATTACCTGAAATATGGAGAGAATTACACAAATTTTGGCAAAATTACCCCAAATTTGGAGGCAGTTACCCCAAATTTCATAAGGATGATTCAAAATCTGGTGACAATTACGCAAAATGCGTGGCAAACTACAAGAATTTTAGGGACAATTACCCAACAGTGGGAGACGGTTGCCCAACATTTTGAGAGAATGATCCACATTTTGCGGCCGTTACCAAACCTATGAGCACAATTACTCTAAATTTCAGGAAAGTGACCCTAATTTGGTTACAATGATACAAAATTGGATGAAAACGATAAGAAATCGTGTGAAAATGAATCAAAATTTGGTGACAGTTACCCCAAATCCGGGACAATTAACAACATTTGGAGAAAATGTCCATCGTTTTGAGATAGCTCCTCAAAACTGGGAGGGCAATTACCCGAAGTTTGCGGATAATTTCCCGAAATTTGGAGACAGTTACCGAAAATTTGAGGAGGATTACCCAAATCGGGAGAGAATTACTCACAATTTGAGGGCAATTACCCCAAATTTGGAGAGAATGACTAGAAATTTGGGAAAAAGTACTCAAAATTTGGTGACAGTTACCCATCCAGGGGGTTACAATTACTAAAAATGTGAGCAAACTTACCTAAAATTTTGAGGCAATAACCCCAAATCGGGTGAAAATTATCCTACATTTGGGGACAATTATCCACCATTTGGGGACAAATACACCAAATTTGAGGCAAATTATTAGACATGTTGGGCCAATTACCCAAAATTTGGAGAGAGTTACTCAGGATTTGGGGACAATGACCCAAATTTGGAGACAATTGTTGAAATTTGGGAAAACGACAGAAAATTTGGGGACAATTACTAAAAATTGGGGCAAAATGACCCTCTATTAAGGGACCATTTCCCAACATTTGTCGAAAACGACACACCGTTTGGAGACAATTACGCCAAAATTGGAGACAATTACTTAGAATTTGGGGTCAATTACCCAACGTTTGGTGACAATTTCCCTCCACAGGAACACAACTATCAAAACTGAAGAGACAAATACACGAAACTTGTGGAAGATTTTAATGACTTGAATCACCATTGCCCATAACTTTGAGACAAATTAGAAGACAATTACTCCAAATTTGGTTACAGTTACCGAGAATTTGTGAGAATTACACAAATTTTCGGGAAAATGACACAAAATTTGTGGGAAGATACACACAATTTTGAGACAATGCCTAACAATTTGGCAAAACGCCTCAACAATTTGCGACAATTATTACAAATCTGGGGCTAATGACTCAAAACCTGGCGGGCGACCATTCCTAGAAGTTTTTAGGCAGTTATTTCAAACTTGTGCACAATTACTGAAAACTTGGGAGTAATTACCCCAATGTGGAGAAAATAACATAAAATCTGGGGACAATTACCCAAATTTGGGGACAATTACCCCAAATGTGGAGACAACACCCTAACCCTAACCATAAAACACTAACCCCAAACCCAACTCCAATTTTTGGACACTTACCCAAAATCTGGAGATAATTCCTCAAAGTTTGTGGACAATTGCGTAAAATTGGAGGACAATTCCCCAAGAGTTTGAGACAATTACCCCAAACTGGGAGACAATTGCCCAACATTTGGAGAACATGACTCAAAATAGTCTGACATTTATCTCGATTTGGGGGAAATTACACAGGGTTTGGAGAAAATGATGCAAGATTTGGGGACAATTACACAAAATTGGTGGAAAATTACGCCTGATTTTGAGACGACTGTCCAGATTTTGCTGGCAAATACCCCAAATATGCAGACATTTACTCTAAACTTGAGGAAAATTACTCGAGACTGGGGACAATTCTACAAAAATCGAGGTAAAATCGTAAGAAATGTTGTGGCAATTACTTAAAATTGGAGGACAATTACCCCACATTTGGGGATAATTAGAGAAAGTCTGGGACATCTGCACAAAATTTGAGGAAAATGACAAGATATTTGGGGACAGTTACTCAAAATTCTGAGACAACTCCCATAAACTCGGGCACACTTACCCTAAACCCAGGGACTATTACAAGAGGATTTGGGAAAATTACTCAAAATTTGGAGGCAATTTCCAAAGACTTTGGGACAATTTCTCAAAATTTGTGGCAAATTACCCAAAATTTTGCCAACAATTACCACAAATTTTTGGCCACAATTACCTGAAATATGGAGAGAATTACACAAATTTTGGCAAAATTACCCCAAATTTGGAGGCAGTTACCCCAAATTTCATAAGGATGATTCAAAATCTGGTGACAATTACGCAAAATGCGTGGCAAACTACAAGAATTTTAGGGACAATTACCCAACAGTGGGAGACGGTTGCCCAACATTTTGAGAGAATGATCCACATTTTGCGGCCGTTACCAAACCTATGAGCACAATTACTCTAAATTTCAGGAAAGTGACCCTAATTTGGTTACAATGATACAAAATTGGATGAAAACGATAAGAAATCGTGTGAAAATGAATCAAAATTTGGTGACAGTTACCCCAAATCCGGGACAATTAACAACATTTGGAGAAAATGTCCATCGTTTTGAGATAGCTCCTCAAAACTGGGAGGGCAATTACCCGAAGTTTGCGGATAATTTCCCGAAATTTGGAGACAGTTACCGAAAATTTGAGGAGGATTACCCAAATCGGGAGAGAATTACTCACAATTTGAGGGCAATTACCCCAAATTTGGAGAGAATGACTAGAAATTTGGGAAAAAGTACTCAAAATTTGGTGACAGTTACCCATCCAGGGGGTTACAATTACTAAAAATGTGAGCAAACTTACCTAAAATTTTGAGGCAATAACCCCAAATCGGGTGAAAATTATCCTACATTTGGGGACAATTATCCACCATTTGGGGACAAATACACCAAATTTGAGGCAAATTATTAGACATGTTGGGCCAATTACCCAAAATTTGGAGAGAGTTACTCAGGATTTGGGGACAATGACCCAAATTTGGAGACAATTGTTGAAATTTGGGAAAACGACAGAAAATTTGGGGACAATTACTAAAAATTGGGGCAAAATGACCCTCTATTAAGGGACCATTTCCCAACATTTGTCGAAAACGACACACCGTTTGGAGACAATTACGCCAAAATTGGAGACAATTACTTAGAATTTGGGGTCAATTACCCAACGTTTGGTGACAATTTCCCTCCACAGGAACACAACTATCAAAACTGAAGAGACAAATACACGAAACTTGTGGAAGATTTTAATGACTTGAATCACCATTGCCCATAACTTTGAGACAAATTAGAAGACAATTACTCCAAATTTGGTTACAGTTACCGAGAATTTGTGAGAATTACACAAATTTTCGGGAAAATGACACAAAATTTGTGGGAAGATACACACAATTTTGAGACAATGCCTAACAATTTGGCAAAACGCCTCAACAATTTGCGACAATTATTACAAATCTGGGGCTAATGACTCAAAACCTGGCGGGCGACCATTCCTAGAAGTTTTTAGGCAGTTATTTCAAACTTGTGCACAATTACTGAAAACTTGGGAGTAATTACCCCAATGTGGAGAAAATAACATAAAATCTGGGGACAATTACCCAAATTTGGGGACAATTACCCCAAATGTGGAGACAACACCCTAACCCTAACCATAAAACACTAACCCCAAACCCAACTCCAATTTTTGGACACTTACCCAAAATCTGGAGATAATTCCTCAAAGTTTGTGGACAATTGCGTAAAATTGGAGGACAATTCCCCAAGAGTTTGAGACAATTACCCCAAACTGGGAGACAATTGCCCAACATTTGGAGAACATGACTCAAAATAGTCTGACATTTATCTCGATTTGGGGGAAATTACACAGGGTTTGGAGAAAATGATGCAAGATTTGGGGACAATTACACAAAATTGGTGGAAAATTACGCCTGATTTTGAGACGACTGTCCAGATTTTGCTGGCAAATACCCCAAATATGCAGACATTTACTCTAAACTTGAGGAAAATTACTCGAGACTGGGGACAATTCTACAAAAATCGAGGTAAAATCGTAAGAAATGTTGTGGCAATTACTTAAAATTGGAGGACAATTACCCCACATTTGGGGATAATTAGAGAAAGTCTGGGACATCTGCACAAAATTTGAGGAAAATGACAAGATATTTGGGGACAGTTACTCAAAATTCTGAGACAACTCCCATAAACTCGGGCACACTTACCCTAAACCCAGGGACTATTACAAGAGGATTTGGGAAAATTACTCAAAATTTGGAGGCAATTTCCAAAGACTTTGGGACAATTTCTCAAAATTTGTGGCAAATTACCCAAAATTTTGCCAACAATTACCACAAATTTTTGGCCACAATTACCTGAAATATGGAGAGAATTACACAAATTTTGGCAAAATTACCCCAAATTTGGAGGCAGTTACCCCAAATTTCATAAGGATGATTCAAAATCTGGTGACAATTACGCAAAATGCGTGGCAAACTACAAGAATTTTAGGGACAATTACCCAACAGTGGGAGACGGTTGCCCAACATTTTGAGAGAATGATCCACATTTTGCGGCCGTTACCAAACCTATGAGCACAATTACTCTAAATTTCAGGAAAGTGACCCTAATTTGGTTACAATGATACAAAATTGGATGAAAACGATAAGAAATCGTGTGAAAATGAATCAAAATTTGGTGACAGTTACCCCAAATCCGGGACAATTAACAACATTTGGAGAAAATGTCCATCGTTTTGAGATAGCTCCTCAAAACTGGGAGGGCAATTACCCGAAGTTTGCGGATAATTTCCCGAAATTTGGAGACAGTTACCGAAAATTTGAGGAGGATTACCCAAATCGGGAGAGAATTACTCACAATTTGAGGGCAATTACCCCAAATTTGGAGAGAATGACTAGAAATTTGGGAAAAAGTACTCAAAATTTGGTGACAGTTACCCATCCAGGGGGTTACAATTACTAAAAATGTGAGCAAACTTACCTAAAATTTTGAGGCAATAACCCCAAATCGGGTGAAAATTATCCTACATTTGGGGACAATTATCCACCATTTGGGGACAAATACACCAAATTTGAGGCAAATTATTAGACATGTTGGGCCAATTACCCAAAATTTGGAGAGAGTTACTCAGGATTTGGGGACAATGACCCAAATTTGGAGACAATTGTTGAAATTTGGGAAAACGACAGAAAATTTGGGGACAATTACTAAAAATTGGGGCAAAATGACCCTCTATTAAGGGACCATTTCCCAACATTTGTCGAAAACGACACACCGTTTGGAGACAATTACGCCAAAATTGGAGACAATTACTTAGAATTTGGGGTCAATTACCCAACGTTTGGTGACAATTTCCCTCCACAGGAACACAACTATCAAAACTGAAGAGACAAATACACGAAACTTGTGGAAGATTTTAATGACTTGAATCACCATTGCCCATAACTTTGAGACAAATTAGAAGACAATTACTCCAAATTTGGTTACAGTTACCGAGAATTTGTGAGAATTACACAAATTTTCGGGAAAATGACACAAAATTTGTGGGAAGATACACACAATTTTGAGACAATGCCTAACAATTTGGCAAAACGCCTCAACAATTTGCGACAATTATTACAAATCTGGGGCTAATGACTCAAAACCTGGCGGGCGACCATTCCTAGAAGTTTTTAGGCAGTTATTTCAAACTTGTGCACAATTACTGAAAACTTGGGAGTAATTACCCCAATGTGGAGAAAATAACATAAAATCTGGGGACAATTACCCAAATTTGGGGACAATTACCCCAAATGTGGAGACAACACCCTAACCCTAACCATAAAACACTAACCCCAAACCCAACTCCAATTTTTGGACACTTACCCAAAATCTGGAGATAATTCCTCAAAGTTTGTGGACAATTGCGTAAAATTGGAGGACAATTCCCCAAGAGTTTGAGACAATTACCCCAAACTGGGAGACAATTGCCCAACATTTGGAGAACATGACTCAAAATAGTCTGACATTTATCTCGATTTGGGGGAAATTACACAGGGTTTGGAGAAAATGATGCAAGATTTGGGGACAATTACACAAAATTGGTGGAAAATTACGCCTGATTTTGAGACGACTGTCCAGATTTTGCTGGCAAATACCCCAAATATGCAGACATTTACTCTAAACTTGAGGAAAATTACTCGAGACTGGGGACAATTATACAAAAATCGAGGTAAAATCGTAAGAAATGTTGTGGCAATTACTTAAAATTGGAGGACAATTACCCCACATTTGGGGATAATTAGAGAAAGTCTGGGACATCTGCACAAAATTTGAGGAAAATGACAAGATATTTGGGGACAGTTACTCAAAATTCTGAGACAACTCCCATAAACTCGGGCGCACTTACCCTAAACCCGGGGACTATTACAAGAGGATTTGGGAAAATGACTCAAAATTTGGAGGCAATTTCCAAAGACTTTGGGACAATTTCTCAAAATTTGTGGCAAATTGCCCAAAATTATGCCGACAATTACCACAAATTTTTGGCCACAATTACCTGAAATATGGAGAGAATTACACAAATTGTGGCAAAATTACCCCAAATTTGGAGGCAGTTACCCCAAATTTCATAAGGATTATTCCAAATCTGGTGACAATTACGCAAAATGCGTGGCAAACTACAAGAATTTTAGGGACAATTACCCAACAGCGGGAGACGGTTGCCCAACATTTTGAGAGAATGCTCCACATTTTGCGGCAGTTACCAAACCTATGAGCACAATTACTCTAAATTTCAGGAAAGTGACCCTAATTTGGGGACAATTATACAAAATTCGATGAAAACGATAAGAAATCTTGTGAAAATGACGCAAAATTTGGTGACAGTTACCCCAAATCCGGCAACAATTAACAAAATTTGGAGAAAACGTCCTTCGATTTGAGATAGCTCCTCAAATCTGGGGGGGCAATTACCCGAAGTTTGCAGATAATTTCCCGAAATTTGGAGACAGTTACCGAAAATTTGAGGAGGATTACCCAAAATCCGGAGAGAATTACTCAAAATTTGAGGGCAATTACCCCAAATTGGAGAGAATGACTCAAAATTTGGGAAAAAGTACTCAAAATTTGGTGACAATTACCCAACCAGGGGGTTACATTTACTAAAAATGTGAGCAAACTTACCTAAAATTTTGAGGCAATAACCCCAAATCGGGTGAAAATTATCCGACATTTGGGGACAATTATCCACCATTTGGGGACAAATATACCAAATTTGAGGAAAATTATTAGACATGTTGTGCCAATTACCCAAAATTTGGAGACTATTGCTGAACTTTGGGAAAACGACAGAAAATTTGGGGACAATTACTAAAACTTGGGGCAAAATGACCCCCTATTTAGGGACAATTTCCCCAACATTTGTCGAAAACGACACACCGTTTGGAGACAATTACGCAAAAATTGGAGACAATTACTTAGAATTTGGGGTCAATTACCCAACGTTTGGTGACAATTTCCCTCCGCAGGAACACAACTATCAAAACTGTAGAGACAAATACACGAAACTTGTGGAAGATTTTAATGACTTGAATCACCATTGCCCATAATTTGAGACAAATTAGAAGACAATTTCTCAAAATTTGGTTACAGTTACCGAGAATTTGGGACAATTACACAAATTTTCGGGAAAATGACACAAAATTTGTGGGAAGATACACGCAATTTTGAGACAATGCCTAAGAATTTGGCAAAACGCCTCAACAATTTGCGACGATTATTACAAATCTGGGGCTAATGACTCAAAACCTGGCGGGCGACGATTACTACAAGTTTTTAGGCATTTATTTCAAATTTGTGCACAATTACTGAAAACTTGGGAGTAATGACCCCAAGTTTGGAGGAAATGACTTAAAATCTGGGGACAATTACCCAAATTTGGGGACAATTACCCCAAATGTGGAGACAACACCCTAACCCTAACCATAAAACACTAACCCCAAACCCAACTCCAATTTTTGGACAGTTACCCAAAATCTGGAGATAATTCCTCAAAGTTTGTGGACAATTGCCTAAAATTGGAGGACAATTCCCCAAGAGTTTGAGACAATTACCCCAAACTGGGAGACAATTGCCCAACATTTGGAGAACATGACTCAAAATAGTCTGACATTTACCTCGATTTGGGGGAAATGACCCAGGGTTTGGAGAAAATGATGCAAGATTTGGGGACAATTACATAAAATTGGTGGAAAATTACGCCTGATTTTGAGACGACTGTCCAGATTTTGCTGGCAAATACCCCAAATATGCAGACATTTACTCTAAACTTGAGGAAAATTACCCGAGACTGGGGACAATTATACAAAAATCGAGGTAAAATCGTAAGAAATGTTGTGGCAATTACTTAAAATTGGAGGACAATTACCCCACATTTGGGGATAATTAGAGAAAGTCTGGGACATCTGCACAAAATTTGAGGAAAATGACAAGATATTTGGGGACAGTTACTCAAAATTCTGAGACAACTCCCATAAACTCGGGCGCACTTACCCTCAACCCGGGGACTATTACAAGAGGATTTGGGAAAATTACTCAAAATTTGGAGGCAATTTCCAAAGACTTTGGGACAATTTCTCAAAATTTGTGGCAAATTGCCCAAAATTATGCCGACAATTACCACAAATTTTTGGCCACAATTACCTGAAATATGGAGAGAATTACACAAATTTTGGCAAAATTACCCCAAATTTGGAGGCAGTTACCCCAAATTTCATAAGGATTATTCAAAATCTGGTGACAATTACGCAAAATGCGTGGCAAACTACAAGAATTTTAGGGACAATTACCCAACAGCGGGAGACGGTTGCCCAACATTTTGAGAGAATGCTCCACATTTTGCAGCCGTTACCAAACCTATGAGCACAATTACTCTAAATTTCAGGAAAGTGACCCTAATTTGGGGACAATTATACAAAACTCGATGAAAACGATAAGAAATCTTGTGAAAATGACTCAAAATTTGGTGACAGTTACCCCAAATCCGGCGACAATTAACAAAATTTGGAGAAAATGTCCATCGTTTTGAGAGAGCTCCTCAAAACTGGGGGGGCAATTACCCGAAGTTAGCAGATAATTTCCCGAAATTTGGAGACAGTTACCGAAAATTTGAGGAGGATTACCCAAAATTGGGAGAGAATTACTCAAAATTTGAGGGCAATTACCCCAAATTTGGAGAGAATGACTCAAAATTTGGGAAAAAGTACTCAAAATTTGGTGACAATTACACAACCAGGGGGTTACAATTAGTAAAAATGTGAGCAAACTTACCTAAAATTTTGAGGCAATAACCCCAAATCGGTTAAAAAATTATCAGACATTTGGGGACAATTATCCACCATTTGGGGACAAATTCACCAAATTTGAGGAAAATTATTAGACATGTTGGGCCAATTACCCAAAATTTGGAGACAGTTACTCAGGATTTGGGGACAATTACCCAAATTTGGAGACAATTGCTGAAATTTGGGAAAACGACAGAAAATTTGGGGACAATTACTAAAAATTGGGGCAAAATGACCCCCTAATAAGGGACAATTTTCCCACCATTTGTCGAAAACGACACACTGTTTGGAGACAATTACACCAAAATTGGAGACAATTACTTAGAATTTGGGGTCAGTTACCCAACGTTTGGTGACAATTTCCCTCCGTAGGAACACAACTATCAAAACTGTAGAGACAAATACACGAAACTTGTGGAAGATTTTAATGACTTGAATCACCATTGCCCATAACTTTGACACAAATTAGAAGACAATTACTCAAAATTTGGTTACAGTTACAGAGAATTTGGGACAATTACACAAGTTTTCGGGAAAATGACACAAAATTTGTGGGAAGATACACACAATTTTGAGACAATGCCTAAGAATTTGGCAAAACGCCTCAACAATTTGCGACGATTATTACAAATCTGGGGCTAATGACTCAAATCCTGGCGGGTGACGATTCCTAGAAGTTTTTAGGCAGTTATTTCAAATTTGTGCACAATTACTGAGTAATTGGGGAGTAATGACCCCAAGTTTGGAGGAAATGACTTAAAATCTGGGGACAATTACCCAAATTTGGGGACAATTACCCCACATGTGGAGACAACACCCTAACCATAAAACACTAACCCGAAACCCAACTCCAATTTTTGGACACTTACCCAAAATCTGGAGATAATTCCTCAAAGTTTGTGGACAATTGCCTAAAATTGGAGGACAATTACCCAAGAGTTTGAGACAATTACCCCAAACTGGGAGACAATTGCCCAACATTTGGAGAAGATGACTCAAAATAGTCTGACATTTACCTCGATTTGGGGGAAATGACCCAGGGTTTGGAGAAAATGATGCAAGATTTGGGGACAATTACACAAAATTGGTCGAAAATTACACCTGATTTTGAGACGACCGTCCAGATTTTGCTGGCAAATACCCCAAATCTGCAGACATTTACTCTAAACTTGAGGAAAATTACCCGAGACTGGGGACAATTATACAAAAATCGAGGTAAAATCGTAAGAAATGTTGTGGCAATTACTTAAAATTGGAGGACAATTACCCCACATTTGGGGATAATTAGAGAAAGTCTGGGACATCTGCACAAAATTTGAGGAAAATGACAAGATATTTGGGGACAGTTACTCAAAATTCTGAGACAACTCCCATAAACTCGAGCGCACTTACCCTAAACCCGGGGACTATTACAAGAGGATTTGGGAAAATTACTCAAAATTTGGAGGCAATATCCCAAGACTTTTGGACAATTTCTCAAAATATGTGGCAAATTACCCAACATTTTGCCGACAATTACCACAAATTTTTGGCCACAATTACCTGAAATATGGAGAGAATTACACAAATTGTGGCAAAATTACCCCAAATTTGGAGGCAGTTACCCCAAATTTCATAAGGATGATTCAAAATCTGGTGACAATTACGCAAAATGCTTGGCAAACTACAATAATTTTAGGGACAATTACCCAACAGTGGGAGACGGTTGCCCAATTTTTGGAGAACGCTCCACTTTTGCGGCAGTTACCAAACTTATGAGCACAATTACTCTAAATTTCAGGAAAGGGACCCTAATTTGGGGACAATTATACAAAATTCGATGAAAACGATAAGAAATCTTGTGAAAATGACTCAAAATTTGGTGAGAGTTACCCCAAATCCGGGGACAATTAACAAAATTTGCAGAAAATGTCCATCGTTTTGAGATAGCTCCTCAAAACTGGGGGGGCTATTACCCGAAGTTTGCGGATAATTTCCCGAAATTTGGAGACAGTTACCGAAAATTTGAGGAGGATTACCCAAAATTGGGAGAGAATTACTCAAAATTTGAGGGCAATTACCCCAAATTTGGAGAGAATGACTCAAGATTTGGGAAAAAGCACTCAAAATTTGGTGACAATTACCCAACAGGGGTGGGACAATTACTAAAAATGTGGGCAAACTTACCTAAAATTTTGAGGCAATAACCCCAAATCGGGTGAAAATTATCTGACATTTGGGGACAATTATCCACCACTTGGGGACAAATACACCAAATTTGAGGAAAATTATTAGACATGTTGGGCCAATTACCCAACATTTGGAGACAGTTACTCAGGATTTGGGGACAATTACCCAAATCTGGAGACAATTGCTGAAATTTGGGAAAACGACAGAAAATTTGGGGACAATTACTAAAAATTGGGGCAAAATGACCCCCTATTTAGGGACAATTTCCCAACATTTGTCGAAAACGACACACCGTTTGGAGACAATTACGCCAAAATTGGAGACAATTACTTAGAATTTGGGGTCAATTACCCAACGTTTGGTGACAATTTCCCTCCGTGGGAACACAACTATCAAAACTGTAGAGACAAATACACGGAACTTGTGGAAGATTTTAATGACTTGAATCACCATTGCCCATAACTTTGAGACAAATTAGAAGACAATTACTCAAAATTTGGTTACAGTTACAGAGAATTTGGGACAATTACACAAATTTTCGGGAAAATGACACAAAATTTGTGGGAAGATACACACAATTTTGAGACAATGCCTAAGAATTTGGCAAAACGCCTCAACAATTTGCGACGATTATTACAAATCTGGGGCTAATGACTCAAAACCTGGCGGGCGACGATTAGAAGTTAGGTAGAAGTTTTTAGGCAGTTATTTCAAATTTGTGCACAATTACTGAAAACTTGGGAGTAATGACCCCAAGTTTGGAGGAAATGACTTAAAATCTGGGGACAATTACCCAAATTTGGGGACAATTACCCCAAATGTGGAGACAACACACTAACCCTAACCATAACACACTAACCCCAAACCCAACTCCAATTTTTGGACACTTACCCAAAATCTGGAGATAATTCCTCAAAGTTTGTGGACAATTGCCTAAAATTGGAGGACAATTCCCCAAGAGTTTGAGACAATTACCCCAAACTGGGAGACAATTGCCCAACATTTGGAGAACATGACTCAAAATAGTCTGACATTTATCTCGATTTGGGGGAAATTACCCAGGGTTTGGAGGAAATGATGCAAGATTTGGGGACAATTACACAAAACTGGTGGAAAATTACACCTGATTTTGAGACGACTGTCCAGATTTTGCTGCCAAATACCCCAAATCTGCAGACATTTACTCTAAACTTGAGGAAAATTACCCGAGACTGGGGACAATTATGCAAAAATCGAGGTAAAATCGTAAGAAATGTTGTGGCAATTACTTAAAACTGGAGGACAATTACCCCACATTTGGGGATAATTAGAGAAAGTCTGGGACATCTGCACAAAATTTGAGGAAAATGACAAGATATTTAGGGACAGTTACTCAAAATTCTGAGACAACTCCCATAAATTCGGGCGCACTTACCCTCAACCCGGGGACTATTACAAGAGGATTTGGGAAAATTACTCAAAATTTGGAGGCAATTTCCCAAGACTTTGGGACAATTTCTCAAAATTTGTGGCAAATTACCCAAAATTATGCCGACAATTACCACAAATTTCTGGCCACAATTCCCTGAAATATGGAGAGAATTACACAAATTGTGGCAAAATTACCCCAAATTTGGAGGCAGTTACCCCAAATTTCATAAGGATTATTCAAAATCTGGTGACAATTACGCAAAATGCGTGGCAAACTACAAGAATTTTAGGGACAATTACCCAACAGTGGGAGACGGTTGCCCAACATTTTGAGAGAATGCTCCACATTTTGCGGCAGTTACCAAACCTTTGAGCACAATTACTCTAAATTTCAGGAAAGTGACCCTAATTTGGGGACAATTCTACAAAATCCGATGAAAACGATAAGAAATCTTGTGAAAATGACTCAAAATTGGGTGACAGTTACCCCAAATTCGGCGACAGTTAACAAAATATGGAGAGAATGTCCATCGTTTTGAGATAGCTCCTCAAAACTGGGGGGGCAATTACCCGAAGTTTGCAGATAATTTCCCGAATTTTGGAGACAGTGACCAAAAATTTGAGGGGGATCACTCAAAATTGGGAGAGAATTACTCAAAATTTGAGGGCAATTACCCCAAATTTGGAGAGAATGACTCATAATTTGGGAAAAAGTACTCAAAATTTGGTGACAATTACCCAATAAGGGGGGTGGGGGGGACAATTACTAAAAATGTGGGCAAACTTACCTAAAATTTTGAGGCAATAACCCCAAATCGGGTGAAAATTATCTGACATTTGGGGACAATTATCCACCATTTGGGGACAAATACACCAAATTTGAGGAAAATTATTAGACATGTTGGGCCAATTACCCAAAATTTGGAGACAGTTACTCAGGATTTGGGGACAATTACCCACATTTGGAGACAATTGCTGATATTTGGGAAAACGACAGAAAATTTGGGGACAATTACTAAAAATTGGGGCAAAATGACCCCCTATTTAGGGACAATTTCCCCAACATTTGTCGAAAAGGGCACACCGTTTGGAGACAATTACGCCAAAATTGGAGACAATTACTTAGAATTTGGGGTCAATTACCCAACGTTTGGTGACAATTTCCCTCCGTAGGAACACAACTATCAAAACTGTAGAGACAAATACACGAAACTTGTGGAAGATTTTAATGACTTGAATCACCATTGCCCGTAACTTTGAGACAAATTAGAAGACAATTACTCAAAATTTGGTTACAGTTACCGAGAATTTGTGAGAATTACACAAATTTTTGGGAAAATGACACATAATTTGTGGGAAGATACACACAATTTTGAGACAATGCCTAAGAATTTGTCAAAAGGCTTCAACAATTTGCGACGATTATTACAAATCTGGGGCTAATGACTCAAAACCTGGCGGGCGACGATTCCTAGAAGTTTTTAGGCAGTTATTTCAAATTTGTGCACAATTACTGAAAACTTGGGAGTAATTACCCAAATTTGGAAGAAATTACTTAAAATCTGGGGACAATTACCCCAAATGTGGAGACAACACCCTAACCCTAACCATAAAACACTACCCCCAAACCCAACTCCAAGTTTTGGACACTTACCCAAAATCTGGAGATAATTCCTCAAAGTTTGTGGACAATTGCCTAAAATTGGAGGACAATTACCCAAGAGTTTGAGACAATTACCCCAAACTGGGAGACAATTGCCCAACATTTGGAGAAGATTACTCAAAATAGTCTGACATTTACCTCGATTTGGGGGAAATTACACAGGGTTTGGAGAAAATGATGCAAGATTTGGGGACAATTACACAAAATTGGTGGAAAATTACGCCTGATTTTGAGACGACTGTCCAGATTTTGCTGCCAAATACCCCAAATCTGCAGACATTTACTCTAAACTTGAGGAAAATTACCCGAGACTGGGGACAATTATACAAAAATCGAGGTAAAATCGTAAGAATAATTGTGGCAATTACTTAAAACTGGAGGACAATTACCCCACATTTGGGGATAATTAGAGAAAGTCTGGGACATCTGCACAAAATTTGAGGAAAGTTACAAGATATTTGGGGACAGTTAATCAAAATTCTGAGACAACTCCCATAAACTCGGGCGCACTTACCCTAAACCCGGGGACTATTACAAGAGGATTTGGGAAAATTACTCAAAATTTGGAGGCAATTTCCCAAGACTTTGGGACAATTTCTCAAAATTTGTGGCAAATTACCCAAAATCTTGCCGACAATTACCACAAATTTTTGGCCACAATTACCTGAAATATGGAGAGAATTACACAAATTGTGGCAAAATTACCCCAAATTTGGAGGCAGTTACCCCAAATTTCATAAGGATGATTCAAAATCTGGTGACAATTACGCAAAATGCGGGGCAAACTACAAGAATTTTAGGGACAATTACCCAACAGTGGGAGACGGTTGCCCAACATTTTGAGAGAATGCTCCTCATTTTGCGGCCGTTACCAATCCTATGAGCACAATTACTCTAAATTTCAGGAAAGTGACCCTAATTTGGGGACAATGATACAAAATTCGATGAAAACGATAAGAAATCTTGTGAAAATGACTCAAAATTTGGTGACAGTTACCCCAAATCCGGCGACAATTAACAAAATTTGCAGAAAATATCCATCGTTTTGAGATAGCTCCTCAAAACTGGGGGGGCTATTACCCGAAGTTTGC
>JAUNZM010001641.1:0-59383 GCA_033459285.1 Clamator glandarius
ACCCCTCTAGAGCCACCCAGGACCCTTCTAAAAGCACCCAGACCCTTCTAGAGGCCCCCAGGACCCGTCTAAAAGCCTCTAGACCCTTCTAGAGCCCCCCAGGACCTTTCTAAAATCACCCAGACCCTTCTAGAGGCTCCCCGGACCCTTATAAAAGCACCCCGACCCTTCTAGAGCCTCCCAGTACCCTTCTAAAAGCAACCAGACCCTTCTAGAGAACCCCAGGAACCTTCTAAAAGCCCCCAGACCCTTCTAGACCCTCCCCGGATCCTTCTAAAAGCCCCCAGACCCTTCTAGAGCCCCCCAGGACCCTTCTAAATGCCCCCAGACCCTTCAAGAGGCACCCAGAACCCTTCTAAAAGCACCCAGACCATTCTAGAGCCTCCCAGACCATTCTAAAAGCCCCCAGACCCTTCTAGACCCCCCAGGACCCTTCTAAAAGCCCCCAGACCCTTCTAGAGCCCCCCAGGACCCTTCTGAAAGGCCGCAGACACTTATAGACACTCCCCGGATCCTTCTAAAAGACCCCAGACCCTTCTAGAGCCCCCCCAGGACCATTCTACAAGCCCCCAGACCCTTCTAGAGCCCCCCAGGACCCTTCTACAAGCCCCCAGACCAATCTAGATCCACCCAGGACCCTTCTAAAAGCCCCCAGACCCTTCTAGAGGCCCCCAAGACTCGTCTAAAAGCCTCTAGACCCTTCTAGAGCCCCCCAGGACCTTTCTAAAAGCACCCAGACCCTTCTAGAGGCTCCCCGGTCCTTTATAAAAGCACCCAGACCCTTCTAGAGCCCCCCAGGGCCCCGCTTAAGGCACCCCGTCCCTTCTAGGACACCCCAGGACCCTTCTTAAAGACCCCACACCCTTCTAGAGCACCCCAGGACCCTTCTAAAAGCCCCCAGACTCTTCTAGAGCCCCCCCGGACCCTTCTTAAAGCCTCCAGACCCTTCTAGAGGACCCCTGGACCCTTCTGAAAGCCCCCAGAACCTTCTAGAGCATCCCAGGACAGTTCTAAAAGCCCCCAGACCCTTCTAGAGCATCCCAGGACAGATCTAAAAGCCCCCAGACCCTTCTAGAGCCTCCCAGGACCCTTCTAAAAGTTCCCAGACCCTTCTAGAGACCCCCAGGACCCTTCTAAAAGCCCCCAGACCCTTCTAGAGCCACCCAGGACGCTTCTAAAAGCCCCCAGACACTTCTAGAGACCTCCAGGACCCTTCTAAAAGACCCCAGACCCTTCTAGAGCCCCCCAGGGACCCTTCTAAAAGCCCCCAGACCCTTCTAGAGCACCCCAGGACCCTTCTAAAAGCCCCCAGACCCTTCTTGAACCCCCCCAGGACCCTTCTAAAAGCCCCCAGACCCTTCTAGCGGCACCCAGGACCCTTCTACAAGCCCCCAGACCCTTCTAGAGCCCCCCAGAACCCTTCTAAAAGCTCCCAGAGCTTTCTAGATGCCCCCAAGACCCTTCTAAAAGCCCCCAGACCCTTCTAGAGCCCCCCAGGACCCTTCTACAAGCCCCCAGACCCCTCTAGAGCCACCCAGGACCCTTCTAAAAGCACCCAGACCCTTCTAGAGGCCCCCAGGACCCGTCTAAAAGCCTCTAGACCCTTCTAGAGCCCCCCAGGACCTTTCTAAAATCACCCAGACCCTTCTAGAGGCTCCCCGGACCCTTATAAAAGCACCCCGACCCTTCTAGAGCCTCCCAGTACCCTTCTAAAAGCAACCAGACCCTTCTAGAGAACCCCAGGAACCTTCTAAAAGCCCCCAGACCCTTCTAGACCCTCCCCGGATCCTTCTAAAAGCCCCCAGACCCTTCTAGAGCCACCTATGATCCTTCAAAAAGCACCCAGACCTTTCTAGACCGTCCCCGGATCATTCTAAAAGCCCCCAGACCCTTCTAGAGCCCCCCAGGATCATTCCAAAAGCCCCCAGACCCTTCTAGAGCCCCCCAGGATCATTCCAAAAGCCCCCAGACCCTTCTAGAGCCCCCTAGGACCCATCTAAAAGCCCCCAGACCCTTCTAGAGTCCCCTAGGACACTTCTAAAAGCCCCCAGACCCTTCTAGACCCTCCCCGGATCCTTCGAAAAGACCCCAGACCCTTCTAGAGCCCCCCAGGATCATTCTAAAAGCCCCCAGACCCTTCTAGAGCCCCCCAGGACCCTTCTAAAAGCCCCTAGACCCTTCTAGAGCCCCCCAGGACCCTTCTAAATGCCCCCAGACCCTTCAAGAGGCACCCAGAACCCTTCTAAAAGCACCCAGACCCTTCTAGAGCCCCCCAGGACCCTTCTAAAAGCCCCCAGACCCTTCTAGACCCCCCCAGGACCCTTCTGAAAGGCCGCAGACACTTACAGACACTCCCCGGATCCTTCTAAAAGACCCCAGACCCTTCTAGAGCACCCCAGGACCCTTCTAAAAGTCCCCAGATCTTTCTAGAGCACGCCAGGACACGTCTAAAAGCCCCCAGACCATTCTAGAGCCCCCCCGGACCCTTCTAAAAGCATCCAGACCCTTCTAGAGGCCCCCTGGACCTTTCTGAAAGCACCCAGAACATTCTAGAGCCCTCCAGGACCCTTCTAAAAGCACCAAGACCCTTCTAGAGCATCCCAGGACCATTCTAAAAGCCCCCAGACCCTTCTAGAGCCTCCCAGGATCCTTCTAAAAGCCCCCAGACTATTCTAGATCCTCCCAGGACCCTTCTAAAAGCCACCAGACCATTCTAGAGCCACCCAGGACCCTTCTAAAAGCCCCCAGACCCTTCTAGAGCATCACAGGACCCTTCTAAAAGCACCCAGACCATTCTAGAGCACCCCAGGACCCTTCTAAAAGCCCCCAGACCCTTCTAGAGCCTACCAGGACCTTTCTACAAGCCCCCAGACCCTTCTAGCGGCACCCAGGACCCTTCTAAAAGCCCCCAGACCCTTCTAGAGGCCCCCAGGACCCTTCTAAAAGCCACCAGACCCTTCTAGAGCCCCCCAAGGACCATTCTACAAGCCCCCAGACCCTTCTAGAGCCCCCCAGGACCCTTCTACAAGCCCCCAGACCAATCTAGATCCACCCAGGACCCTTCTAAAAGCCCCCAGACCCTTCTAGAGGCCCCCAGGACTCGTCTAAAAGCCTCTAGACCCTTCTAGAGCCCCCCAGGACCTTTCTAAAAGCACCCAGACCCTTCTAGAGGCTCCCCGGTCCCTTATAAAAGCAACCAGACCCTTCTAGAGCCTCCCAGGACCCTTCTAAAAGCCCCCAGACCCTTCTAGACACTCCCCGGATCCTTCTAAACGCCCTCAGACCCTTCTAGAGCCCCCCAGGTTCATTCCAAAAGCCCCCAGACCCTTCTAGAGCCCCCTAGGACCCATCTAAAAGCCCCCAGACCCTTCTAGAGTCCCCTAGGACACTTCTAAAAGCCCCCAGACCCTTCTAGACCCTCCCCGGATCCTTCGAAAAGACCCCAGACCTTTCTAGAGCCCCCCAGGATCATTCTAAAAGCACCCAGACCCTTCTAGAGCCCCCCAGGACCCTTCTAAAAGCCCCTAGACCCTTCTAGAGCCCCCCAGGACCCTTCTAAATGCCCCCAGACCCTTCAAGAGGCACCCAGAACCCTTCTAAAAGCACCCAGACCATTCTAGAGCCTCCCAGGACCATTCTAAAAGCCCCCAGACCCTTCTAGACCCCCCCAGGACCCTTCTAAAAGCCCCCAGACCCTTCTAGAGCCCCCCAGGACCCTTCTGAAAGGCCGCAGACACTTATAGACACTCCCCGGATCCTTCTAAAAGACCCCAGACCCTTCTAGAGCAACCCAGGACCCTTCTAAAAGCCCCCAGACACTTCTAGAGCACCCCAGGCCTCCTCATAAGGCACCCCGTCCCTTCTAGAGCACCCCAGGACCCTTCTAAAAGTCCCCAGACCTTTCTAGAGCACGCCAGGACCCGTCTAAAAGCCCCCAGACCATTCTAGAGCCCCCCCGGACCCTTCTAAAAGCATCCAGACCCTTCTAGAGGCCCCCTGGACCTTTCTGAAAGCACCCAGAACCTTCTAGAGCCCTCCAGGACCCTTCTAAAAGCACCAAGACCCTTCTAGAGCATCCCAGGACCATTCTAAAAGCACCCAGACCCTTCTAGAGCCTCCCAGGATCCTTCTAAAAGCCCCCAGACTATTCTAGATCCTCCCAGGACCCTTCTAAAAGCCACCAGACCATTCTAGAGCCACCCAGGACCCTTCTAAAAGCCCCCAGACCCTTCTAGAGCCTCACAGGACCCTTCTAAAAGCCCCCAGACCCTTCTAGAGCCTACCAGGACCTATCTACAAGCACCCAGACCCTTCTAGAGCCCCCAAGGACCCTTCTAAAAGCCCCCAGACCCTTCTAGAGGCCCCCAGGACCCTTCTAAAAGCCACCAGACCCTTCTAGAGCCCCACCAGGACCATTCTACAAGCCCCCAGACCCTTCTAGAGCCCCCAGGACCCTTCTACAAGCCCACAGACCAATCTAGACCCAATCAGGACCCTTCTAAAAGCCCCAGACCCTTCTAGAGGCCACCAGGACTCGTCTAAAAGCCTCTAGACCCTTCTAGAGCCCCCCAGGACCTTTCTAAAAGCACCCAGACCCTTCTAGAGGCTCCCCGGTCCCTTATAAAAGAACCCAGACCCTTCTAGAGCCTCCCAGGACCCTTCTAAAAGCCACCAGACCCTTCTAGAGACCCCCAGGACCCTTCTAAAAACCCCCAGACCCTTCTAGATCCCCGCCGGACCACTCTAATAGATCCCAGACCCTTCTAGAGGCCCCCAGGATACTTCTAAATGCCCCCAGACCCTTCTAGAGAACACCGGGACCCTTCTAAAAGCCCCCAGACCCCTCTAGAGCCCCCCAGGACCCTTCTAAAAGCCCCCAGAACCTTCTAGACCCTCCCCGGATCATTCTAAAAGCCCCCAGACCCTTCTAGAGACCCCCATGACCCTTCTAAAAGCACTCAGACCCTTCTAGAGAGCCCCAGGACCCTTCTAAAAGCACCCAGACCATTCTAGACCCCCCCAGGACCCTTCTAAAAGCCCCTAGACCCTTCTAGAGCCCCCCAGGACCCTTCTGAAAGGCCGCAGACACATCTAGACACTCCCCGGATCTTTCTAAAAGCCCCCAGACCCTTCTAGAGCACTCCAGGACCCTTCTAAAAGCCCCCAGACCCTTCTAGAGCCCCCCAGGGCCCCTCTTAAGGCACCCCGTCCCTTCTAGGACACCCCAGGACCCTTCTTAAAGACCCCACACCCTTCTAGAGCACCCCAGGACCCTTCTAAAAGCCCCCAGACCCTTCTAGAGCCCCCCCGGACCCTTCTTAAAGCCTCCAGACCCTTCTAGAGGACCCCTGGACCCTTCTGAAAGCCCCCAGAACCTTCTAGAGTCACCCAGGACAGTTCTAAAAGCCCCCAGACCCTTCTAGAGCATCCCAGGACAGATCTAAAAGCCCCCAGACCCTTCTAGAGCCTCCCAGGACCCTTCTAAAAGTTCCCAGACCCTTCTAGAGACCCCCAGGACCCTTCTAAAAGCCCCCAGACCCTTCTAGAGCCACCCAGGACGCTTCTAAAAGCCCCAGACACTTCTAGAGACCTCCAGGACCCTTCTAAAAGACCCCAGACCCTTCTAGAGCCCCCCAGGACCCTTCTAAAAGCCCCCAGACCCTTCTAGAGCACCCCAGGACCCTTCTAAAAGCCCCCAGACCCTTCTTGAACCCCCCCAGGACCCTTCTAAAAGCCCCCAGACCCTTCTAGCGGCACCCAGGGCCCTTCTACAAGCCCCCAGACCCTTCTAGAGCCCCCCAGAACCCTTCTAAAAGCTCCCAGAGCTTTCTAGATGCCCCCAGGACCCTTCTAAAAGCCCCCAGACCCTTCTAGAGCCCCCCAGGACCCTTCTACAAGCCCCCAGACCCCTCTAGAGCCACCCAGGACCCTTCTAAAAGCACCCAGACCCTTCTAGAGGCCCCCAGGACCCGTCTAAAAGCCTCTAGACCCTTCTAGAGCCCCCCAGGACCTTTCTAAAATCACCCAGACCCTTCTAGAGGCTCCCCGGACCCTTATAAAAGCACCCCGACCCTTCTAGAGCCTCCCAGTACCCTTCTAAAAGCAACCAGACCCTTCTAGAGAACCCCAGGAACCTTCTAAAAGCCCCCAGACCCTTCTAGACCCTCCCCGGATCCTTCTAAAAGCCCCCAGACCCTTCTAGAGCCACCTATGATCCTTCAAAAAGCACCCAGACCTTTCTAGACCGTCCCCGGATCATTCTAAAAGCCCCCAGACCCTTCTAGAGCCCCCCAGGATCATTCCAAAAGCCCCCAGACCCTTCTAGAGCCCCCCAGGATCATTCCAAAAGCCCCCAGACCCTTCTAGAGCCCCCTAGGACCCATCTAAAAGCCCCCAGACCCTTCTAGAGTCCCCTATCCTCTAATAGGACACTTCTAAAAGCCCCCAGACCCTTCTAGACCCTCCCCGGATCCTTCTAAAAGCCCCCAGACTATTCTAGATCCTCCCAGGACCCTTCTAAAAGCCACCAGACCATTCTAGAGCCACCCAGGACCCTTCTAAAAGCCCCCAGACCCTTCTAGAGCCTCACAGGACCTTCTAAAAGCACCCAGACCATTCTAGAGCACCCCAGGACCCTTCTAAAAGCCCCCAGACCCTTCTAGAGCCTACCAGGACCTTTCTACAAGCACCCAGACCCTTCTAGAGCCCCCAAGGACCCTTCTAAAAGCCCCCAGACCCTTCTAGAGGCCCCCAGGACCCTTCTAAAAGCCACCAGACCCTTCTAGAGCCCCCCCAGGACCATTCTACAAGCCCCCAGACCCTTCTAGAGCCCCCCAGGACCCTTCTACAAGCCCCCAGACCAATCTAGATCCACCCAGGACCCTTCTAAAAGCCCCCAGACCCTTCTAGAGGCCCCCAAGACTCGTCTAAAAGCCTCTAGACCCTTCTAGAGCCCCCCAGGACCTTTCTAAAAGCACCCAGACCCTTCTAGAGGCTCCCCGGTCCCTTATAAAAGCACCCAGACCCTTCTAGAGCCCCCCAGGGCCCCTCTTAAGGCACCCCGTCCCTTCTAGGACACCCCAGGACCCTTCTTAAAGACCCCACACCCTTCTAGAGCACCCCAGGACCCTTCTAAAAGCCCCCAGACTCTTCTAGAGCCCCCCCGGACCCTTCTTAAAGCCTCCAGACCCTTCTAGAGGACCCCTGGACCCTTCTGAAAGCCCCCAGAACCTTCTAGAGCATCCCAGGACAGTTCTAAAAGCCCCCAGACCCTTCTAGAGCATCCCAGGACAGATCTAAAAGCCCCCAGACCCTTCTAGAGCCTCCCAGGACCCTTCTAAAAGTTCCCAGACCCTTCTAGAGACCCCCAGGACCCTTCTAAAAGCCCCCAGACCCTTCTAGAGCCACCCAGGACGCTTCTAAAAGCCCCCAGACACTTCTAGAGACCTCCAGGACCCTTCTAAAAGACCCCAGACCCTTCTAGAGCCCCCCAGGACCCTTCTAAAAGCCCCCAGACCCTTCTAGAACACCCCAGGACCCTTCTAAAAGCCCCCAGACCCTTCTAGCGGCACCCAGGACCCTTCTACAAGCCCCCAGACCCTTCTAGAGCCCCCCAGAACCCTTCTAAAAGCTCCCAGAGCTTTCTAGATGCCCCCAAGACCCTTCTAAAAGCCCCCAGACCCTTCTAGAGCCCCCCAGGACCCTTCTACAAGCCCCCAGACCCCTCTAGAGCCACCCAGGACCCTTCTAAAAGCACCCAGACCCTTCTAGAGGCCCCCAGGACCCGTCTAAAAGCCTCTAGACCCTTCTAGAGCCCCCCAGGACCTTTCTAAAATCACCCAGACCCTTCTAGAGGCTCCCCGGACCCTTATAAAAGCACCCCGACCCTTCTAGAGCCTCCCAGTACCCTTCTAAAAGCAACCAGACCCTTCTAGAGAACCCCAGGAACCTTCTAAAAGCCCCCAGACCCTTCTAGACCCTCCCCGGATCCTTCTAAAAGCCCCCAGACCCTTCTAGAGCCACCTATGATCCTTCAAAAAGCACCCAGACCTTTCTAGACCGTCCCCAGATCATTCTAAAAGCCCCCAGACCCTTCTAGAGCCCCCCAGGATCATTCCAAAAGCCCCCAGACCCTTCTAGAGCCCCCCAGGATCATTCCAAAAGCCCCCAGACCCTTCTAGAGCCCCCTAGGACCCATCTAAAAGCCCCCAGACCCTTCTAGAGTCCCCTAGGACACTTCTAAAAGCCCCCAGACCCTTCTAGACCCTCCCCGGATCCTTCTAAAAGCCCCCAGACTATTCTAGATCCTCCCAGGACCCTTCTAAAAGCCACCAGACCATTCTAGAGCCACCCAGGACCCTTCTAAAAGCCCCCAGACCCTTCTAGAGCCTCACAGGACCCTTCTAAAAGCACCCAGACCATTCTAGAGCACCCCAGGACCCTTCTAAAAGCCCCCAGACCCTTCTAGAGCCTACCAGGACCTTTCTACAAGCACCCAGACCCTTCTAGAGCCCCCAAGGACCCTTCTAAAAGCCCCCAGACCCTTCTAGAGGCCCCCAGGACCCTTCTAAAAGCCACCAGACCCTTCTAGAGCCCCCCCAGGACCATTCTACAAGCCCCCAGACCCTTCTAGAGCCCCCCAGGACCCTTCTACAAGCCCCCAGACCAATCTAGATCCACCCAGGACCCTTCTAAAAGCCCCCAGACCCTTCTAGAGGCCCCCAAGACTCGTCTAAAAGCCTCTAGACCCTTCTAGAGCCCCCCAGGACCTTTCTAAAAGCACCCAGACCCTTCTAGAGGCTCCCCGGTCCCTTATAAAAGCACCCAGACCCTTCTAGAGCCCCCCAGGGCCCCTCTTAAGGCACCCCGTCCCTTCTAGGACACCCCAGGACCCTTCTTAAAGACCCCACACCCTTCTAGAGCACCCCAGGACCCTTCTAAAAGCCCCCAGACTCTTCTAGAGCCCCCCCGGACCCTTCTTAAAGCCTCCAGACCCTTCTAGAGGACCCCTGGACCCTTCTGAAAGCCCCCAGAACCTTCTAGAGCATCCCAGGACAGTTCTAAAAGCCCCCAGACCCTTCTAGAGCATCCCAGGACAGATCTAAAAGCCCCCAGACCCTTCTAGAGCCTCCCAGGACCCTTCTAAAAGTTCCCAGACCCTTCTAGAGACCCCCAGGACCCTTCTAAAAGCCCCCAGACCCTTCTAGAGCCACCCAGGACGCTTCTAAAAGCCCCCAGACACTTCTAGAGACCTCCAGGACCCTTCTAAAAGACCCCAGACCCTTCTAGAGCCCCCCAGGACCCTTCTAAAAGCCCCCAGACCCTTCTAGAGCACCCCAGGACCCTTCTAAAAGCCCCCAGACCCTTCTTGAACCCCCCCAGGACCCTTCTACAAGCCCCCAGACCCTTCTAGAGCCCCCCAGAACCCTTCTAAAAGCTCCCAGAGCTTTCTAGATGCCCCCAAGACCCTTCTAAAAGCCCCCAGACCCTTCTAGAGCCCCCCAGGACCCATCTACAAGCCCCCAGACCCCTCTAGAGCCACCCAGGACCCTTCTAAAAGCACCCAGACCCTTCTAGAGGCCCCCAGGACCCGTCTAAAAGCCTCTAGACCCTTCTAGAGCCCCCCAGGACCTTTCTAAAATCACCCAGACCCTTCTAGAGGCTCCCCGGACCCTTATAAAAGCACCCCGACCCTTCTAGAGCCTCCCAGTACCCTTCTAAAAGCAACCAGACCCTTCTAGAGAACCCCAGGAACCTTCTAAAAGCCCCCAGACCCTTCTAGACCCTCCCCGGATCCTTCTAAAAGCCCCCAGACCCTTCTAGAGCCACCTATGATCCTTCAAAAAGCACCCAGACCTTTCTAGACCGTCCCCGGATCATTCTAAAAGCCCCCAGACCCTTCTAGAGCCCCCCAGGATCATTCCAAAAGCCCCCAGACCCTTCTAGAGCCCCCCAGGATCATTCCAAAAGCCCCCAGACCCTTCTAGAGCCCCCTAGGACCCATCTAAAAGCCCCCAGACCCTTCTAGAGTCCCCTAGGACACTTCTAAAAGCCCCCAGACCCTTCTAGACCCTCCCCGGATCCTTCGAAAAGACCCCAGACCCTTCTAGAGCCCCCCAGGATCATTCTAAAAGCCCCCAGACAATTCTAGAGCCCCCCAGGACCCTTCTAAAAGCCCCTAGACCCTTCTAGAGCCCCCCAGGACCCTTCTAAATGCCCCCAGACCCTTCAAGAGGCACCCAGAACCCTTCTAAAAGCACCCAGACCATTCTAGAGCCTCCCAGGACCATTCTAAAAGCCCCCAGACCCTTCTAGACCCCCCCAGGACCCTTCTAAAAGCCCCCAGACCCTTCTAGAGCCCCCCAGGACCCTTCTGAAAGGCCGCAGACACTTATAGACACTCCCCGGATCCTTCTAAAAGACCCCAGACCCTTCTAGAGCACCCCAGGACCCTTCTAAAAGTCCCCAGATCTTTCTAGAGCACGCCAGGACACGTCTAAAAGCCCCCAGACCATTCTAGAGCCCCCCCGGACCCTTCTAAAAGCATCCAGACCCTTCTAGAGGCCCCCTGGACCTTTCTGAAAGCACCCAGAACCTTCTAGAGCCCTCCAGGACCCTTCTAAAAGCACCAAGACCCTTCTAGAGCATCCCAGGACCATTCTAAAAGCCCCCAGACCCTTCTAGAGCCTCCCAGGATCCTTCTAAAAGCCCCCAGACTATTCTAGATCCTCCCAGGACCCTTCTAAAAGCCACCAGACCATTCTAGAGCCACCCAGGACCCTTCTAAAAGCACCCAGACCCTTCTAGAGCCTCACAGGACCCTTCTAAAAGCACCCAGACCATTCTAGAGCACACCAGGACCCTTCTAAAAGCCCCCAGACCCTTCTAGAGCCTACCAGGACCTTTCTACAAGCACCCAGACCCTTCTAGAGCCCCCAAGGACCCTTCTAAAAGCCCCCAGACCCTTCTAGAGGCCCCCAGGACCCTTCTAAAAGCCACCAGACCCTTCTAGAGCCCCCCCAGGACCATTCTACAAGCCCCCAGACCCTTCTAGAGCCCCCCAGGACCCTTCTACAAGCCCCCAGACCAATGTAGATCCACCCAGGACCCTTCTAAAAGCCCCCAGACCCTTCTAGAGGCCCCCAGGACTCGTCTAAAAGCCTCTAGACCCTTCTAGAGCCCCCCAGGACCTTTCTAAAAGCACCCAGACCCTTCTAGAGGCTCCCCGGTCCCTTATAAAAGCACCCAGACCCTTCTAGAGCCTCCCAGGACCCTTCTAAAAGCCACCAGACCCTTCTAGAGACCACCAGGACCCTTCTAAAAGCCCCCAGACCCTTCTAGACACTCCCCGGATCCTTCTAAACGCCCTCAGACCCTTCTAGAGCCCCCCAGGTTCATTCCAAAAGCCCCCAGACCCTTCTAGAGCCCCCTAGGACCCATCTAAAAGCCCCCAGACCCTTCTAGAGTCCCCTAGGACACTTCTAAAAGCCCCCAGACCCTTCTAGACCCTCCCCGGATCCTTCGAAAAGACCCCAGACCCTTCTAGAGCCCCCCAGGATCATTCTAAAAGCAGCCAGACCCTTCTAGAGCCCCCCAGGACCCTTCTAAAAGCCCCTAGACCCTTCTAGAGCCCCCCAGGACCCTTCTAAATGCCCCCAGACCCTTCAAGAGGCACCCAGAACCCTTCTAAAAGCACCCAGACCATTCTAGAGCCTCCCAGGACCATTCTAAAAGCCCCCAGACCCTTCTAGACCCCCCCAGGACCCTTCTAAAAGCCCCCAGACCCTTCTAGAGCCCCCCAGGACCCTTCTGAAAGGCCGCAGACACTTATAGACACTCCCCGGATCCTTCTAAAAGACCCCAGACCCTTCTAGAGCACCCCAGGACCCGTCTAAAAGCCCCCAGACCATTCTAGAGCCCCCCCGGACCCTTCTAAAAGCCTCCAGAGCCATCTAGAGGCCCGCTGGACCTTTCTGAAAGCACCCAGAACCTTCTAGAGCCCCCCAGGACCCTTCTAAAAGCACCCAGACCCATCTAGAGCATCCCAGGACAGATCTAAAAGCCCCCAGACCCTTCTAGAGCCTCCCAGGACCCTTCTAAAAGTTCCCAGACCCTTCTAGAGACCCCCAGGACCCTTCTAAATGCCCCCAGACCCTTCTAGAGCCACCCAGGACGCTTCTAAAAGCCCCCAGACACTTCTAGAGACCTCCAGGACCCTTCTAAAAGACCCCAGACCCTTCTAGAGCCCCCCAGGACCCTTCTAAAAGCCCCCAGACCCTTCTAGAGCACCCCAGGACCCTTCTAAAAGCCCCCAGACCCTTCTTGAACCCCCCCAGGACCCTTCTAAAAGCCCCCAGACCCTTCTAGCGGCACCCAGGACCCTTCTACAAGCCCCCAGACCCTTCTAGAGCCCCCCAGAACCCTTCTAAAAGCTCCCAGAGCTTTCTAGATGCCCCCAAGACCCTTCTAAAAGCCCCCAGACCCTTCTAGAGCCCCCCAGGACCCATCTACAAGCCCCCAGACCCCTCTAGAGCCACCCAGGACCCTTCTAAAAGCACCCAGACCCTTCTAGAGGCCCCCAGGACCCGTCTAAAAGCCTCTAGACCCTTCTAGAGCCCCCCAGGACCTTTCTAAAATCACCCAGACCCTTCTAGAGGCTCCCCGGACCCTTATAAAAGCACCCCGACCCTTCTAGAGCCTCCCAGTACCCTTCTAAAAGCAACCAGACCCTTCTAGAGAACCCCAGGAACCTTCTAAAAGCCCCCAGACCCTTCTAGACCCTCCCCGGATCCTTCTAAAAGCCCCCAGACCCTTCTAGAGCCACCTATGATCCTTCAAAAAGCACCCAGACCTTTCTAGACCGTCCCCGGATCATTCTAAAAGCCCCCAGACCCTTCTAGAGCCCCCCAGGATCATTCCAAAAGCCCCCAGACCCTTCTAGAGCCCCCCAGGATCATTCCAAAAGCCCCCAGACCCTTCTAGAGCCCCCTAGGACCCATCTAAAAGCCCCCAGACCCTTCTAGAGTCCCCTAGGACACTTCTAAAAGCCCCCAGACCCTTCTAGACCCTCCCCGGATCCTTCGAAAAGACCCCAGACCCTTCTAGAGCCCCCCAGGATCATTCTAAAAGCCCCCAGACCCTTCTAGAGCCCCCCAGGACCCTTCTAAAAGCCCCTAGACCCTTCTAGAGCCCCCCAGGACCCTTCTAAATGCCCCCAGACCCTTCAAGAGGCACCCAGAACCCTTCTAAAAGCACCCAGACCATTCTAGAGCCTCCCAGGACCATTCTAAAAGCCCCCAGACCCTTCTAGACCCCCCCAGGACCCTTCTAAAAGCCCCCAGACCCTTCTAGAGCCCCCCAGGACCCTTCTGAAAGGCCGCAGACACTTATAGACACTCCCCGGATCCTTCTAAAAGACCCCAGACCCTTCTAGAGCACCCCAGGACCCTTCTAAAAGTCCCCAGATCTTTCTAGAGCACGCCAGGACACGTCTAAAAGCCCCCAGACCATTCTAGAGCCCCCCCGGACCCTTCTAAAAGCATCCAGACCCTTCTAGAGGCCCCCTGGACCTTTCTGAAAGCACCCAGAACCTTCTAGAGCCCTCCAGGACCCTTCTAAAAGCACCAAGACCCTTCTAGAGCATCCCAGGACCATTCTAAAAGCCCCCAGACCCTTCTAGAGCCTCCCAGGATCCTTCTAAAAGCCCCCAGACTATTCTAGATCCTCCCAGGACCCTTCTAAAAGCCACCAGACCATTCTAGAGCCACCCAGGACCCTTCTAAAAGCCCCCAGACCCTTCTAGAGCCTCACAGGACCCTTCTAAAAGCACCCAGACCATTCTAGAGCACCCCAGGACCCTTCTAAAAGCCCCCAGACCCTTCTAGAGCCTACCAGGACCTTTCTACAAGCACCCAGACCCTTCTAGAGCCCCCAAGGACCCTTCTAAAAGCCCCCAGACCCTTCTAGAGGCCCCCAGGACCCTTCTAAAAGCCACCAGACCCTTCTAGAGCCCCCCCAGGACCATTCTACAAGCCCCCAGACCCTTCTAGAGCCCCCCAGGACCCTTCTACAAGCCCCCAGACCAATCTAGATCCACCCAGGACCCTTCTAAAAGCCCCCAGACCCTTCTAGAGGCCCCCAGGACTCGTCTAAAAGCCTCTAGACCCTTCTAGAGCCCCCCAGGACCTTTCTAAAAGCACCCAGACCCTTCTAGAGGCTCCCCGGTCCCTTATAAAAGCACCCAGACCCTTCTAGAGCCTCCCAGGACCCTTCTAAAAGCCACCAGACCCTTCTAGAGACCACCAGGACCCTTCTAAAAGCCCCCAGACCCTTCTAGACACTCCCCGGATCCTTCTAAACGCCCTCAGACCCTTCTAGAGCCCCCCAGGTTCATTCCAAAAGCCCCCAGACCCTTCTAGAGCCCCCTAGGACCCATCTAAAAGCCCCCAGACCCTTCTAGAGTCCCCTAGGACACTTCTAAAAGCCCCCAGACCCTTCTAGACCCTCCCCGGATCCTTCGAAAAGACCCCAGACCCTTCTAGAGCCCCCCAGGACCCTTCTAAAAGCCCCTAGACCCTTCTAGAGCCCCCCAGGACCCTTCTAAATGCCCCCAGACCCTTCAAGAGGCACCCAGAACCCTTCTAAAAGCACCCAGACCATTCTAGAGCCTCCCAGGACCATTCTAAAAGCCCCCAGACCCTTCTAGACCCCCCCAGGACCCTTCTAAAAGCCCCCAGACCCTTCTAGAGCCCCCCAGGACCCTTCTGAAAGGCCGCAGACACTTATAGACACTCCCCGGATCCTTCTAAAAGACCCCAGACCCTTCTAGAGCACCCCAGGACCCGTCTAAAAGCCCCCAGACCCTTCTAGAGCCCCCCCGGACCCTTCTAAAAGCCTCCAGACCCATCTAGAGGCCCCCTGGACCTTTCTGAAAGCACCCAGAACCTTCTAGAGCCCCCCAGGACCCTTCTAAAAGCACCCAGACCCATCTAGAGCATCCCAGGACCATTCTAAAAGCCCCCAGACCCTTCTAGAGCCACCCAGGATACTTCTAAAAGCCCCCAGACTCTTCTAGATCCTCCCAGGACCCTTCTAAAAGCCCCCAGACCAATCTAGAGCCACCCAGGACCCTTCTAAAAGCAACCAGACCCTTCTAGAGCCTCCCAGGACCCTTCTAAAAGCACCCAGACCATTCTAGAGCACCCCAGGACCCTTCTAAAAGCCCCCAGACCTTTCTAGAGCCTACCAGGACCTTTCTACAAGCACCCAGACCCTTCTAGAGCCCCCAAGGACCCTTCTAAAAGCCCCCAGAGCCTTCTAGAGGCCCCCAGGACCCTTCTAAAAGCCCCCAGACCCTTCTAGAGCCCCCCAGGACCATTCTACAAGCCCCCAGACCCTTCTAGAGCCCCCCAGGACCCTTCTACAAGCCCCCAGACCATTCTAGATCCACCCAGGACCCTTCTAAAAGCCCCCAGACCCTTCTAGAGTCCCACAGGACTCGTCTAAAAGCCTCTAGACCCTTCTAGAGCCCCCCAGGACCTTTCTAAATGCACCCAGACCCTTCTAGAGGCTCCCCGGTCCCTTATAAAAGCACCCAGACCCTTCTAGAGACTCCCAGGACCCTTCTAAAAGCACCCAGACCCTTCTAGAGAGCCCCAGGACCATTCTAAAGGCCCCCAGACTCTTCTAGACCCTCCCCGGATCATTCTAAAAGCCCTCAGACCCTTCTAGAGACCCCCAGGACCCTTCTAAGGCCCCCAGACCCTTCTAGACCCTCCCCGGATCATTCTAAAAGCCCCCAGACCCTTCTAGAGCCTCGCAGGACCCTTCTAAAAGCCTCCAGACCCTTCTAGAGGCCCCCCGGACCCTTCTAAAAGTCCCCAGACCCTTCTAGATCATACCCGGACCCCTCTGATATATCCCACACCATTCTAGAGGCCACCAGGATACTTTCCAAAGCCCCCAGACCCTTCTAGAGAACTCCAGGACCCTTCTAAAAGCCCCCAGGCCATTCCAGAGCCCCCCAGGGCCCTTCTAAAAGCCCCGAGACCCTTCTAGGAGAGACGGGGGTCCTTAAGAGGGGCCTTGGGGTCCTCTGGAAGGGTCTGGGGGCTTATAGAAGTGTCCTGGCGGGCTCTCAAAGGGTCTGGGTTCTTTGAGAAGGGTCTTTGGGTGGCTCTAGAAGGGTCTGGGGTATTTTGGAAGGGTCCTGGGTGCCTCAAGAAGGGTGTGGGGTCTTTTATAGGGTCCTGGGGAGCTCTAGAAGGGTCTGGGTGCTTTTAGAAGGGTCCTGGGGAGCTCTAGAAGGGTCTGGGGTCTTTTAGAAGGGTCCCGGGAGGCTCTAGCAGGGTCTGGGGGCTTTTAGAAGGGTCCTGGGGAGCTCTAGAAGGGTCTGGGGTCTTTTAGAAGGGTCCTGGGGGGCTCTAGAAGGGTCTGGGTCCTGTTAGAAGGGTCCTTGGGGGCTCTAGAAGGGTCTGAGTATCATTAGAGGGGCCTTGGGGGCATCTAGAAGGGTCTGGGGGATATTAGAAGGGTCCTGGAGAGCTCTAGAAGGGTCTGGGGTATTTTAGATGTGTTCTGGGTAGCTCTAGAAGGGTCTGGGATCTTTCAGAAGGGTCCTGGGGGGCTGTAGAAGGGTCTGGAGTCTTTTAGAAGGGTCCTGGGGGTTCTAGAAGGGTCTGGGGGCTTTTAGATGGGTCCTGCGGGTCTCTAGAAGGGTCTGGGTGCTTTTAGAAGTGTCCTGGGGTCTCTAGAAGGGTCGGGGGGGGTTTTAGGATAGTCCTGGTGGGCTCTAGAAGGGTGTGAGGGCTTTTCGAAGGTTCCTGGGGGCATCTAGAAGGCTCTGGGGGCTTTTAGAAGGGTCCTGGGGGCCTCTAGAATTGTCTGAGGGATTTTAGAAGGGTCCTGGGAGGCTCTAGAAGGGTCTGGGTGCTTTTAGAATGATCCAGGGAGGGTCTAGAAGGGTCTGGGGGCTTTTAGTAGGGTCCTGTGGGGCTCTAGAAGGGTCAGGGTGCTTTTAGAAGGGGCCTATGGGGCTCTAGAAGGGTCTGGGTGCTTTTAGAAGGGTCCTAAGGGGCTCTAGAAGCGTCTGGGGGATTTTAGAAGGGTCCTGGGTAGCGCTAGAAGGGTCTGGGGGCTTTCAGAAGGTTCCTGAGGGGCTGTAGAAGGGTCTGGAGTGTTTTAGAAGGGTCCTGGGGGGCTCTAGAAGGGTCTGGGGGCATTCAGAAGGGTCCTGGGGGCCTCTAGAAGGGTCTGGAAGCTTTTAGAAGGGTCCTGGGCGCATCTAGAAGGGTCTGGATTCTTTTAGAAGGGTCCTGGGAGGATCCAGATGGGTCTGGGTGCTTTTAGAAGGATCCGGAGAGGGTCTAGATGGGTCTGGGTGCATTTAGAAGGGTCCTGGGGGGCTCTACAAATGTCTGGAGGCTTTTAGAAGGGTCCAGGGGGGCTCTAGAAGGGTCTGGGGCCTTTTAGAAAAGTCCTGGTGGCCTCTAGAAGGGTCTGGCGGCTTTTAGAAGAGTCCTGGGGCCTCTAGAAGGGTCTGGGGGCTTTTAGAAGGGTCCTGGGGGGCTCTAGAAGTGTCTGGAGGCTTTTAGAAGGTTCCGGTGTGGCTCTAGAATGGTGTGGGGGCTTTTAGAAGGGTCCTGGGGGCATCTAGAAGGCTCTGGGGGCTTTTATAAGGGTCCTGGGGGGCTCTAGAAGGGTCTGGGTGCTTTTAGAAGGATCCACGGAGGGTCTAGAAGGGTCTGGAGGCTTTTAGAAGGGTCCTGGGGGGCTCTAGAAGGGTCTGGGGGATATTAGAAGGGTCCTGGGATGGTCTAACAAGGGTCTGGGTTGTTTTAGAAGGGTCCTGCGGGTCTCTAGAAGGGTCTGGGGGCTTTTAGAAGGGTTCTTGGGGGCTCTAGAAGGGTCTGGGGACCATTAGAGGGGCCCTAGGGGCCTCTAGAAGGGTCTGGGTGCTTTTAGAAGGGTCCTGGTAGGCTGTAGAAGGGTCTGGGTGCATTTAGAAGGGTCCCGCGGGTCTCTAGAAGGGTCTGGGGGCTTTTAGAATGGTCCTGGGGGGCTCTAGAAGGGTCTGGGGACCACTAGAGGGGCCCTGGGTGCCTCTAGAAAGGTCTGGGGTATTTTAGAAGGGTCCTGGGGAGATCTAGAAGGGTCTGGGGGCTTTTAGAAGGGTCCTGGGAGACTCTAGAAGGGTCTGGGGGCATTTAGAAGGTCCTGCGTGTCTCTAGAAGGGTCTGAGGGCTTTTAGAAGGGTCCTGTGGGGCTCTAGAAGGGTCTGGCGGCTTTTAGAAGGGTCCTGGGGGGCTCTAGAAGGGTGTGAGAGCTTTTAGAATGGTCCTGGGTGCATCTAGAAATCTCTGGGTGCTTTTAGAAGGGTCCTGGGGGCCTCTAGAAGTGTCTGAGGAGTTGTAGAAGGGTCCGGGGAGGCTCTAGTAGGGTCTGGGTGCTTTTAGAAGGATCCGGTTAGGGTCTAGAAGGGTCTGGGGCTTTTAGAAGGGTCCTGTGGAGCTCTAGAAGGGTCTGGGGTCTTTTAGACGGGTCCTGGGGGGCTCTAGAAGGCTCTGGGGCCTTTTAGAAGATTTCTGGGGAGATCTAGAAGGGTCTGGGGCTTTCAGAATGATCCTGGGGGTCGCTAGAAGTGTCTGGGTGTATTTGGAAGGGTCTTGGGGAGCTCTAGAAGGGTCTGGGGGCTTTCAGAAGGGTCTTGGGGGCATGCAGAAGGGTCTGGAGGCTTTTAGAAGGGTCCTGGAGCGCTCTAGAAGGGTCTGGGGGCATTCAGAACGGTCCTGGTGGCATCTAGAAGGGACTAGAGGCTTTTAGAAGGGTCCTGGGGGGCTCTAGATGGGTCTGGGTGCATTTAGAAGGGTCCTGGGGGGATCTAGAAGGGTCTGGGGGCTTTTAGAAGGGTCCTGGGGGGCTCTAGAAGGGTCTGGGTGCTTTTAGAAGGATCCACGGAGGGTCTAGAAGGGTCTGGAGGCTTTTAGAAGGGTCCTGGGGGGCTCTAGAAGGGTCTGGGGGATATTAGAAGGGTCCTGGGATGGTCTAACAAGGGTCTGGGTTGTTTTAGAAGGGTCCTGCGGGTCTCTAGAAGGGTCTGGAGTGTTTTAGAAGGGTCCTTGGGGGCTCTAGAAGGGTCTGGGGACCATTAGAGGGGCCCTAGGGGCCTCTAGAAGGGTCTGGGGGCTTTTAGAAGGGTCCTGGTAGGCTGTAGAAGGGTCTGGGTGCATTTAGAAGGGTCCCGCGGGTCTCTAGAAGGGTCTGGGGGCTTTTAGAATGGTCCTGGGGGGCTCTAGAAGGGTCTGGGGACCACTAGAGGGGCCCTGGGTGCCTCTAGAAAGGTCTGGGGTATTTTAGAAGGGTCCTGGGGAGATCTAGAAGGGTCTGGGGGCTTTTAGAAGGGTCCTGGGAGACTCTAGAAGGGTCTGGGGGCATTTAGAAGGTCCTGCGTGTCTCTAGAAGGGTCTGAGGGCTTTTAGAAGGGTCCTGTGGGGCTCTAGAAGGGTCTGGCGGCTTTTAGAAGGGTCCTGGGGGGCTCTAGAAGGGTGTGAGAGCTTTTAGAATGGTCCTGGGTGCATCTAGAAATCTCTGGGTGCTTTTAGAAGGGTCCTGGGGGCCTCTAGAAGTGTCTGAGGAGTTGTAGAAGGGTCCGGGGAGGCTCTAGTAGGGTCTGGGTGCTTTTAGAAGGATCCGGTTAGGGTCTAGAAGGGTCTGGGGCTTTTAGAAGGGTCCTGTGGAGCTCTAGAAGGGTCTGGGGTCTTTTAGACGGGTCCTGGGGGGCTCTAGAAGGCTCTGGGGCCTTTTAGAAGATTTCTGGGGAGATCTAGAAGGGTCTGGGGCTTTCAGAATGATCCTGGGGGTCGCTAGAAGTGTCTGGGTGTATTTGGAAGGGTCTTGGGGAGCTCTAGAAGGGTCTGGGGGCTTTCAGAAGGGTCTTGGGGGCATGCAGAAGGGTCTGGAGGCTTTTAGAAGGGTCCTGGAGCGCTCTAGAAGGGTCTGGGGGCATTCAGAACGGTCCTGGTGGCATCTAGAAGGGACTAGAGGCTTTTAGAAGGGTCCTGGGGGGCTCTAGATGGGTCTGGGTGCATTTAGAAGGGTCCTGGGGGGATCTAGAAGGGTCTGGGGGCTTTTAGAAGGATACGTGGAATTTCTAGAAGGGTCTGGGGGCTTTTTGAAGGGTCCTGGGTTGCTCTAGAAGGGTCTGGAGGCTTTTAGAAGGGTCCTGCGGGTCTCTAGAAGGATCTGGGGGCTTTTAGAAGGGTCCTGGGAGGCTCTAGAATGGTCTGATGGATTTTAGAAGGGTCCTGGGGGGTTCTAGAAGGGTCTGGGGGATTTTAGAAGGATCCTGGGGGGCTCTAGAAGGTTCTGAGGGATTTTAGAAGGGTCCTGGGGAGCTCTAGAAGGGTCTGTGTGCTTTTAGAGGGGCCCTGGACTTCTCTAGAAGGGTCTGGGGGCTTTTAGAAGAGTCCTGGGGGGCTCTAGAATGGTTTGGGGTCTTTTAGAAGGGTCCTGGGCGCATCTAGAAGGGTCTGGGGGCTTTCAGAAGGGTCCTGGGAGGCTCTAGAAAGGGTCTGGTTGCTTTTAGAATGGTCCTGGGGGGCTCTAGAAGGGTCTGGGGGCATTTAGAAGTGTCCTGGGGGGCTCTAGAAGGGTCTGGGGGATTTTAGAAGGATCCTGGGGGCCTCTAGAAAGGTCTGGGGGCATTTAGAAGGGTCCTGCGGGTCTCTAGAAGGGTCTGGGTGCTTTTAGAAGGGTCCTTGGGGCTCTAGAAGGGTCTGGGGACCATTAGAGGGGCCCTAGGGGCCTCTAGAAGGGTCTGGGGGCTTTTAGAATGGTCCTTAGGGGCTCTAGAAGGGTCTGGGGACCACTAGAGGGGCCCTGGAGGCCTCTAGAAGAGTCTGGGGTATTTTAGGAAGGGACCTGGGGAGCTCTAGAAGCGTCTGGGGGCTTTTAGAAGGGTCCTGGGAAACTCTAGAATGGTCTGGGGGCATTTAGATGGGTCCTGCGGGTCTCTAGAAGGGTCTGGGAGCTTTTCGAAGGATCCTGGGGGCCTCTAGAAAGGTCAGGGGGCATTTAGAAGTGTCCTGCGGGTCTCTAGAAGGGTCTGGGGGCTTTTAGAAGGGTCCTTGGGGGCTCTAGAAGGGTGTGGGGACCACTAGAGGAGCCCTGGGGGCCTCTAGAGGGGTCTGGGGTATTTTAGAAGGGTCCTGGGAAACTCTAGAAGGGTCTGGGGGCATTTAGATGGGTCCTGCGGGTCTCTAGAAGGGTCTGGGAGCTTTTAGATGGGTCCTGGGGGGCTCTAGAAGGGTCTGGCGGCTTTTAGAAGGGTCCTGGTGGGCTCTAGAAGGGTGTGAGGGCTTTTAGAATGGTCCTGGGTCCATCTAGAAGTCTCTGGGGGCTTTTATAAGGGTCCTGTGGGGCTCTAGAATGGTCTGAGTGATTTTATAAGGGTCCTGGGAGGCTCTAGAAGGGTCTGGGTGATTTTAGAAGGATCCGGGGAGGGTCTATAAGGGTCTGGGGACTTTTAGAAGGGTCCTGGGGGGCTCTAGAAGGGTCTGGGGGCTATTAGAAGGATCCAGGGATGGTCTACAAGGGTCTGGGGTCTTTTAGAAGGGTCCTGCGGGTCTCTAGAAGGGTCTGGGGGATTTTAGAAGGGTCCTTGGTGGCTCTAGAAGGGTCTGGGGACCATTAGAGGGGCCCTAGGGGCGTCTAGAAGGCTCTGGGGGATTTTAGAAGGGTTCTGGGGAGCTCTTGAAGGGTCTGGGGTCTTTTAGAATGGTCCTTGGGGGCTCTAGAAGGGTCTGGGGACCACTAGAGGGGCCCTTGGGACATCTAGAATGGTCTGGGTTATTTTAGACGGGTCTTGGGGAGCTCTAGAAGGGTCTGGGGGCTTTTAGAAGGGTCCTGGGAGAATCTAGAAGGGTCTGGGTGCATTTAGAAGGGTCCTGCGGGTCTCTAGAAGGGTCTGGGGGCATTTAGAAGGGTCCTGGGGGTCTCTAGAAGGGTCTGGGGGCATTTAGAAGGGTCCTGGTGTGCTCTAGAAGGGTCTGGGGGCTTTCAGAAGGGTCCTGAGGGGCTCTAGAAGGGTCTGGGGGGCTATTAGAAGGGTTCTTGGGGCCTCTAGAAGGGTCTGTGGTCTTTTAGAATTGTCCTGGTAGGATCCAGATGGGTCTGGGTACTTTTAGAAGGATCCGGGGAGGTTCTAGAAGGGTCTGGGGGAATTAGAAGTTTCCAGGGAGGCTCTACAAATGTCTGGAGGTTTTTAGAATGGTCCTGGGGGCATCTAGAAGCGTCTATGGGCTTTTAGAATGATCCGGGGAGGCTCTAGAAGGGTCTGGCGGCTTTTAGAAGGGTCCTGGGGTCCTCTAGAAGGGTCTGGGGGCATTTAGAATGATACGGGGAGGATCTAGAAGGGTCTGGGGGCTTTTAGAAGGGTCCTGGGGGCTCTAGAAGGGTCTGGAGTCTTTGAGAATGGTCCTGTGGGGCTCTAGAAGGGTCTGGGGCCTTTTAGAAAGATCCGGGGAGGGTCTAGAAGGGTCTGGGAGGTTTTAGAAGTGTCCTGGGGTTCTCTAGAAGGGTCTGGGTGCTTTTAGACGGGCCCTGGGCTCTCTAGAAGTGTCTGGGGGCATTTAGAAGAGTCCTGGGGGGCTCTAGAATTGTCTGGGCTCTTTTAGAAGGGTCCTGGGGTGTTCTAGAAGGGTCTGGGGGATTTTAGAAGGGTCCTGAGGTCCTCTAGAATAGTCTGGATGCTTTTAGAAGGGTCCTGGGGGGCTCTACAAGGGTCTGGGGGCATTTAGAAGGGTCCTGGGGGGCTCTAGAAGGGTCTGGGGGATTTTAGAAGGGTCCTGGGGGCCTCTAGAAGGGTCTGGGTGCTTTTAGAATGGTCCTAGGTGGCTATAGAAGGGTCTGGGGGCTTTTAGAAGGGTCCTTGGGGGCTCTAGAAGGGTCTGGGGACCATTAGAGGGGCACTGGGAGCCTCTAGAATTGTCTGGGGGCTTTTAGAAAGGTCCTGGGAGGCTCTAGAAGGGTCTGGGGGCTTTTAGAAGAGTCCTGCGTGTCTCTAGAAGGGTCTGGGGGCTTTTAGAAGGGTCCTTGGGGGCTCTAGAAGGGTCTGGGGACCACTAGAGGAGCCCTGGGGGCCTCTAGAGGGGTCTGGGGTATTTTAGAAGGGTCCTGGGGAGCTCTAGAAGGGTCTGGGGGCTTTTAGAAGGGTCCTGGGAGACTCTAGAAGGGTCTGGGGGCATTTAGAAGGGTCCTGCGGGTCTCTAGAAGGGTCTGGGGGCTTTTAGAAGGGTCCTGGGGTGCTCTAGAAGGGTCTGGGGGCTTTTAGAAGGGTCCTGGGGTGCTCTAGAAGGGTGTGAGGGCTTATAGAATGGTCCTGGGGGCATCTAGAAGGCTCTGGGGGCTTTTAGAAGTGTCCTGTGGGCCTCTAGAAGTGTCTGAGGGATTTTAGAAGGGTCCTGGGAGGCTCTGGAATGGTCTGGGTGCTTTTAGAAGGATTCGGGGAGGGTCTAGAAGAGTCTGGGGGCATTTAGAAGGGTCCTGTGGGGCTCTAGAAGGGTCTGGGTGCTTTTAGAAGGGTCCTTCGGGTCTCTAGAAGGGTCTGGGTTCTTTTAGAATGGTCCTGGGGGGCTCTAGAAGGGTGTGAGGTCTTTTAGAAGGGTCCTGGGGGCATCTCGAAGACTCTGATGGCTTTTAGAAGGGTCCTGGGGGCCTCTAGAAGTGTCTGAGGGATTTTAAAAGGGTCCTGGGAGGCTCTAGAAGGGTCTGGTTGCTTTTAGAAGGATTCGGGGAGGGTCTAGAAGGGTCTGGGGGCTTTTAGAAGGGTCCTGTGGGGCTCTAGAAGGGTCTGGGTGCTTTTAGAAGGGTCCTGGGGGCCTCTAGACGGGTCTGGGTGCTTTTAGAAGGGTCCTGGGGAGCTCTAGAAGGGTCTGGGGGCTTTTAGAAGGGTCCTGGGAGAATCTAGAAGGGTCTGGGTGCATTTAGAAGGGTCCTGCGGGTCTCTAGAAGCGTCTGGGGGCTTTTAGAAGGGTCCTGGGGGGTTCTAGAAGGGTCTGGCGGCTTTTAGAAGGGTCCTGGTGGCCTCTAGAAGGGTGTGAGGGCTTTTAGATGGGTCCTGGGTGCATCTAGAAGTCTCTGGGTGCTTTTAGAAGGGTCCTGGGGGCCTCTAGAATTGTCTGCGGCCTTTTAGAAGGGTCCGGGGAGGCTCTAGAAGGGTCTGGGTGCTTTTAGAAGGATCCGGGGAGGGTCTAGAAGGGTCTGGGGCTTTTAGAAGGGTCCTGTGGAGCTCTAGAAGGGTCTGGGGTCTTTTAGACGGGTCCTGGGGCGCTCTAGAAGGGTCTGGGGCTTTTTAGAAGAGTCCTGGGGAGCTCTAGAAGGGTCTGGGGCTTTCAGAAGGGTCCTGGGGGTCGCTAGAAGTGTTTGGGTGTATTTGGAAGGTCCCGGGGGGCTCTAGAAGGGTCTGGGGGCTTTCAGAAGGGTCCTTGGGGGCTCTAGGAGGGTCTGGGTGCTTTTAGAAGGGTCCTGGGGGCTTCTAGAAGGGTCTGGGGTCTTTTAGAAGGGTCCTGGGAGGATCCAGATTGGTCTGGGTGCTTTTAGAAGGATCCAGGGAGCCTCTAGAAGGGTCTGGGGGCTTTTAGAAGGATCCGGGGTGGCTCTAGAAGGGTCTGGCGGCTTTTAGAAGGGTCCTGGTGGCCTCTAGAAGTGTCTGGGGGCTTTTAGAATGATCCGGGGAGGGTCTAGAACGGTCTGGGTGGTTTTAGAAGGGTCCTGGGGGGCTCTAGAAGTGTCTGAGGGATTTTAGAAGGGTCCTGTGGAGTCTCTAGAAGGGTCTGGGTGCTATTATAGGGGCCCTGGGCTTCTCTAGAAGGGTCTGAAGGCTTTTAGAGGAGTTATGGGGGGCTCTAGAATGGTCTGGGGGCTTTTAGAAGGGTCCTGAGCGGATCTAGAAGGTTCTGGAGTCTTTCAGAAGGGTCCTGCGTGCCTCTAGAAAAGTCTGGAGGCTTTTAGAAGGTCCTGGGGGCCTCTAGAAAGGTCTGGGGGCATTTAAAAGGGTCCTGGGGTGCTCTAGAAGGGTCTGGGGCATTTTAGAAAGATCCTGGGGGCCTCTAGAAAGGTCTGGGGGCATTTAGAAGGGTCCTGTGGGGCTCTAGAAGGGTCTGGGTGCTTTTAGAAGGGTCCTGGGGGGCTCTAGAAGGGTCTGGGTGCTTTTAGAAGGGTCCTGGGGAGCTCTAGAAGGGTCTGGGGTCTTTTAGAAGGGTCCTGGGTGGCGCTAAAAGTGTCTGGGTGCATTTAGAAGGGTCCTGGGGAGCTCTAGAAGGGTCTGGGGGCTTTCAGAAGGGTCCTGGGGGCCTCTAGAAAGGTCTGGAGGCTTTTAGAAGAGTTCTGAGGGGCTCTAGAAGGGTCTGGGGGCATTCAGAAGGGTCCTGGGGGCCTCTAGAAGGGTCTGGATGCTTTTAGAAGAGTCCTGGGGGGTCTAGATGGGTCTGGGGACATTTAGAATGGTCCTGGGGGGCTCTAGAAGGGTCTGGGGGAGTTTAGATAGGTCCTGGGGAGCTCTAGAAGGGTCTGGGTGGTTTTAGAAGGGTCCTGGGAGACTCTAGAAGGGTCTGAGTGCTTTTAGAAGGGTCCTTCGGGTCTCTAGAAGGGTCTGGGTTCTTTTAGAATGGTCCTGGGGGGCTCTAGAAGGGTGTGAGGTCTTTTAAAAGGGTCCTGGGGGCATCTCGAAGACTCTGATGGCTTTTAGAAGGGTCCTGGGGGCCTCTAGAAGTGTCTGAGGGATTTTAAAATGGTCCTGGGAGGCTCTAGAAGGGTCTGGTTGCTTTTAGAAGGGTCCTGTGGGGCTCTAGAAGGGTCTGGGTGCTTTTAGAAGGGTCCTGGGGGCCTCTAGAAGGGTCTGGGGGCTTTTAGAAGGGTCCTGGGGAGCTCCAGAAGGGTCTTGGGGCTTTTAGAAGGGTCCTGAGGGCGCTAGAAGTGTCTGGGTGCTTTTAGAAGGGTCCTGGGTGTCTCTAGAAGGGTCTGGGGGCTTTTAGAAGGGTCCTGGGGGGCTCTAGAATGGTCTGGAGGCTTTATAGAAGGGTCCTGGGGGCCTCTAGAAGGGTCTGGAGTCTATTAGAAGAGTCCTGGGGGGCTCTAGATGGGTCTGGGGTCATTTAGAAGGGTCCTGGGGAGCTCTAGAAGGGTCTGGGGGCTTTTAGAAGGGTCCTGGGTCATCTAGAATGGTCTGGGGGCTTTTAGAAAGGTCCTGGGAGGATCCAGATTGGTCTGGGTGGTTTTAGAAGGATCCGGGGATGGTCTAGAAGGGTCTGGGTGCTTTTAGAAGGGTCCTGGGGGGCTCTACAAATGTCTGGAGGATTTTAGAAGGATCCGGGGAGGCTCTAGAAGTGTCTGGCGGCTTTTAGAAGGGTCCTTGGGAGCTCTAGAAGGGTCTGGGTGCTTTCAGAAGGGTCCTGGGGGCCTCTAGAAGGGTCTGGGTGCTTTCAGAAAGGTCCTGGGTGGCTCTAGAAGGGTCTGGGGGCGTTTAGAAGGGTCCTGTGGGGCTGTAGAAGGGTCTAGGGGCTTTTAGATGGGTCCTGGGGGGCTCTAGAAGGGTCCGTTGGCTTTTTGAATGGTCCGTGGAGGCTCTAGAAGGGTCTGGGTGCTTTTAGAAGGGTCCTGGGGGGCTCTAGAAGGGTCTGGGGGCTATTAGAAGGATCCGGGGAGGGTCTAGAAGGCTCTGGGGGCATTTAGAAGGGTCCTTGGTGGCTCTAGAAGGGTCTGGGGACCATTTGAGGAGCCCTGGGGTCCTCTAGAAGGGTCTGGGGGATTTTAGAAGGGTCCTGAGGAGCTCTAGAAGGGTCTGGGTGCTTTTACAGGGTCCTGGGGGAATCTAGAAGGGTCTGGGGGCTTTTAGAAGGGTCCTGCGTGTCTCTAGAAGGGTCTGGGGGCTTTTAGAAGGGTCCTTGGTTGCTCTAGAAGGGTGTGGGGACCACTAGAGGAGCCCTGGGGGCCTCTAGAGGGGTCTGGGGTATTTTAGAAGGGTCCTGGGGAGCTCTAGAAGGGTCTGGGGGCTTTTAGAAGGGTCCTGGGAGACTCTAGAAGGGTCTGGGGACATTTAGAAGGGTCCTGCGTGTCTCTAGAAGGGTCTGGGGGCTTTTAGAAGGGTCCTGGGGGGCTCTAGAAGGGTCTGGGGGCTTTTAGAATGGTCCTGGGGTGCTCTAGAAGGGTGTGAGGTCTTTTAGAATGGTCCTGGGGGCATCTAGAAGGCTCTGGGGGCTTTTAGAAGTGTCCTGTGGGCCTCTAGAAGTGTCTGAGGGATTTTAGAAGGGTCCAGGGAGGCTCTGGAATGGTCTGGGTGCTTTTAGAAGGATTCGGGGAGGGTCTAGAAGAGTCTGGGGGCATTTAGAAGGGTCCTGTGGGGCTCTAGAAGGGTCTGGGTACTTTTAGAAGGGTCCTGGGGGGCTCTAGAAGGGTCTGGGTGCTTTTAGAAGGGTCCTGGGGAGCTCTAGAAGGGTCTGGGGTCTTTTAGATGGGTCCTGGGTGGCGCTAAAAGTGTCTGGGTGCATTTAGAAGGGTTCTGGGGAGCGCTAGAAGGGTCTGGGGGCTTTCAGAAGGGTCCTGGGGGCCTCTAGAAGGGTCTGGAGGCTTTTAGAAGAGTTCTGGGGGGCTCTAGAAGGGTCTGGGGGCATTCAGAAGGGTCCTGGGGGCCTCTAGAAGGGTCTGGATGCTTTTAGAAGAGTCCTGGGGGGCTCTAGATGGGTCTGGGGACATTTAGAATGGTCCTGGGGGGCTCTAGAAGGGTCTGGGGGAGTTTAGATAGGTCCTGGGGAGCTCTAGAAGGGTCTGTGTGCTTTTAGAAGGGTCCTGGGAGACTCTAGAAGGGTCTGAGTGCTATTAGAAGGGTCCTTCGTGTCTCTAGAAGGGTCTGGGTTCTTTTAGAATGGTCCTGGGGGGCTCTAGAAGGGTGTGAGGTCTTTTAGAAGGGTCCTGTGGGCATCTCGAAGACTCTGATGGCTTTTAGAAGGGTCCTGGGGGCTTCTAGAAGTGTCTGAGGGATATTAAAAGGGTCCTGGGAGGCTCTAGAAGGGTCTGGTTGCTTTTAGAAGGATTCGGGGAGGGTCTAGAAGGGTCTGGGGGCTTTTAGAAAGGTCCTGTGGGGCTCTAGAAGGGGCTGGGTGCTTTTAGAAGGGTCCTGGGGGCCTCTAGAAGGGTCTGGGGGCTTTTAGAAGGGTCCTGGGGAGCTCTAGAAGGGTCTTGGGGCTTTTAGAAGGGTCCTGGGGAGCTCTAGAAGGGTCTGGGGGCTTTTAGAAGGGTCCTGGGAGAATCTAGAAGGGTCTGGGTGCATTTAGAAGGGTCCTGCGGGTCTCTAGAAGCGTCTGGGGGCTTTTAGAAGGGTCCTGGGGGGTTCTAGAAGGGTCTGGGGTCATTTAGAAGGGTCCTGGTGGGCTCTAGAAGAGTGTGAGGGCTTTTAGAATGGTCCTGGGTGCATCTAGAAGTCTCTGGGTGCTTTTAGAAGGGTCCTGGGGGCCTCTAGAATTGTCTGCGGCGTTTTAGAAGGGTCCGGGGAGGCTCTAGAAGGGTCTGGGTGCTTTTAGAAGGATTCGGGGAGGGTCTAGAAGGGTCTGGGGCTTTTAGAAGGGTCCTGTGGAGCTCTAGAAGGGTCTGGGGTCTTTTAGACTGGTCCTGGGGGGCTCTAGAAGGGTCTGGGGCTTTTTAGAAGAGTCCTGGGGAGCTCTAGAAGGGTCTGGGGCTTTCAGAAGGGTCCTGGGGGTCGCTAGAAGTGTTTGGGTGTATTTGGAAGGGTCCTGGGGAGATCTAGAAGGGTCTGGGGGCTTTCAGAAGGGTCCTGGGGGCATGTAGAAGGGTCTGGAGGCTTTTAGAATGGTCCTGATGGGCTCTAGAATGGTCTGGGGGCATTCAGAACAGTCCTGGTTGCCTCTAGAAGGGACTGGATGCTTTTAGAAGAGTCCTGGGGGGCTCTAGATTGGTCTGGGGGCATTTAGAAGGGTCCTGGGGGGCTCTAGAAGGGTCTGGGGGCTTTTAGAAGGATACGTGGAATCTCTAGAAGGGTCTGGGGGCTTTTAGAAGGGTCCTGGGCGGTTCTAGAAGGGTCTGGGGGATTTTAGAAGGGTCCTGGGGGGCTCTAGAAGGGTCTGAGGGATTTTAGAAGGGTTCTGGGGAGCTCTAGAAGTGTCTGGGTGCTTTTATAGGGGCCCTGGGCTTCTCTAGAAGGGTCTGGGGGCTTTTAGAGTAGTTATGGGGGGCTCTAGAATGGTCTGGGGGCTTTTAGAAGGGTCCTGGGCGGATCTAGAAGGGTCTGGGGGCTTTCAGAAGGGTCCTGCGGGCCTCTAGAAAAGTCTGGAGGCTTTTAGAAGGTCTTGGGGGGCTCTAGAAGGGTCTGGGGGCATTTATAAGGGTCCTGGGGTGCTCTAGAAGGGTCTGGGGGATTTTAGAAGGATCCTGGGGGGCTCTAGAAAGGTCTGGGGGCATTTAGAAGGGTTCTTGGGGCCTCTAGAAGGGTCTGGGGTCTTTTAGAAGGGTCCTGGGAGGATCCAGATGGGTCTGGGTACTTTTAGAAGGATCCGGGGAGGTTCTAGAAGGGTCTGGGGGCTTTTAGAAGGGTCCTGGGAGGCTCTACAAATGTCTGGAGTGTTTTAGAATGGTCCTGGGGGCATCTAGAAGCGTGTATGTGCTTTTAGAATGATCCGGGGAGGCTCTAGAAGGGTCTGGCGGCTTTTAGAAGGGTCCTGGGGTCCTCTAAAAGGGTCTGGGGGCATTTAGAATGATACGGGGAGGATCTAGAAGGGTCTGGGGGCTTTTAGAAGGGTCCTGGGGGGCTCTAGAAGGGTCTGGGGGCTTTTAGAAAGATCCGGGGAGGGTCTAGAAGGGTCTGGGAGGTTTTAGAAGGGTCCTGGGGTTCTCTAGAAGGGTCTGGGTGCTTTTACACGGGCCCTGGGCTCTCTAGAAGTGTCTGGGGGCATTTAGAAGAGTCCTGGGGGGCTCTAGAATCGTCTGGGCTCTTTTAGAAGGGTCCTGGGGTGTTCTAGAAGGGTCTGGGGGATTTTAGAAGGGTCCTGCGGTCTTCTAGAATAGTCTGAATGCTTTTAGAAGGGTCCTGGGGGGCTCTACAAGGGTCTGGGGGCATTTAGAAGGGTCCTGGTGGGCTCTAGAAGGGTCTGGGAGATTTTAGAAGGGTCCTGGGGGCCTCTAGAAGGGTCTGGGTGCTTTTAGAATGGTCCTAGGTGGCTATAGAAGGGTCTGGGGGCTTTTAGAATGGTCCTTGGGGGCTCTAGAAGGGTCTGGGGACCATTAGAGGGGCACTGGGAGCCTCTAGAATGGTCTGGGTGATTTTAGAAGGGTCCTCGGGAGGTCTAGAATTGTCTGGGGGCTTTTAGAAAGGTCCTGGGAGGCTCTAGAAGGGTATGGGGGCTTTTAGAAGAGTCCTGCGTGTCTCTAGAAGGGTCTGGGGGCTTTTAGAAGGGTCCTTGGGGGCTCTAGAAGGGTGTGGGGACCACTAGAGGAGCCCTGGGGGCCTCTAGAAGGCTCTGGGGTATTTTAGAAGGGTCCTGGGGAGCTCTAGAAGGGTCTGGGGGCTTTTAGAAGGGTCCTGGGAGACTCTAGAAGGGTCTGGGGGCATTTAGAAGGGTCCTGCGGGTCTCTAGAAGGGTCTGGGGGCTTTTAGAAGGGTCCTGGGGTGCTCTAGAAGGGTCTGGGGGCTTTTAGAATTGTCCTGCGGTGCTCTAGAAGGGTGTGAGGGCTTTTAGAATGGTCCTGGGGGCATCTAGAAGGCTCTGGGGGCTTTTAGAAGTGTCCTGTGGGCCTCTAGAAGTGTCTGAGGGATTTTAGAAGGGTCCTGGGAGGCTCTGGAATGGTCTGGGTGCTTTTAGAAGGATTCGGGGAGGGTCTAGAAGAGTCTGGGGGCATTTAGAAGGGTCCTGTGGGGCTCTAGAAGGGTCTGGGTGCTTTTAGAAGGGTCCTTCGGGTCTCTAGAAGGGTCTGGGTTCTTTTAGAATGGTCCTGGGGGGCTCTAGAAGGGTGTGAGGTCTTTTAGAAGGGTCCTGGGGGCATCTCGAAGACTCTGATGGCTTTTAGAAGGGTCCTGGGGGCCTCTAGAAGTGTCTGAGGGATTTTAAAAGGGTCCTGGGAGGCTCTAGAAGGGTCTGGTTGCTTTTAGAAGGATTCGGGGAGGGTCTAGAAGGGTCTGGGGGCTTTTAGAAGGGTCCTGTGGGGCTCTAGAAGGGTCTGGGTGCTTTTAGAAGGGTCCTGGGGGCCTCTAGACGGGTCTGGGTGCTTTTAGAAGGGTCCTGGGGAGCTCTAGAAGGGTCTGGGGGCTTTTAGAAGGGTCCTGGGAGAATCTAGAAGGGTCTGGGTGCATTTAGAAGGGTCCTGCGGGTCTCTAGAAGCGTCTGGGGGCTTTTAGAAGGGTCCTGGGGGGTTCTAGAAGGGTCTGGCGGCTTTTAGAAGGGTCCTGGTGGGATCTAGAAGGGTGTGAGGGCTTTTAGATGGGTCCTGGGTGCATCTAGAAGTCTCTGGGTGCTTTTAGAAGGGTCCTGGGGGCCTCTAGAATTGTCTGCGGCCTTTTAGAAGGGTCCGGGGAGGCTCTAGAAGGGTCTGGGTGCTTTTAGAAGGATCCGGGGAGGGTCTAGAAGGGTCTGGGGCTTTTAGAAGGGTCCTGTGGAGCTCTAGAAGGGTCTGGGGTCTTTTAGACGGGTCCTGGGGCGCTCTAGAAGGGTCTGGGGCTTTTTAGAAGAGTCCTGGGGAGCTCTAGAAGGGTCTGGGGCTTTCAGAAGGGTCCTGGGGGTCGCTAGAAGTGTTTGGGTGTATTTGGAAGGGTCCTGGGGAGCTCTAGAAGGGTCTGGGGGCTTTCAGAAGGGTCCTGGGGGCATGTAGAAGGGTCTGGAGGCTTTTAGAATGGTCCTGATGGGCTCTAGAATGGTCTGGGGGCATTCAGAACGGTCCTGGTGGCCTCTAGAAGGGACTGGATGCTTTTAGAAGAGTCCTGGGGGGCTCTAGATTGGTCTGGGGGCATTTAGAAGGGTCCTGGGGGGATCTAGAAGGGTCTGGGGTCTTTTAGAAGGATACGTGGAATCTCTAGAATGGTCTGGGGGCTTTTAGAAGGGTCCTGGGGGGCTCTAGAAGGGTCTGGAGGCTTTTAGAAGGGTCCTGGGTGGCTCTAGAAGGGTGTGGGGGCTTTTAGAAGGATCCGGGGAGGGTCTAGAACGGTCTGGGTGGTTTTAGAAGGGTCCTGGGGGGCTCTAGAAGGGTCTGAGGGATTTTAGAAGGGTCCTGGGGAGCTCTAGAAGGGTCTGGGTGCTATTATAGGGGCCCTGGGCTTCTCTAGAAGGGTCTGAAGGCTTTTAGAGGAGTTATGGGGGGCTCTAGAATGGTCTGGGGGCTTTTAGAAGGGTCCTGGGCGGATCTAGAAGGTTCTGGAGTCTTTCAGAAGGGTCCTGCGTGCCTCTAGAAAAGTCTGGAGGCTTTTAGAAGGTCCTGGGGGCCTCTAGAAAGGTCTGGGGGCATTTAAAAGGGTCCTGGGGTGCTCTAGAAGGGTCTGGGGCATTTTAGAAAGATCCTGGGGGCCTCTAGAAAGGTCTGGGGGCATTTAGAAGGGTCCTGTGGGGCTCTAGAAGGGTCTGGGTGCTTTTAGAAGGGTCCTGGGGGGCTCTAGAAGGGTCTGGGTGCTTTTAGAAGGGTCCTGGGGAGCTCTAGAAGGGTCTGGGGTCTTTTAGAAGGGTCCTGGGTGGCGCTAAAAGTGTCTGGGTGCATTTAGAAGGGTCCTGGGGAGCTCTAGAAGGGTCTGGGGGCTTTCAGAAGGGTCCTGGGGGCCTCTAGAAAGGTCTGGAGGCTTTTAGAAGAGTTCTGAGGGGCTCTAGAAGGGTCTGGGGGCATTCAGAAGGGTCCTGGGGGCCTCTAGAAGGGTCTGGATGCTTTTAGAAGAGTCCTGGGGGGTCTAGATGGGTCTGGGGACATTTAGAATGGTCCTGGGTGGCTCTAGAAGGGTCTGGGGGAGTTTAGATAGGTCCTGGGGAGCTCTAGAAGGGTCTGGGTGGTTTTAGAAGGGTCCTGGGAGACTCTAGAAGGGTCTGAGTGCTTTTAGAAGGGTCCTTCGGGTCTCTAGAAGGGTCTGGGTTCTTTTAGAATGGTCCTGGGGGGCTCTAGAAGGGTGTGAGGTCTTTTAGAAGGGTCCTGGGGGCATCTCGAAGACTCTGATGGCTTTTAGAAGGGTCCGGGGGCCTCTAGAAGTGTCTGAGGGATTTTAAAAGGGTCCTGGGAGGCTCTAGAAGGGTCTGGTTGCTTTTAGAAGGGTCCTGTGGGGCTCTAGAAGGGTCTGGGTGCATTTAGAAGGGTTGTGGGGGCCTCTAGAAGGGTCTGGGGGCTTTTAGAAGGGTCCTGGGGAGCTCTAGAAGGGTCTGGGGGCTTTTAGAAGGGTCCTGGGGAGCTCTAGATGGGTCTGGGGTCATTTAGAAGGGTCCCTGGGGAGCTCTAGAAGGGTCTGGGGGCTTTTAGAAGGGTCCTGGGTCATCTAGAATGGTCTGGGGGCTTTTAGAAAGGTCCTGGGAGGATCCAGATGGGTCTGGGTGGTTTTAGAAGGATCCGGGGATGGTCTAGAAGGGTCTGGGTGCTTTTAGAAGGGTCCTGGGGGGCTCTACAAATGTCTGGAGGATTTTAGAAGGATCCGGGGAGGCTCTAGAAGTGTCTGGCGGCTTTAGAAGGGTCCTTGGGAGCTCTAGAAGGGTCTGGGTGCTTTCAGAAGGGTCCTGGGGGCCTCTAGAAGGGTCTGGGTGCTTTCAGAAAGGTCCTGGGTGGCTCTAGAAGGGTCTGGGGGCGTTTAGAAGGGTCCTGTGGGGCTGTAGAAGGGTCTGGGGGCTTTTAGATGGGTCCTGGGAGTCTCTAGAAGGGTCCGGGGGCTTTTTGAATGGTCCGTGGAGCTCTAGAAGGGTCTGGGTGCTTTTAGAAGGGTCCTGGGGGGCTCTAGAAGGGTCTGGGGGGCTATTAGAAGGATCCGGGGAGGGTCTAGAAGGCTCTGGGGGCATTTAGAAGGGTCCTTGGTGGCTCTAGAAGGGTCTGGGGACCATTAGAGGAGCCCTGGGGTCCTCTAGAAGGGTCTGGGGGATTTTAGAAGGGTCCTGAGGAGCTCTAGAAGGGTCTGGGTGCTTTTACAGGTCCTGGGGGAATCTAGAAGGGTCTGGGGGCTTTTAGAAGGGTCCCTGCGTGTCTCTAGAAGGGTCTGGGGGCTTTTAGAAGGGTCCTTGGTTGCTCTAGAAGGGTCTGGGGACCACTAGAGGAGCCCTGGGGGCCTCTAGAGGGGTCTGGGGTATTTTAGAAGGGTCCTGGGGAGCTCTAGAAGGGTCTGGGGGCTTTTAGAAGGGTCCTGGGAGACTCTAGAAGGGTCTGGGTACATTTAGAAGGGTCCTGCGTGTCTCTAGAAGGGTCTGGGGGCTTTTAGAAGGGTCCTGGGGGGCTCTAGAAGGGTCTGGGGGCTTTAGAATGGTCCTGGGGTGCTCTAGAAGGGTGTGAGGTCTTTTAGAATGGTCCTGGGGGCATCTAGAAGGCTCTGGGGGCTTTTAGAAGTGTCCTGTGGGCCTCTAGAAGTGTCTGAGGGATTTTTAGAAGGGTCCAGGGAGGCTCTGGAATGGTCTGGGTGCTTTTAGAAGGATTCGGGGAGGGTCTAGAAGAGTATGGGGGCATTTAGAAGGGTCCTGTGGGGCTCTAGAAGGGTCTGGGTACTTTTAGAAGGGTCCTGGGGGGCTCTAGAAGGGTCTGGGTGCTTTTAGAAGGGTCCTGGGGGAGCTCTAGAAGGGTCTGGGTTATTTTAGATGGGTCCTGGGTGGCGCTAAAAGTGTCTGGGTGCATTTAGAAGGGTTCTGGGGAGCGCTAGAAGGGTCTGGGGGCTTTCAGAAGGGTCCTGGGGGCCTCTAGAAGGGTCTGGAGGCTTTTAGAAGAGTTCTGGGGGGCTCTAGAAGGGTCTGGGGGCATTCAGAAGGGTCCTGGGGGCCTCTAGAAGGGTCTGGATGCTTTTAGAAGAGTCCTGGGGGGCTCTAGATGGGTCTGGGGACATTTAGAATGGTCCTGGGGGGCTCTAGAAGGGTCTGGGGAGTTTAGATAGGTCCTGGGGAGCTCTAGAAGGGTCTGGGTGCTTTTAGAAGGGTCCTGGGAGACTCTAGAAGGGTCTGAGTGCTATTAGAAGGGTCCTTCGTGTCTCTAGAAGGGTCTGGGTTCTTTTAGAATGGTCCTGGGGGGCTCTAGAAGGGTGTGAGGTCTTTTAGAAGGGTCCTGTGGGCATCTCGAAGACTCTGATGGCTTTTAGAAAGGTCCTGGGGGCTTCTAGAAGTGTCTGAGGGATATTAAAAGGGTCCTGGGAGGCTCTAGAAGGGTCTGGTTGCTTTTAGAAGGATTCGGGGAGGGTCTAGAAGGGTCTGGGGGCTTTTATAAGGGTCCTGTGGGGCTCTAGAAGGGGCTGGGTGCTTTTAGAAGGGTCCTGGGGAGCTCTAGAAGGGTCTTGGGGCTTTTAGAAGGGTCCTGGGGAGCTCTAGAAGGGTCTGGGGGCTTTTAGAAGGGTCCTGCGGGTCTCTAGAAGCGTCTGGGGGCTTTTAGAAGGGTCCTGGGGGGTTCTAGAAGGGTCTGGGGTCATTTAGAAGGGTCCTGGTGGGCTCTAGAAGAGTGTGAGGGCTTTTAGAATGGTCCTGGGTGCATCTAGAAGTCTCTGGGTGCTTTTAGAAGGGTCCTGGGGGCCTCTAGAATTGTCTGCGGCGTTTTAGAAGGGACCGGGGAGGCTCTAGAAGGGTCTGGGTGCTTTTAGAAGGATTCGGGGAGGGTCTAGAAGGGTCTGGGGCTTTTAGAAGGGTCCTGTGGAGCTCTAGAAGGGTCTGGGGTCTTTTAGACTGGTCCTGGGGGGCTCTAGAAGGGTCTGGGGCTTTTTAGAAGAGTCCTGGGGAGCTCTAGAAGGGTCTGGGGCTTTCAGAAGGGTCCTGGGGGTCGCTAGAAGTGTTTGGGTGTATTTGGAAGGGTCCTGGGGAGATCTAGAAGGGTCTGGGGGCTTTCAGAAGGGTCCTGGGGGCATGTAGAAGGGTCTGGAGGCTTTTAGAATGGTCCTGATGGGCTCTAGAATGGTCTGGGGGCATTCAGAACAGTCCTGGTGGCCTCTAGAAGGGACTGGATGCTTTTAGAAGAGTCCTGGGGGGCTCTAGATTGGTCTGGGGGCATTTAGAAGGGTCCTGGGGGGCTCTAGAAGGGTCTGGGGGCTTTTAGAAGGATACGTGGAATCTCTAGAAGGGTCTGGGGGCTTTTAGAAGGGTCCTGGGCGGTTCTAGAAGGGTCTGGGGGATTTTAGAAGGGTCCTGGGGGGCTCTAGAAGGGTCTGAGGGATTTTAGAAGGGTCCTGGGGAGATCTAGAAGGGTCTGGGTGCTTTTATAGGGGCCCTGGGCTTCTCTAGAAGGGTCTGGGGGCTTTTAGAGTAGTTATGGGGGGCTCTAGAATGGTCTGGGGGCTTTTAGAAGGGTCCTGGGCGGATCTAGAAGGGTCTGGGGGCTTTCAGAAGGGTCCTGCGGGCCTCTAGAAAAGTCTGGAGGCTTTTAGAAGGTCTTGGGGGGCTCTAGAAGGGTCTGGGGGCATTTATAAGGGTCCTGGGGTGCTCTAGAAGGGTCTGGGTGATTTTAGAAGGATCCTGGGGGGCTCTAGAAAGGTCTGGGGGCATTTAGAAGGGTTCTTGGGGCCTCTAGAAGGGTCTGGGGTCTTTTAGAAGGGTCCTGGGAGGATCCAGATGGGTCTGGGTACTTTTAGAAGGATCCGGGGAGGTTCTAGAAGGGTCTGGGGGCTTTTAGAAGGGTCCTGGGAGGCTCTACAAATGTCTGGAGTGTTTTAGAATGGTCCTGGGGGCATCTAGAAGCGTCTATGTGCTTTTAGAATGATCCGGGGAGGCTCTAGAAGGGTCTGGCGGCTTTTAGAAGGGTCCTGGGGTCCTCTAAAAGGGTCTGGGGGCATTTAGAATGATAGAAGGAGGATCTAGAAGGGTCTGGGGGCTTTTAGAAGGGTCCTGGGGGGCTCTAGAAGGGTCTGGGGGCTTTTAGAAAGATCCGGGGAGGGTCTAGAAGGGTCTGGGAGGTTTTAGAAGGGTCCTGGGGTTCTCTAGAAGGGTCTGGGTGCTTTTAGACGGGCCCTGGGCTCTCTAGAAGTGTCTGGGGGCATTTAGAAGAGTCCTGGGGGGCTCTAGAATCGTCTGGGCTCTTTTAGAAGGGTCCTGGGGTGTTCTAGAATGGTCTGGGGGATTTTAGAAGGGTCCTGCGGTCTTCTAGAATAGTCTGAATGCTTTTAGAAGGGTCCTGGGGGGCTCTACAAGGGTCTGGGGGCATTCAGAAGGGTCCTGGTGGGCTCTAGAAGGGTCTGGGAGATTTTAGAAGGGTCCTGCGGGTGTCTAGAAGGGTCTGGGTGCTTTTAGAAGTGTCCTGGGGGGCTCTAGAAGGGTCTGGGGGCTTTTAGAATGGTCCTTGGGGGCTCTAGAAGGGTCTGGGGACCATTAGAGGGGCACTGGGAGCCTCTAGAATGGTCTGGGTGATTTTAGAAGGGTCCTCGGGAGGTCTAGAATTGTCTGGGGGCTTTTAGAAAGGTCCTGGGAGGCTCTAGAAGGGTCTGGGGGCTTTTAGAAGAGTCCTGCGTGTCTCTAGAAGGGTCTGGGGGCTTTTAGAAGGGTCCTTGGGGGCTCTAGAAGGGTGTGGGGACCACTAGAGGAGCCCTGGGGGCCTCTAGAGGGGTCTGGGGTATTTTAGAAGGGTCCTGGGGAGCTCTAGAAGGGTCTGGGGACTTTTAGAAGGGTCCTGGGAGACTTTAGAAGAGTCTGGGGGCATTTAGAAGGGTCCTGCGGGTCTCTAGAAGGGTCTGGGGGCTTTTAGAAGGGTCCTGGGGGGCTCTAGAAGGGTCTGGGGGCTTTTAGAAGGGTCCTGGGTGCTCTAGAAGGGTGTGAGAGCTTTTAGAATGGTCCTGGGGGCATCTAGAAGGCTCTGGGGGCTTTTAGAAGTGTCCTGTGGGCCTCTAGAAGTGTCTGAGGGATTTTAGAAGGGTCCTGGGAGGCTCTGGAATGGTCTGGGTGCTTTTAGAAGGATTCGGGGAGGGTCTAGAAGAGTCTGGGGGCATTTAGAAGGGTCCTGTGGGGCTCTAGAAGGGTCTGGGTGCTTTTAGAAGGGTCCTGGGGGGCTCTAGAAGGGTCTGGGTGCTTTTAGAAGGGTCCTGGGGAGCTCTAGAAGCGTCTGGGGTCTTTTAGAAGGGTCCTGGGTGGCGCTAAAAGTGTCTGGGTGCATTTAGAAGGGTCCTGGGGAGCTCTAGAAGGGTCTGGGGGCTTTCAGAAGGGTCCTGGGGGCCTCTAGAAGGGTCTGGACGCTTTTAGAAGAGTTCTGGGGGGCTCTAGAAGGGTCTGGGGGCATTCAGAAGGGTCCTGGGGGCCTCTAGAAGGGTCTGGGTGCTTTTAGAAGGGTCCTGGGAGACTCTAGAAGGGTCTGAGTGCTTTTAGAAGGGTCCTTCGGGTCTCTAGAATGGTCTGGGTTCTTTTAGAATGGTCCTGGGGGGCTCTAGAAGGGTGTGAGGTCTTTTAGAAGGGTCCTGGGGGCATCTCGAAGATTCTGATGGCTTTTAGAAGGGTCCTGGGGGCCTCTAGATGTGTCTGAGCGATTTTAAAAGGGTTCTGGGAGGCTCTAGAAGGGTCTGGTTGCTTTTAGAAGGATTCGGGGAGGGTCTAGAAGGGTCTGGGGGCTTTTAGAAGGGTCCTGTGGGGCTCTAGAAGGGTCTGGGTGCTTTTAGAAGGGTCCTGGGGGCCTCTAGAAGGGTCTGGGGGCTTTTAGAAGGGTCCTGGGGAGCTCTAGAAGGGTCTTGGGGCTTTTAGAAGGGTCCTGAGGGCGCTAGAAGTGTCTGGGTGCTTTTAGAAGGGTCCTGGGTGTCTCTAGAAGTGTCTGGGGGCTTTTAGAAGGGTCCTGGGGGCCTCTAGAAGGGTCTGGAGGCTTTATAGAAGGGTCCTAGGGGGATCCTTAAGGGTCTGGGGGCATTCAGAAGGGTCCTTCGGGCCTCTAGAAGGGTCTGGAGTCTATTAGAAGAGTCCGGGGGGGCTCTAGATGGGTCTGGGGTCATTTAGAAGGGTCCTGGGGGGCTCTAGAAGGGTCTGGGGGCTTTCAGAAGTGTCCTGGGGGGCTCTAGAAGGGTCTGGGGGCTTTTAGAAGGGTCCTGGGTCATCTAGAATGGTCTGGGGGCTTTTAGAAAGGTCCTGGGAGGATCCAGATGGGTCTGGGTGGTTTTAGAAGGATCCGGTGATGGTCTAGAAGGGTCTGGGTGCTTTTAGAATGGTCCTGGGGGGCTCTACAAATGTCTGGAGGATTTTAGAAGGATCCGGGGAGGCTCTAGAAGTGTCTGGCGGCTTTTAGAAGGGTCCTGAGGGGCTGTAGAAGGGTCTGGGGGCTTTTAGATGGGTCCTGGGGGGCTCTAGAAGGGTCCGGGGGCTTTTAGAATGGTCCGTGGAGGCTCTAGAAGGGTCTGGGTGCTTTTAGAAGGGTCCTGTGGGGCTCTAGAAGGGTCTGGGGGCTTTTAGAAGGATCCGTGGAGGCTCTAGAAGGGTCTGGGGGCATTTAGAAGGGTCCTTGGTGGCTCTAGAAGGGTCTGGGGACCATTAGAGGAGCCCTGGGGTCCTCTAGAAGGGTCTGGGGGATTTTAGAAGGGTCCTGAGGAGCTCTAGAAGGGTCTGGGTGCTTTTACAAGGGTCCTGGGGGAATCTAGAAGGGTCTGGGGGTTTTAGAAGGGTCCTGCGTGTCTCTAGAAGGGTCTGGGGGCTTTTAGAAAGGCCCTGGTAGACTCTAGAAGGCTCTGGGGTCTTTGAGAAGGGTCCTAGGGGGCTCTAGAAGGGTCTGGGTGTTTTTAGAAGGGTCCTGGGTTGCTCTAGAAAGGTCTGGGAGCTTTTAGAAGGGTCCTGGGAGACGCTAGAAGGGTCTGAGGGCTTTTAGAAGGGTCCTGTATGGTCTCTAGAAGGGTCTGGGGGCTTTTAGAAGGGTCGTGCGAGGCTCTAGAAGGGTCTGGGGGCTTTTAGAATGGTCCTGGGGGGCTCTAGAAGGGTCTGGGTGCTTTTAGAAGGGTCCTGGGAGGCTCTAGAAGTGTCTGGGTGCTTTTAGAATGGTCCTGGGAGGCTCTAGAAGGGTCTGGGGGCTTTTTGAAGGGTCCAGGGGGCCTCTAGAAAGCTCTGGGTGCTTTTAGATGGGTCCTGGGGGCCTCTAGAAGGGTCTAGGTGCTTTTAGAAGGGTCCTGGGTGGCTCTAGAAGGGTCTGGGGGCTTTTAGAATGGGCCTATGGGGCAGTAGAAGGGTCTGGTGGATTTAGATGGGTCCTGGGGGGATCTGGAAGGGTCCGGGGGCTTTCAGAAGGGTCCGTGGAGGCTCTAGAAGGGTCTGGGGGCTTTTAGAAGGGTCCTGGGGGGCTCTAGAAGGGTCTGGGGGCTATTAGAAGGATCCTGGGAGGGTCTAGAAGGGTCTAGGAGCTTTTAGAAGGGTCCTTGGGGGCTATAGAAGGGTCTGGGGACCATTAGAGGGGCACTTGGGTCCTCTAGAAGGGTCTGGTAGATTTTAGAAGGGTCCTGGGGAGCTCTAGAATTGTCTGGGGGCTTTTAGAAGGGTCCTGGAAGGCTCTAGAATGGTCTGGGGTCTTTTAGAAGGGTCCTGCGTGTCTCTAGAAGGGTCTGGAGGCTTTTAGAAGGGTCCTTGGGGGCTCTAGAATGGTCTGGGGACCATTAGAGGAGCCCTCGGGGCCTCTAGAAGGGTCTCGGGGAGTTTAGAAGGGTCCTGGGGAGCTCTAGAAGGGTCTGGGGGCTTTTTGAATGGTCCTGGTAGACTCTAGAAGGGTGTGGGGGCATTTAAAAGGGTCCTGCGGGTCTCTAGAAGGGTCTGGGGGCTTTTAGAAGGGTCCTGGGGGGCTCTAGAAGGGTCTGGGGTCTTTTAGAAGGGTCCTGGGGGGCTCTAAAGGGTGTGAGGGCTTTTAGAAGGGTCCTGGGGGCATCTAGAAGGCTCTGGGGGCTTTTAGAAGGGTCCTGGTGTCCTCTAGAAGTGTCTGCGGCCTTTTAGAAGGGTCCTGGGAGGTTCTAGAATGGTCTGGGCGCTTTTAGAAGGATTCGGGGTGGGTCTAGAGTGGTCTGGGGGCTGTTAGAAGTGTCCTGGGGGGCTCTAGAAGGGTCTGGGTGCTTTTAGAAGGGTTCTGGGGGGTCTAGAAATGTCTGGGGACTTTTAGAAGGGTCCTGGGGAGCGCTAGAAGGGTCTGGGGGCTTTTAGAAGGGTCCTGGATGGCGCTAGAATTGTCTGGGTGCATTTAGAAGGGTCCTGGGTTGCTCTAGAAGGGTCTTTGCGCTTTCAGAAGGGTCCTGAGGGCCTCTGGAATGGTCTGGGGTCTTTTAGAAGAGTCCTGGGGGGCTCTAGAATGGTCTGGGGGCATTCAGAAGGGTCCTGGGTGCCTCTAGAATGGACTGGAGGCTTTTAGAAGAGTCCTGGGGTGCTCTAGATGGGTCTGGGGGCATTTAGAAGCGTCCTGGGGGGCTCTGGAACGGTCTGGGGGAGTTTAGAATGGTCCTGGGGAGCTCTAGAAAGGTCTGGGTGCTTTTAGAAGGGTCCTGGTAGACTCTCGAAGGGTCTGAGTGCTATTAGAAGGGTCCTGCGGGTCTCTAGAAGGGTCTGGGGGCTTTTAGAAGGTTCCTGGGGGGCTCTAGAAGGGTGTGAGGTCTTTTAGAATGGTCCTGGGGGCATCTTGAAGGCTCTGGGGTATTTTAGAAGGGTCCTGGGGGCCTCTAGAAGTGTCTGAGGGATTTTAAAAGGGTCCTGGGAGGCTCTAGAAGGGTCTGGTTGCTTTTAGAAGTGTCCGTGGAGGCTCTAGAAGGGTCTGGGGCCTTTTAGAAGGGTCCTGGGGGGCTCTAGAAGGGTCTGGGTGCTATTAGAAGGATCCGGGGAGGGTCTAGAAGGCTCTGGGGGCTTTTAGAAGGGTCCTTGGGGGCTCTAGAAGGGTCTGGGGACCATTAGAGGAGCCCTGGCGGCCTCTAGAAGGGTCTGGGGGATTTTAAAAGGGTCCTGGGGAGCTCTAGAAGGGTCTGGAGTCTTTTAGAAGGGTCCTGGGGGAATATAGAAGGGTCTGGGGGCTTTTAGAAGGGTCCTGCGGGTGTCTAGAAGGGTCTGGGTGCTTTTAGAAGTGTCCTGGGGGGCTCTAGAAGGGTCTGGGGGCTTTTAGAATGGTCCTTGGGGGCTCTAGAAGGGTCTGGGGACCATTAGAGGGGCACTGGGAACCTCTAGAATGGTCTGGGTGATTTTAGAAGGGTCCTCGGGAGGTCTAGAATTGTCTGGGGGCTTTTAGAAAGGTCCTGGGAGGCTCTAGAAGGGTCTGGGGGCTTTTAGAAGAGTCCTGCGTGTCTCTAGAAGGGTCTGGGGGCTTTTAGAAGGGTCCTTGGGGGCTCTAGAAGGGTGTGGGGACCACTAGAGGAGCCCTGGGGGCCTCTAGAGGGGTCTGGGGTATTTTAGAAGGGTCCTGGGGAGCTCTAGAAGGGTCTGGGGGCTTTTAGAAGGGTCCTGGGAGACTTTAGAAGAGTCTGGGGGCATTTAGAAGGGTCCTGCGGGTCTCTAGAAGGGTCTGGGGGCTTTTAGAAGGGTCCTGGGGGGCTCTAGAAGGGTCTGGGGGCTTTTAGAAGGGTCCTGGGTGCTCTAGAAGGGTGTGAGAGCTTTTAGAATGGTCCTGGGGGCATCTAGAAGGCTCTGGGGGCTTTTAGAAGTGTCCTGTGGGCCTCTAGAAGTGTCTGAGGGATTTTAGAAGGGTCCTGGGAGGCTCTGGAATGGTCTGGGTGCTTTTAGAAGGATTCGGGGAGGGTCTAGAAGAGTCTGGGGGCATTTAGAAGGGTCCTGTGGGGCTCTAGAAGGGTCTGGGTGCTTTTAGAAGGGTCCTGGGGGGCTCTAGAAGGGTCTGGGTGCTTTTAGAAGGGTCCTGGGGAGCTCTAGAAGCGTCTGGGGTCTTTTAGAAGGGTCCTGGGTGGCGCTAAAAGTGTCTGGGTGCATTTAGAAGGGTCCTGGGGAGCTCTAGAAGGGTCTGGGGGCTTTCAGAAGGGTCCTGGGGGCCTCTAGAAGGGTCTGGACGCTTTTAGAAGAGTTCTGGGGGGCTCTAGAAGGGTCTGGGGGCATTCAGAAGGGTCCTGGGGGCCTCTAGAAGGGTCTGGGTGCTTTTAGAAGGGTCCTGGGAGACTCTAGAAGGGTCTGAGTGCTTTTAGAAGGGTCCTTCGGGTCTCTAGAATGGTCTGGGTTCTTTTAGAATGGTCCTGGGGGGCTCTAGAAGGGTGTGAGGTCTTTTAGAAGGGTCCTGGGGGCATCTCGAAGATTCTGATGGCTTTTAGAAGGGTCCTGGGGGCCTCTAGATGTGTCTGAGGGATTTTAAAAGGGTTCTGGGAGGCTCTAGAAGGGTCTGGTTGCTTTTAGAAGGATTCGGGGAGGGTCTAGAAGGGTCTGGGGGCTTTTAGAAGGGTCCTGTGGGGCTCTAGAAGGGTCTGGGTGCTTTTAGAAGGGTCCTGGGGGCCTCTAGAAGGGTCTGGGGGCTTTTAGAAGGGTCCTGGGGAGCTCTAGAAGGGTCTTGGGGCTTTTAGAAGGGTCCTGAGGGCGCTAGAAGTGTCTGGGTGCTTTTAGAAGGGTCCTGGGTGTCTCTAGAAGTGTCTGGGGGCTTTTAGAAGGGTCCTGGGGGCCTCTAGAAGGGTCTGGAGGCTTTATAGAAGGGTCCTAGGGGGATCCTTAAGGGTCTGGGGGCATTCAGAAGGGTCCTTCGGGCCTCTAGAAGGGTCTGGAGTCTATTAGAAGAGTCCGGGGGGGCTCTAGATGGGTCTGGGGTCATTTAGAAGGGTCCTGGGGGGCTCTAGAAGGGTCTGGGGGCTTTCAGAAGTGTCCTGGGGGGCTCTAGAAGGGTCTGGGGGCTTTTAGAAGGGTCCTGGGTCATCTAGAATGGTCTGGGGGCTTTTAGAAAGGTCCTGGGAGGATCCAGATGGGTCTGGGTGGTTTTAGAAGGATCCGGTGATGGTCTAGAAGGGTCTGGGTGCTTTTAGAATGGTCCTGGGGGGCTCTACAAATGTCTGGAGGATTTTAGAAGGATCCGGGGAGGCTCTAGAAGTGTCTGGCGGCTTTTAGAAGGGTCCTGAGGGGCTGTAGAAGGGTCTGGGGGCTTTTAGATGCGTCCTGGGGGGCTCTAGAAGGGTCCGGGGGCTTTTAGAATGGTCCGTGGAGGCTCTAGAAGGGTCTGGGTGCTTTTAGAAGGGTCCTGTGGGGCTCTAGAAGGGTCTGGGGGCTTTTAGAAGGATCCGTGGAGGCTCTAGAAGGGTCTGGGGGCATTTAGAAGGGTCCTTGGTGGCTCTAGAAGGGTCTGGGGACCATTAGAGGAGCCCTGGGGTCCTCTAGAAGGGTCTGGGGGATTTTAGAAGGGTCCTGAGGAGCTCTAGAAGGGTCTGGGTGCTTTTACAAGGGTCCTGGGGGAATCTAGAAGGGTCTGGGGGTTTTAGAAGGGTCCTGCGTGTCTCTAGAAGGGTCTGGGGGCTTTTAGAAAGGCCCTGGTAGACTCTAGAAGGCTCTGGGGTCTTTGAGAAGGGTCCTAGGGGGCTCTAGAAGGGTCTGGGTGTTTTTAGAAGGGTCCTGGGTTGCTCTAGAAGGGTCTGGGAGCTTTTAGAAGGGTCCTGGGAGACGCTAGAAGGGTCTGAGGGCTTTTAGAAGGGTCCTGTATGGTCTCTAGAAGGGTCTGGGGGCTTTTAGAAGGGTCGTGCGAGGCTCTAGAAGGGTCTGGGGGCTTTTAGAATGGTCCTGGGGGGCTCTAGAAGGGTCTGGGTGCTTTTAGAAGGGTCCTGGGAGGCTCTAGAAGTGTCTGGGTGCTTTTAGAATGGTCCTGGGAGGCTCTAGAAGGGTCTGGGGGCTTTTTGAAGGGTCCAGGGGGCCTCTAGAAAGCTCTGGGGGCTTTTAGATGGGTCCTGGGGGCCTCTAGAAGGGTCTAGGTGCTTTTAGAAGGGTCCTGGGTGGCTCTAGAAGGGTCTGGGGGCTTTTAGAATGGGCCTGTGGGGCAGTAGAAGGGTCTGGTGGATTTAGATGGGTCCTGGGGGGCTCTGGAAGGGTCCGGGGGCTTTCAGAAGGGTCCGTGGAGGCTCTAGAAGGGTCTGGGGGCTTTTAGAAGGGTCCTGGGGGGCTCTAGAAGGGTCTGGGGGCTATTAGAAGGATCCTGGGAGGGTCTAGAAGGGTCTAGGAGCTTTTAGAAGGGTCCTTGGGGGCTATAGAAGGGTCTGGGGACCATTAGAGGGGCACTTGGGTCCTCTAGAAGGGTCTGGTAGATTTTAGAAGGGTCCTGGGGAGCTCTAGAATTGTCTGGGGGCTTTTAGAAGGGTCCTGGAAGGCTCTAGAATGGTCTGGGGTCTTTTAGAAGGGTCCTGCGTGTCTCTAGAAGGGTCTGGAGGCTTTTAGAAGGGTCCTTGGGGGCTCTAGAATGGTCTGGGGACCATTAGAGGAGCCCTCGGGGCCTCTAGAAGGGTCTCGGGGAGTTTAGAAGGGTCCTGGGGAGCTCTAGAAGGGTCTGGGGGCTTTTTGAATGGCCCTGGTAGACTCTAGAAGGGTGTGGGGGCATTTAAAAGGGTCCTGCGGGTCTCTAGAAGGGTCTGGGGGCTTTTAGAAGGGTCCTGGGGGGCTCTAGAAGGGTCTGGGGTCTTTTAGAAGGGTCCTGGGGGGCTCTAAAGGGTGTGAGGGCTTTTAGAAGGGTCCTGGGGGCATCTAGAAGGCTCTGGGGGCTTTTAGAAGGGTCCTGGTGTCCTCTAGAAGTGTCTGCGGCCTTTTAGAAGGGTCCTGGGAGGTTCTAGAATGGTCTGGGCGCTTTTAGAAGGATTCGGGGTGGGTCTAGAGTGGTCTGGGGGCTGTTAGAAGTGTCCTGGGGGGCTCTAGAAGGGTCTGGGTGCTTTTAGAAGGGTTCTGGGGGGTCTAGAAATGTCTGGGGACTTTTAGAAGGGTCCTGGGGAGCGCTAGAAGGGTCTGGGGGCTTTTAGAAGGGTCCTGGATGGCGCTAGAATTGTCTGGGTGCATTTAGAAGGGTCCTGGGTTGCTCTAGAAGGGTCTTTGCGCTTTCAGAAGGGTCCTGAGGGCCTCTGGAATGGTCTGGGGTCTTTTAGAAGAGTCCTGGGGGGCTCTAGAATGGTCTGGGGGCATTCAGAAGGGTCCTGGGGGCCTCTAGAATGGACTGGAGGCTTTTAGAAGAGTCCTGGGGTGCTCTAGATGGGTCTGGGGGCATTTAGAAGCGTCCTGGGGGGCTCTGGAAGGGTCTGGGGGAGTTTAGAATGGTCCTGGGGAGCTCTAGAAAGGTCTGGGTGCTTTTAGAAGGGTCCTGGTAGACTCTCGAAGGGTCTGAGTGCTATTAGAAGGGTCCTGCGGGTCTCTAGAAGGGTCTGGGGGCTTTTAGAAGGTTCCTGGGGGGCTCTAGAAGGGTGTGAGGTCTTTTAGAATGGTCCTGGGGGCATCTTGAAGGCTCTGGGGTATTTTAGAAGGGTCCTGGGGGCCTCTAGAAGTGTCTGAGGGATTTTAAAAGGGTCCTGGGAGGCTCTAGAAGGGTCTGGTTGCTTTTAGAAGTGTCCGTGGAGGCTCTAGAAGGGTCTGGGGCCTTTTAGAAGGGTCCTGGGGGGCTCTAGAAGGGTCTGGGTGCTATTAGAAGGATCCGGGGAGGGTATTAGAAGGATCCGGGGAGGGTCTAGAAGGCTCTGGGGGCTTTTAGAAGGGTCCTTGGGGGCTCTAGAAGGGTCTGGGGACCATTAGAGGAGCCCTGGCGGCCTCTAGAAGGGTCTGGGGGATTTTAAAAGGGTCCTGGGGAGCTCTAGAAGGGTCTGGAGTCTTTTAGAAGGGTCCTGGGGGAATATAGAAGGGTCTGGGGGCTTTTAGAAGGGTCCTGCGGGTGTCTAGAAGGGTCTGGGTGCTTTTAGAAGTGTCCTGGGGGGCTCTAGAAGGGTCTGGGTGCTTTTAGAAGGGTCCTGGGAGGATCTAGAAGGGTCTGGTTGCTTTTAGAATGGCCCTGCGGGGCTCTAGAAGGGTCTGGGGGCTTTTTGAAGGGTCCAGGGTCCTCTAGAAAGGTCTGGGTGCTTTTAGAAGGGTCCTGCGTGGCTCTAGAAGGGTCTGGGGTCTATTAGAAGGATCCGGGGAGGGTCTAGAAGGCTCTGGGGCCTTTTAGAAGGGTCCTTGGGGCTCTAGAAGGGTCTGGGGACCATTAGAGAAGCCCTGGTGCCTCTAGAAGGGTCTGGGGGATTTTAGAAGGGTCCTGGGAGCTCTAGAAGTGTCTGGGGGCTTTTAGAAGGGTCCTGGGAGAATCTAGAAGGGTCTGGGTGCTTTTAGAAGGGTCCTGCGGGTCTCTAGAAGGGTCTGGGGGCTTTTAGAAGGGTCCTGGGGGGATCTAGAATGGTCTGGGTGCTCTTAGAAGGGTCCTGGGGGCCTCTAGAAATGTCTGCGGGATATTAGAAGGGTCCTGGGAGGCTCTAGAAGGGTCTGGGTGTTTTAGAAGGATTCGGGGAGGGTCTAGAAGGGTCTGGGGGCTTTTAGAAGGGTCCTGTGGTGATCTAGAAGCGTCTGGGTTCTTTTAGAAGGGTCCTTCTAGAAGGGTCTGGGTGCTTTTAGAATGGTCCTGGGGGTCTTTAGAAGGGTCTGGGGGCTTTTAGAATGGTCCTGCGGGGCTCTAGAATGCTCTGGGGGCTTTTAGAAGAGTCCTGGGTGGCTTTAGAAGAGTGTGAGTGCTTTTAGAAGGGTCCTGGGGGCATCTAGATGGCTCTGGGGACTTTTAGAAGGGTCCTGGGGGCCTCTAGATGGGTCTGAGGATTTTTAGAATGGTCCTGGGAGGCTCTAGAAGTGTCTGGGTGATTTTAGAAGGGCCCTGGTTGGCTCTAGAATGGTCTGGTTGCTTTTAGAAGGGTCCTGGTGGGCTCTAGAAGGGTCTGGGTGCTATTAGAAATGTTCTGGGTGGCTCTAGAATGGTCTGGGGGCATTTAGAAGGGTCCCAGGGGGCTCTAGAAGGGTCTGGGGGCTTTTAGAAGGATCTTGGGGGCCTCTAGAAGGGTCTGGGAGCTTTTAGAAGGGTTCTGGGTGGCTCTAGAATGGTCTGGGGGCTTTTAGAAGCGTCCTGGGGGGCTCTAGAAGGGTGTGGTTGCTTTTAGAAGGGTCCTGGGGTCATCTACAAGGCTCTGGGGGCTTTCAGAAGGGTCCTGGGGGCTTCTAGAAGGGTCTGAAGGATTTTAGAAGGGTCCTGGAGGGTGTAGAAGGGTCTGGGTGCTTTTTGAATGATCCGGGGAGGGTGTAGAAGGGTCTGGGTTCTTTTAGAAGGGTCCTGGGGGGCTCTAGAAGGGTCTGGGTGCTTTCAGAAGGGTCCTGTGTGGCTGTAGAAGGGTCTGGGGGCTTTTAGATGGGTCCTGGGGGGCTGTAGAAAAGTCCGGGGGCTTTTAGAAGGGTCCGTAGAGGCTCTAGAAGGGTTCGGAGGTCTTGTAGAAGGGTCCTGGGGGGCTCTAGAAGGGTCTGGGTGCTATTAGAAGGATCCAGGGAGGGTCTAGAAGGCTCTGGGGGCTTTTTGGGGTTCCTGGGGGGCAATAGAAGGACTATAATGGGGCAATTGGTGTTCCTGGGGGGGGGAACTAGGGTTCCTGGGGGGGTAATTGGGGTCCTGGGGAGCTCTAGAATTGTCTGGGGGCTTTTAGAATGGTCCTGGGAGGCTCTAGAAGGGTCTGGGGGCTTTTAGAAGGGTCCTGCGTGTCTCTAGAAGGGTCTGAGTGCTTTTAGAAGGATTCGGGGAGGGTCTAGAAGGGTCTCGTGGCTTTTAGAAGGGTCCTGTGGGGCTCTCGAAGGGTCTGGGGGCTTTTAGAAGGGTCCTGGGGGGCTCTAGAATGGTCTGGGGGCTTTTAGAAGGGTCCTGGGGAGCTCTAGATGGGTCTGGGGGCTTTTAGAAGGGTCCTGGGGGCGCTAGAAGGGTCTGGAGGCTTTTAGAAGGGTCCTGGGGGGTCTAGAAGGGTCTGGGGACCATTAGAGGGGCCCTGGGGGCCTCTAGAAGGGTCTGGGGGATTTTAGAATGGTCCTGGGGAGCTCTAGAAGTGTCTGGAGGCTTTTAGAAGGGTCCTGGGGGGCTCTAGAAAGGTGTTAGGGCTTTTAGAAGCGTCCTGGGGGCATCTAGAAGGCTCTGGGGGCTATTAGAAGGGTCCTGGGGGGCTCTAGAAGGGTCTGGGGGCTTTTAGAATGGTCTTGGGGGGCTCTAGAGGGGTCTGGTCTTTTAGAAGGGTCCTGGTGGGCTCTAGAAGGATCTGGGACAGTTAGGAGGGTCCTGAGGGGATGTTGAATGGTCTGAGTGCTTTTAGATGGGTCCTGTAGGGCTAAAAAAGGTTCCTAACCCTATCCCTAACCCTAACTCTTACTCTAACCCTAACTCTAACACAAACCCAAACCCTAACCCTAACCCTAACCCTAACCCTAACCCTAACCCTAACCCTAACCCTAACCCTAACTCTAACCCTAACTCTAACCCTAACCCTAAACCTAACCCTAACTCTAACCCTAAACCTAACCCTAACCCTAACCCTAACCCTAACTCTAACCCTAACCCTAACTCTAACCCTAACCCTAACCCTAATCCTAACTCTAACCCTAACCCTAACCCTAACCCTAACTCTAACTATAACCCTAACCCTAACCCTAACCCTAACCCTAACCCTAACTCTAACCCTAACCCTAACCATAACCCTAACCCTAACCCTAACCCTAACTCTAACCCTAACCCTAACCCTAACCCTAACCCTAACCCTAACCCTAACCCTAACCCTAACCCTAACCCTAACTCTAACTATAACCCTAACCCTAACCCTAACCCTAACCCTAACTCTAACCCTAACCCTAACCCTAACTCTAACCCTAACCCTAACCCTAACCCTAACCCTAACCCTAACCCTAACCCTAACTCTAACCCTAACCCTAACCCTAACCCTAACCCTAACCCTAACCCTAACTCTAACCCTAACCCTAACCCTAACCCTAACCCTAACCCTAACCCTAACCCTAACCCTAACCCTAACCCTAACTCTAACCCTAACTCTAACCCTAACCCTAACCCTAACCCTAACCCTAACCCTAACCCTAACCCTGCCTCTAACCCCTAGAAGTATCTGGGGGCTTTTAGAAGAGTCCTTGAAGGATCTAGGAGGGTCTAGGGTCTCTAAAAAGGTTCCTAAGGGGCTCCGGAAGGGTTTGGGGTCTTTTAGAAGGGTCCTCGGTGGCTCTAGAAGGGTCTAGGGTATTGTAGAAGGGGTCCTAAGGGGGTTTAGTAGGGGCCTGGGGGGCTTTATAAGATTTTGGGGGCCTTTATAAGGTTTTGGGGGGCTCTAGAAAGTCCGGGGGCTTTGAGAAGCACACTGGGGGCTCTAAAAGTCTCTGGGTTCTTTTAGAAGGTTCCTGGGGGGCTATAGAAGGGTCTGGGTGCTTCTAGAGCAAAAATTTTAATTTTGCACATTTGGGGAATTCGCAGGGCTCAGCACACCCGGAGTGCAAAGGATGAGCCTGGCCTGGGAAAAGCACCTGCTTGATCAGGGTGTCTCCCCTGCCAGCTAAGTACAAAGGACCCAGACCATTCTAGAGCCCCCAAGGACCCTTCCAAAAGCCCCCCAGACCCTTCTGGAGACGTTCAGGTTCCTTTGAAAAGGCCCCAGACCCTTCTAGAGCCTCCCAAGACCCTTCTAAAAGCCCCCAGACCCTTCTAGACCCTCCCCGGATCCTTCTAAAAGCCCCGAGACCCTTCTAGAGGATCCCAGGACCCTTCTAAAAGCCCCCAGACCCTTCTAGAGCCCCCCCGGACCCTTCTAAAAGACCCCAGATCATTCTAGAGCACCCCAGGACACTTCTAAAAGCCCCCAGACCCTTCTAGAGGCCCCAGGGCCCCTCTTAAGCAGCCCCGTCCCTTCTAGAGCATCCCAGGACCCTTCTAAAAGCCCCCAGACCCTTCTAGAGCACCCCAGGACCCTTCTAAAAGCACCCAGACCCTTCTAGAGCCTCCCAGGACCATTCTAAATGCCCCCAGACCCTTCAAAACCCCCCAGGACACTTCTAAAAGACCCCAGACCCTTCTAGAGCACCCTAGGATCCTTCAAAAAGCATAAAGACCCTTTTAGACCGTCCCCGGATCATTCTAAAAGCCCCCAGACCCTTCTAGAGCCTCCCAGGACCCCTCAAAAAGCCCCCAGACCCTTCTAGAGACACCCAGGACCCATCTAAAAGCCCCCAGACCATTCTAGAGCCCCCCAGGACACATCTAAAAGCCCCCAAACCCTTCTAGAGCCACCCAGGAACATTCTAAAAGACCCCAGACCCTTCTAGAGGCCCCCAGGACCCTTCTAAAAGTCCCGAGACCCTTCTAGAGGCAACCAGGACCCTTCTAAAAGCCCCCAGACCCTTCTAGACCCTCCCCGGATCCTTCTAAAAGCCCCCATACCCTTCTAGATCCTCCCAGGACCCTTCTAAAGCACCCAGACCCTTCTAGAGCACCCCAGGACCCTTCTAAAAGCCCCCAGACCCTTCTAGAGCACCCCAGGACCATTCTAAAAGCCCCCAGACCCTTCTAGATGTGCCCAGGGCCCATCTTAAGGCCCCCCAGAGCATTCTAGAGCACGCCAAGACCATTCTAAAAGCCCCCAGACCCTTCTAGAGCCCCCCAGGACCCTTCTAAAAGGCCGCAGAAACTTCTAGATCCTCTCCGGATAATTCTAAAAGCCCCCAGACCCTTCTATAGCACCCCAGGACCCTTCTAAAAGACCCCAGACCATTCTAGAGCCCCCCAGGGCCCCTCTTAAGGCACCCCGTCCCTTCTAGAGCAGCCCAGGACCCTTCTATAAAGTCCCCAGACCCTTCCAGATCACCCCAGGACCCATCTAAAAGCCCCCAGACCCTTCCAGAGCCCCCCCGGACCCTTCTAAAAGGCCCTAGACCCTTCTAGAGGCACCCAGGACCCTTCTGAAAGCCCCCAGAACCTTCTAGAGCCCCACAGGACCCTTCTAAAAGCACCCAGACACTTCTACAGACCCCGAGGACCCTATAAAAGACTACAGACCCTTCTAGAGACCCCCAGGACACATCTAAAAGCCCCCAGACCCTTCTAGAGCCCCACAGGACCCTTCTAAAAGCACCCAGACCCTTCTAGAGCACCCAAGGACCCTTCTAAAAGCCCCCAGACTAATCTAGACCCTCCCCGGATTATTCTAAAACCCCCAGACCCTTCTAGAGCATACCAGGACCCTTCTAAAAGCCCCCAGACCCTTCTAGAGGCCCCCAGGACCATTCTAAAAGCACCCAGACCCTTCTAGAGACCCCCTGTACCCTTCTAAAAGCACCCAGACCCTTCTAGAGTCCCCCAGGACCCTTCTGAAAGCCCCCAGACCCTTCTACAGACCCCCAGGACCCTATAAAAGCCCCCAGACTCTTCTAGAGCACCCCAGGACCCTTCTAAAAGCCCCCAGACCCTTCTAGAGCCCCCCAGGACCCTTTTAAAATCCTCCAGACCCTTATAGAGCCCCCCAGGACCCTTCTAAAAGACACCAGACCCTTTTAGAGTCCCCAGGGCCCCTCTGAAGCCCCCCGTACCTTCTAGAGCACACTAGGACCCTTCTAAAAGCAGCCAGACCCTTCTAGAGCACCCCAGGACTCTTCTAAAAGCCCCCAGACCCTTCTAGAGCTCCCCCGGACCCTTCTAAAAGCCCCTAGACCCTTCTAGAGGCCCCCACGACCCTTCTGAAAGCCCCCAGATCATTCTAGAGCCCCACAGGACCCTTCTAAAAGCACCCAGACCCTTCTACAGACCACCAGGACAGTATAAAAGACCCCAGACCCTTCTAGAGCCCCCCAGGACCCTTCTAAAAGCCCCCAGACCCTTCTAGAGCCCCCAGGACGCTTCTAAAAACTTCCAAACCCTTCTAGAGCCACCCAGGACCCTTCTAAAACCCCCCAGACCCTTCTAGAGGCGCCAGGGCCCTTCTTAAGCACCCCCGTCCCTTCTAGAGCACACCAGGACCCGTCTAAAAGCCTCTAGACCCTTCTAGAGCACTCCAGGACCTTTCCAAAAGCACCCAGACCCTTCTAGAGGCTCCCCGGACCCTTATAAAAGCACCCAGACCCTTCCAGAGCCTCCCAGGACCCTTCTAAAAGCCACCAGACCCTTCTAGAGACCCCCAGGACCCTTCTAAAAGCACCCAGACCCTTCTAGACCCTCCCCGGATCATTCTAAAAGCCCCCAGACCCTTCTAGAGCCCCCTAGGATCCTTCAAAAAGCACCCAGACCCTTCTAGACCGTCCCCGGATCATTCTAAAAGCACCCAGACCCTTCTAGAGCCCCCCAGGATCATTCTAAAAGCCCCCTGACCCTTCTAGAGCCCCCTAGGACCCTTCTACAAGCACCCAGACCCTTCTAGAGCCCCCCAGGACCCTTCTAATAGCCCCCAGACCCGTCTAGCTGCCACCAGGACCCTTCTAAAAGTCCCCAGACCCTTCTAGAGCACCCCCGGACCCTTCTAAAAGACCCGAGACCCTTCTAGAGGACCCCAGGACCATTCTGAAAGCCAGCAGAACATTCTAGAGTCACCCAGGACCCTTCTAAAGGCACCCAGACCCTTCTAGAGCCCCCCAGGACCCTTCTAAAAGCGACCATACCCTTCTAGAGCATCCGAGGACCCTTCTAAAATTCCCCAGACCCTTCTAGAGCACCCCAGGACCTTTCTAAAAGCCCCCAGACCCTTCTAGAGCCACCCAGGACCCTTCTAAAAGCACCCAGAACCTTCTAGAGACCCCAGGACCCTTCTACAAGCCCCAAGACCCTTCTAGAGCATCCCAGGACCCTTCTAAAAGCACCCAGACCCATCTAGAGCCTCCCAGGACCCTTCTAAAATCCACCAGACCCTTCTAGAGACACGCAGGACCCTTCGAAATGCCCCCAGACCCTTCTAGAGCCACCCAGGACCTTTCTAAAAGCCCCCAGACCCTTCTAGAGCCTCCCAGGACCCTTCTAAAAGCCCAAAGACCCTTCTAGATCCACCCAGGACCCTTCGAAAAGCACCCAGACCCTTTTAGAGCCACCCAGGACCTTTCTGAATGCCAGCAGAACATTCTAGAGTCACCCAGGACCCTTCTAAAAGCCCCCAGACCCTTCTAGAGACCCCCAGGACCCTTCTGAAAGCCCCCAGAACCTTCTAGAGCACCCCAGGACCCTTCTAAAAGCCCCCAGACCCTTCTAGAGAATCCGAGGACCCTTCTAAAATTCCCAGACCCTTCTAGAGCCCCCCCGGACCCTTCTAAAAGCCCCCAGAACCTTCTAGAGCCACCCAGGACCATTCTAAAAGCCCCCAGACCATTCTAGAGCCCCCCAGGACCCTTCTAAAAGCTCCCAGACCCTTCTAGAGACCCCCAGGACCCTTCTGAAAGACCCCAGAACATTCTAGATCCCCCCAGGACCCTTCTAAAAGCCCCCAGACCCTTCTAGAGCATCCGAGGACCCCTCTAAAAGCACCCAGACCCTTCTAGAGCATCCCAGGACCCATCTAAAAGCCCCCAGACCCTTCTAGAGGCCCCTAGGACCCTTCTAAAAGCCCCCAGAACCCTCTAGAGCCACCCAGGACTCTTCTAAAAGCACACAGACCCTTCTAGAGCCTCCCAGGACCCTTCTAAAACTACCCAGACCCTTCTAGAGCCCCCCAGGACCATTCTAAAGGCCCCCAGACCTTTCTAGACCCTCCCCGGATCATTCTAAAAGCCCCAGACCCTTCTAGAGGCCCCCAGGACCCTTCTAAAAGCCCCCAGACCCTTCTAGAGCCCCCCAGGACCCTTCTAAAGGCCCCCAGACCCTTCTAGACCCTCCGCGGATCATTCTAAAGACCCCAGATTCTTCTAGAGCCTCCCAGGACCCTTCTAATAGACCCCCGACCTTTCTAGACCCTCCCCGGATCCTTCTAAATGAACCCAGACCCTTCTAGGGCCCCCCAGAACCCCTCAAAAAGCCTCCAGACCCTTGTAGTGCCCCCCAGGACCCGTCTAAAAGCGCCCAGACCCTTCTAGACCCTCCCCTGATCATTCTAAAAGACCCCAGACCCTTCTAAAACCTCCAAGGACTATTCTAAAAGAACCCAGACCATTCTAGACCCTCCCCGGATTATTCTAAAAGCCCCCAGACCCTTCTAGAGCCCCCCAAGACCCTTCTAAAAGCCTCCAGAACCTTCTAGAGCCCCCCAGGACCCTTCTAAAAGACCCCAGAACCTTCTAGAGCCGCCTAGGATCCTTCTAAAAGCATAAAGACCCTTCTAGACCGTCCCCGGATCATTCTAAAAGCCCCCAGACCAGTCTAGAGCCCGTCAGGACCCTTCTAAATGCCCCCAGACCATTCTAGAGAACCCCAGGACCCATCTAAAAGCCCCCAGATCCTTCTAGAGGCCCCCAGGACCCTTCTAAAAGCCCCCAGACCCTTCTAGAGCCCCCCAGGACCATTCTAAAAGAACCCAGACCCTTCTAGAGCCCCCCAGGACCCTAGTAAAAGCTCCCAGACCCTTCTAGAGCCCCCCAGGACACTTCTAAAAGCCCCCAGACCCTTCTAGACCCTCCCCGGATCCTTCTAAAAGCCCCCAGACCCTTCTATATCCTCCCAGGACCTTTCTAAAAGCCCCCAGACCTTTCTAGAGGCCCCAGGACCCTTCTAAAAGCCCCCAGACCCTTCTAGAGCCCCCCAGGACCCTTCTAAAAGCCCCCAGACCCTTCTAGAGCCCCCAGGACGCTTCTAAAAACTTCCAAACCCTTCTAGAGCCACCCAGGACCCTTCTAAAACCCCCCAGACCCTTCTAGAGGCGCCAGGGCCCTTCTTAAGCAACCCCGTCCCTTCTAGAGCACACCAGGACCCGTCTAAAAGCCTCTAGACCCTTCTAGAGCACTCCAGGACCTTTCCAAAAGCACCCAGACCCTTCTAGAGGCTCCCCGGACCCTTCTAAAAGCACCCAGACCCTTCTAGACCCTCCCCGGATCATTCTAAAAGCCCCCAGACCCTTCTAGAGCCCCCTAGGATCCTTCAAGAAGCACCCAGACCCTTCTAGACCGTCCCCGGATCATTCTAAAAGCACCCAGACCCTTCTAGAGCCCCCCAGGATCATTCTAAAAGCCCCCTGACCCTTCTAGAGCCCCCTAGGACCCTTCTACAAGCACCCAGACCCTTCTAGAGCCCCCCAGGACCCTTCTAATAGCCCCCAGACCCCGTCTAGGGGCCACCAGGACCCTTCTAAAAGTCCCCAGACCCTTCTTGAGCCCCCCCGGACCATTGTAAAAGCCCCCAGACCCTTCTAGAGGCCCCCAGGACCCTTATAAAAGCACCCAGACCCTTCCACAGCCTCACAGGTCCCTTCTAAACGCCCCCAGACCCTTCTAGAGGCCCCCAGGACCCTTCTAAAAGCCTCTAGACCCTTCTAGAGCCCCCCAGGACCCTTCTAAAAGCCCCCAGACCCTTCTAGAGCCTCCCAGGACCATTCTAAAAGCACGCAGACCCTTCTAGAGTCCCCCAGGACCCTTCTAAAAGACCCCAGACCCTTCTAGAGCCGCCTAGGATCCTTCAAAAAGCATAAAGACCCTTCTAGACCGTCCCCGGATCATTCTAAAAGCCCCCAGACCCTTCTAGAGCCCCTCAGGACCCTTCTAAATGCCCCAGACCCTTCTAGAGCACCCCAGGACCCATCTAAAAGCCCCCACATCCTTTTAGAGCACCCCAGTACCCTTCTAAAAGCCCCCAGACCCTTCTAGAGCCAACCAGGACCATTCTAAAAGCTCCCAGACCCTTCTAGAGGCCCCCAGGACCCTTCTAAAAGCCCCCAGACCCTTCTAGAGCCCCCCAGGACACTTCTACAAGCCCCCAGACCCTTCTAGAGCCACCCAGACCCTTCTAAAAGCACCCAGACCCTTCTAGAGGCCCCCAGGACCCGTTTAAAAGCCTCTAGACCCTTCTAGAGCCCCCCAGGACCTTTCTAAAATCACCCAGACCCTTCTAGAGGCTCCCCGGACCCTTATAAAGGCAACCAGACCCTTCTAGAGAACGCCAGGACCCTTCTAAAAGCCCCCAGACCCTTCTAGACCCTCCCCGGATCCTTCTAAAAGCCCCCAGACCCTTCTAGAGCCCCCTAGGATCCTTCAAAAAGCACCCAGACCATTCTAGACCGTCCCAGGATCATTCTAAAAGACCCCAGACCCTTCTATAGCCCCCCAGGATCATTCTAAAAGCCCCCAGACCCTTCTAGAGCCCCTTAGGACCCATCTAAAAGCCCCCAGACCCTTCTAGAGGCACCTAGGACCCTTCTAAAAGCCCCCAGACCCTTCTAGACCCTCCCCGGATCCTTCGAAAAGCCCCCAGACCCTTCTAGAGCCCCCCAGGATCATTCTAAAAAGCCCCCCAGACCCGGACCTTCTAGAGCCCCCCAGTACCCTTCTAAAAGCCCCTAGACCCTTCTAGAGCCCCCCAGGACCCTTCTAAATGCCCCCAGACCCTTCAAGAGGCACCCAGGGCCCCTCTTAAGGAACCCCGTCCCTTCTAGAGCACACCAGGACCCTTCTAAAAGTCCCCAGACCCTTCTATAGCCCCCCCGGACCCTTCTAAAAGACCCCAGACCCTTCTAGAGGACCCCAGGACCCTTCTGAAAGCCAGCAGAACATTCTAGAGTCACCCAGGACCCTTCTAAAAGCACCCAGACCCTTCTAGAGCCCCCCAGGACCCTTCTAAAAGCCCCCAGACCCTTCTAGAGACACCCAGGACCCTTCTGAAAGCCCCCAGAACCTTCTAGAGCCCTCCAGGACCCTTCTAAAAGCCCCCAGAACCTTCTAGAGAATCCGAGGACCCTTCTAAAATTCCCCAGACCCTTCTAGAGCCCCCCCGGACCCTTCTAAAAGCCCCCAGACCCTTCTAGAGCCCCCCAGGACCTTTCTAAAATCACCAAGACCCGTCTAGAGGCTCCCCGGACTCTTATAAAAGAACCCAGACCCTTCTAGAGCCTCCCAGTACCCTTCTAAAAGCAACCAGACTCTTATAGAGAACCCCAGGACCCTTCTAAAAGCCCCCAGACCCTTCTAGACCCTCCCCGGATCCTTCTAAAAGCCCCCAGACCCTTCTAGAGCCCCCTAGGATCCTTCAAAAAGCACCCAGACCTTTCTAGACCGTCCCCCGGATCATTCTAAAAGACCCCAGACCCTTCTAGAGCCCCCCAGGATCATTCTAAAAGCCCCCAGACCCTTCTAGACCCTCCCGGGATCCTTCGAAAAGCCCCCAGACCCTTCTAGAGCCCCCCAGGATCATTCTAAAAGCCCCCAGACCCTTCTAGAGCCCCCCAGTACCCTTCTAAAAGCCCCCAGACCCTTCTATAGCCCCCCAGGACCCTTCTAAATGCCCCCAGACCCTTCAAGAGGCACCCAGGGACCCTCTTAAGGAACCCCGTCCCTTCTAGAGCACCCCAGGACGATTCTAAAAGCCCCCAGACCCTTCTAGAGCCCCCTAGGACCCATCTAAAAGCCCCCAGACCCTTCTAGAGGCCCCTAGGACCCTTCTAAAAGCCCCCAGACCCTTCTAGACCCTCCCCGGATCCTTCGAAAAGACCCCAGACCCTTCTAGAGCCCCCCAGGATCATTCTAAAAGCCCCCAGACCCTTCTAGAGCCCCCCAGTACCCTTCTAAAAGCCCCTAGACCCTTCTAGAGCCCCCAGGACCCTTCTAAATGCCCCCAGACCCTTCAAGAGGCACCCAGGGCCCCTCTTAAGGAACCCCATCCCTTCTAGAGCACCCCAGGACCCTTCTAAAAGTCCCCAGACCCTTCTAGAGCCCCCCCGGACCCTTCTAAAAGACCCGAGACCCTTCTAGAGAACCCCAGGACCATTCTGAAAGCCAGCAGAACATTCTAGAGTCACCCAGGACCCTTCTAAAGGCACCCAGACCCTTCTAGAGCCCCCCAGGACCCTTCTAAAAGCGACCAGACCCTTCTAGAGCATACGAGGACCCTTCTAAAATTCCCCAGACCCTTCTAGAGCACCCCAGGACCTTTCTAAAAGCACCCAGACCCTTCTAGAGCCCCCCCGGACCCTTCTAAAAGCCCCCAGACCCTTCTAGAGCCACCCAGGACCCTTCTAAAAGCACCCAGACCCTTCTAGATCCCCCCAGGACCTTTCTAAAATCACCAAGACCCGTCTAGAGGCTCCCCGGACTCTTATAAAAGAACCCAGACCCTTCTAGAGCCCTCCCCGGATTATTCTAAAAGGCCCCAGACCCTTCTAGAGCCCCCCATGACCCTTCTAAAAGCCTCCAGACCCTTCTAGAGCCCCCCCGAACCACTCTAATAGTTCTCAGACCCTTCTAGAGGACCCCAGGAC
>JAUNZM010001642.1:0-177140 GCA_033459285.1 Clamator glandarius
TTCCTTTCCTTTCCTTTCCTTTCCTTTCCTTTCCTTTCCTTTCCTTTCCTTTCCTTTCCTTTCCTTTCCTTTCCTTTCCTTTCCTTTCCTTTCCTTTCCTTTCCTTTCCTTATCTTTTCATTTTACTTTTTAATTTTTCTTGTTTCCTTTTCTTTTTTTAATTTATTTTTCTTTTTCCCTTTTCTTTCTTTTTCCTTTTTCTTCTTTTCCCTTTTCTTTCTTTTCCCTTTTTCTTCTTTTCCCTTTTTCTTCCTCTCCTTTTCTTCTTTCCCTTTTTCTTCTTTCCCTTTTTCTTCTTTCCCTTTTTCTTCTTTCCCTTTTTCTTCTTTCCCTTTTTCTTCTTTCCCTTTTTCTTCTTTTCCCTTTTTCTTCTTTTCCCTTTTTCTTCTTTTCCCTTTTTCTTCTTTTCCCTTTTTCTTCTTTTCCCTTTTTTCTTCTTTCCCTTTTTCTTCTTTTCCCTTTTTCTTCTTTTCCCTTTTTCTTCTTTTCCCTTTTTCTTCTTTTCCCTTTTTCTTCTTTCCCTTTTCCCCCTTCCCTCTCCTCCCTTCTTCCCCGAACAAATCTCCCCTGCAGCATGAACCTTCGTTATTTAAAAAAATAAAACCCACACACCCCAAACAAAACGCTGAGAGGTTTGTCAACGCTGATAATTAACGCCGCTAATTAATACCGAGAACTAAGGCTCGTAAGAATGGGAGAAACCGTGTTTTTTTGTTTTCACGAGGTTTTTTTTTTTTTCCATCCCAGCCTCTTCCAAACGATTTTGGCTCCGCAAGTCGCTCCCGGTTCCGTCGCTTTCGATGCGTTCGTACGCGGGGCCGGCGGGGACACCGGATTCTTTTAGTGCAGAAAATGGGGTGAGAAAACGAGATTTTGGGACTGGCGGCGCTCAGCGCATCCTACTCAGAGCAGAAAACAAGGCAGAAAGGAGAGAAAACAATCTCCCCGCTAGGAAAAAAAAAAAAATTCATTGAATATCTTATTTTTTTCCTTAAATTATTATGATTATTTTGATTTTATTTCGTATTTTTTAGCGCGTTAATGATAGGGAATTTGCTCCAGCGACGTGGAGGAGCAGCTGCTGGCTCCGCGGGGGAGGCTTCTGTGCACCCTGCACCCCGCATTGCACCCCACACCCTACACCCTGCACCCCGCACCCTCATTGCACCCCGCACCGCTCCCCTTATCAGCTGCCTCGCTCCGCCCGCTCCTGTTTTAATGTTTGCTCCTAATCTGCCCGTCAGAAGGGGCCAATAAACCTCTCCTGGGTTAAACATTAAATCAGGGGGTTCCCCCCTCCCCACTACCACCACCTCCCCAACTCCAGAAGGAAATAACCTCCCCTTGTTGCGGGCTGGGAGCTTGGGGACCACCCACCCGTGTCCCACTCGTGTCCCCATCCGTGTCCCCACTCGTGTCCATGGGCTCCATGCACCCCAGAACCCCCCTTCGAGGCTTCGCTTGTCTCCTGCCCCCCCCAAATCTCAAAGCAGAGCCCACACCCAATGCCCAACTCAGAGCCTTTTTTTTTTTTTTTTTGAGTGGGTTTTGTTGGTTTCTCTATTTTTCTGAGCATATAATATAGGGGGAACAGGACATTTATATTTTTTTGTCCCTCCCTCCATCCCGTCAGTCGCCACTGAAACCATAAGGGAGAGATAACAGAGAAGAGAAAACTCTCCGAGTGACCTTTGAATCAATTTGAAAAACCTCATTTAACTGATAAGTCTTGAAAGGCCCAGAACTAATTTGAAAATACATCTATTAAAATCTCATTGCCGCTGACTGGGAGCTGCTGGGAAGGGCGTGCGAGGCGGCTTCCTGGGGTCGGGAGAGCAGGTTTAAACCCTGGTCAACAAAGAGATTGCGGAGCGATGCGATGAGGCTTAAACCAGGGGAGAAAAAAAAAAAATAGAATCGTAGAATGGTTTGGGTTGGAAAGGGCCTTAACGACCATCCAGTTCCACCCCCCCTTCCCTTCTATGAATATGAATATTAAAAGAAAATCGGTTTTTCTTCCCTGGCTGGTGGGGAAATGGGGAGATTTACAGCATTTTCCTGCCATAACCAGGCGTGGAGTCTGGAATCGCAGACAGAATATTGGATTTTTTTTTTTTTTTTTTTCCTCCTCCAGAAAACAAATCCAATATTTTCGCGTTCGGCGCAGATGCAGTCGCGGGGTTGGGGAGCCCGTGTCTCTGCGAGGGGGTAGCTGAGAGGCTCTGCCCCCACACCCATCGCAGCGTCCGGGGTGCCGGGGAGCAAATACAGGGATAAACCGTGTGCGTGGAGGGATGGGAGGAAGAGTGAAGGCAGGAGGAGAGCAGAAGCAGGGCCTGTCCACCTATTTTCTTGCCGTGGGCACGTCCCACTGGACTCTGGGCACGTCACCTGGGTGCAGAGAGACCAGAAATCCCCTGTGGAAGCCTCTCCGTCACGCGGTGCTCCTGGTGCGAAGCCGCTGCAGGCCCAGCGGTGGCAAAGCAACCAAAAAATAAGAGAAAAAATTAAAATAACCCCCTTCCCAGAGCTTGGTGCAAAAGGGCTGGAGCTTTGCAGCTCGGGGAGGACTCGGGGATCCAACCCGTCCCCCTGGTTCACAGCTCGGGATGCAGGTTGGGATGCTACTGGCTACAGATGGGCTGCGTTTCCCATGGGAATCGCTGTCTCCCCAGCCGCTGCGGGAGCTGGATCCCTCCCTACCCCAGCACCTTGTTGGCTCTGGGGGAAGAGTTTTCCGCCTGGCTCCCTCACTCCCTGAGGTTTCCTGGAGAGGATCCCTGAGTAGAGACGGAGGTGTTAGATAGTTTTGAGTTGCCCTCACCCCACACCCATGCGCCCGCGCGGCTCTGTCCCAGCTCCCTTTTCGGAGCTGAGATGCACAAATCGTAGAACAAAATCATAGAATGGGTTGGGTTGGAAAGAACCTTGAAGATCATCTGGTTCTGACACTCCTGCCAACGGTAGGGACGGATCCTGTGCCCCAGCATCGAGCTGAGGCTTCAATCAACTCAGGACATATCCCATCAAGCCAGGATGTGTCCCACCAGCTCAGGACGTGTCTGATCAAGACAAGACGTCCTCATGGCCATTGTCCTGCTCCTGCACAGCATCAACAGTGCTGCAGAGGGGCTGGGGACAGACTCTGGCTTGGAAAACTGGCCTAAAAGAGAAGTTGGAGCCCAGATTTTTCTCCCCCACAGGCAAACGTGGATGCAGTGGGAGCTGTGCCGGAGCGGGAAGGAGAAGGCAGAAGGTTTAGGCAGCTGAGTGCGTTTATTCCTGGCTTCGTGCAGGACCGTGGCCATTGAGTGGCAAGATTTTGCTGGAAATTCAAAATATCCCCTTAATACCTCAAATGATGTAGAGCATCTCCAGCAAGATTTAAACCAAGGCAGGAGCGGACAGGCAAAAGGGAAGGTGGAGTTCTAAAACACTCGTGGTTGCTAAAAAACAGCGAAACAAAAAGAAACGGGTGTTTGAAAAATAAAGACCCAGTATATTAAAATCAAGACACATTTGCATGGCAGGGTTAGGGCTTGAAGAACGACCTTAGTAGCTCTATCTTAACAGATATTTATTTCATTAGAGACGTGCGCCGTGGCTTGAAGTCCTGGGGGTTTCTGCAGCGCAGGGCCAGGAGGTCCAGAGATTGTTTTAAAGGGGGTGCAGTGGGGTTCAAGGTGCTCACGGCAGCTGGAGTTAAGGCACAGAGAAGGCTTTGCCGGAGGAAAAGTGGGGCTGGAGGTGTTGCAGGGTGAGGGGAGGTGCACCCGTGTCCACCCAGGTAAATATGCACAGGTGTGTAACCGTATACAGCCGCAGACACCCACGTACACCCACATACACCCACCTACAATTATTTGCAACCATGTACACCCACGTACAGCCATGCACAACCATGTGCACCCACCTACAATTATTTGCACCCATGTACAGCCGTGCACACCCACATACACCCACCTACAATCATTTACACCCATATACACCCATGTACAGCTGTGCACAACCCTGTGCACCCACCTACAATTATTTGCACCCATGTACACCCATGTACAGCCATGCACACCCACATACACCCACCTACAATCATTTGCAACCATGTACACTCACGTACAGCCATGCACAACCACATACACCCACCTACAATCATTTACACCCATATACACCCATGTACAGCCGTGCACAACCATGTGCACCCACCGACAATTATTTGCACCCATGTACACCCATGTACAGCCGTGCACACCCACATACACCCACCTACAATTATTTGCACCCATGTACACCCATGTACAGCCGTGCACACCCACATACACCCACCTACAATCATTTGCAACCATGTACACCCACGTACAGCCGTGCACAACCATGTACACCCACCTACAAGCATTTACACCCATATACACCCATGTACAGCCGTGCACAACCCTGTGCACCCACCTACAATTATTTGCACTCATGTACAGCCGTGCACAAACACATCCACCAACCTACATTCATTTGCACCCATGTACACCCACGTACAGCCGTGCACAACCATGTGCACCCACCGACAATTATGTGCACCCACCGACAATTATTTGCACCCATGTACAGCCGTGCACAACCATGTGCACCCACCGACAATTATTTGCACCCATGTACACCGATGTACAGCCATGCACAACCACGTACACCCACCTACAATCATTTACACCCATGTACACCCATGTACAGCCGTGCACAACCACGTACACCCACCTACAATCATTTGCACCCGTGTACAGCCGTGCACAACCACATACATCCATCTACTCTCATTTACACCCATGTACAACCACGTACAGCCGTGCACACCCATGTACACCCACCTACACTCATTTACACCCATGTACAACCACATACAGCCATGCACACCCACATACATCCATCCACACTCATTTGCATCCATGTACACCCACACAGACACAAATGCAACCACATACAGTCACATGTACCCACTTACATCCATGTGCGCTCATTTACACCCATGTACACCAACATGAACACACATAAACCCATGTACACTCATTTACACCCATGTATATCTACGTACACCCATTTACACCCACCTACTCACATGTACACCCGTATACATCCATGTACATCCATGAACACCTACAAATACCCACATGCATCCACGTACACCCCTATATACCTACATACACAGACACACATACACACACACCTACGATGAGTGGGATGCAGGCAGAGGTGGAGGGCTGAGACAGGCAGGGCAGCAGCAAGGATACTCATATTCCCCAACCCCATCATACAGTAGATGCCTTTTTTTTAACCCCTTTGTTAGGAATTGGTGATGGTCCCTTCCTTCACCTTCCCATCTCTGGGGTTTTGCCTCCGAGTTCTGCACCGCAGGACCTTGTTGCTGCAACCAAGCCGTGCCCTGATTTTCTCCGGCATCATTTCTGAGTACAGAAGGTCTTGGTGTTGCCATGAGCAGAGTTTGGGGAGCTGAGGGTCTAATTTACTGCCTGGTCGCTATCCTGGGGGATGGCAGATGCCACCACCACTGGTCTATGTTGGACAATGTCCCAGCTAGGAGGCCCAGACCCTCTGTCCTGTCTCAGTTCTGTGTCTCTGTGATTGTCCCTTTTCTTTTTCTGTTCCCAAAGCCCGGGAGAAGGAGCCAAAAATTCCCCATTTGAGAGCCTGCTGAAGGGAAATCTGGGGCTGGTCATGGGAAGGCACTGGCTCAGACTGGCTGTCATCTCCTTGCTTGCAGAGCAGTGAGGAAAACACTGACATCTTGACAACAAAAATATGAAGGAAAAAGAAATTGCGGCTTCCTCTGCTGCAGATGGCATGGGCAGCAGTAAGCAACCCAGCTCTGCTGAGCCCAGGGCTTGGGAGGAGGAGGAGGCAGTAATGGGAGGAGGCCACTGGTCTTCCACCCAGGTTGGAGGAAAATCGAGTTGTCCTGCTGTTGGATGAATCCAGGGAGACCTAAATATTGAGAGCTTGGGGTGTGCTGGTAGGGCTCAATGCGTGGCTTGGCTCTGCAGGGACCCTGATACATGGTGTTTGGCTGTCAGGGACCCTATAAAAACCCCAAATCAGGGGAAATGCTTCATATCGAAGTGATCTTCAAAGGGCTGCAAAGATCTCCTCAAGGACCCTCTCCATACCTGGCACAGAGAGGGGACAGACTGGCAAGGCTGAGAGCCATGGCAAGGCTGGATCTGGCCACCAGGAGATGTCCCAGCACCTTGTTTTCCCTCTCCACACCAAGTTCCACCACACGAGTGAAGGGATGTGAGCTGGGACTTGGCCATGTGTTGACAGGCTGAACATCCACAAATCCCTCTGTGCCTCAGTTTCCCCACACACGAGTGCAGATGGCAGGGCTTTTGCAGAGGGTACGACGACACCAACACCAGGTTATTAAAGCCAAGAAAGGCAGCGATGTCACATAAAAGGGCAAACCTTGAAGCTGGAAGCTGAATGATGCCCCTTTGTGGGAGCATTTCTGCTCTGCGCTTTGCAGGACCTGCGTTCCCCTCCTCTGATAAAGAGCAGGTAATGAGCAAACTCTCTCCATTAGGGATAAAATTGCAAACGTATCGGGAGCTGCTGACGGGTGATGGTATCAGGGGCTGACAGAGATATCAACGGCTCTGCTCTGCTGCAAAGGCTGCTCCCATCACAGAGCAGCGGAGACCCCGGTGCTCATCGCCTGTCGCAGCATCACACAGCAATGACCCCAGTGCCTGCAAGCAGCATCCCATCCCTTGTGATTTTTTCCTGAGATCTGGCTCTCCTCTGTATTTTTTCCCCATCTTTTGAAGGTCCCTTGTTTCCCCTGGACCCGGCGTCGCCTCAGCTAAACCATAGCTCAGGACTGAGGGTGGATCTCTGTTAGGTTTTGCTCCGTCGTTGCTCAGCGTCTGGCCCGGTTTGGCTCAAATGTGGTGCTCAAAAAGTGCTGGGTTCAGCGTCACCGTGATTTGTGCCTCCAAAGCCTCCCAGAGATGGAGGGTCCCTTCCCTATTTGCCTCCCAATTCATTGCAGGTGAGGAGGAGGAGGAGGAGGGAAGGTGGGACAGTGGCATATGAAGTCACCCAGAGAGACCCAAGGCTGCTGAAAATGGATCCATGCACCAATACTCGCTGTTAGTTCTCTTTTTGGGGGCCAATTTCTGAATTTCGGTGACATTCCTCATGCAGAAGGCACTGAATCCCTGCCTTGATATTCCCAAGGGAGCTCCTGTATGGAAGTTCCTGTATGGGGACTCCTGCCAGACTCCCTGAAGCTGCTCGCCCACATGAATGGGCCCCACATTTCATTTAAAGCATTTAATTTGCTTTCTGTTGCGCGGTTGTGGCAAGGGGGGTGTTGGCACAGGCGGCTGTGTCACAGCTTTCAGGTTGCTTGGATCAGAAACAGGGTGAAAGAAAGTGATCCGGAGGCGCGGTGAAGCGTGCGAGCACCATCGGATGCTTTGCCCGCTGAGAGAAAAAGTGAAATGGAAAAAGAAACCACTCAGATCAAGGCGTTTATTCAAAATAATGCTGGTTTCAAACCTGTTTGCTTTTCCTGGAGAAAATTGGAAAGCTTCTCCCCAGAACTGAAACAGCCTTTTCTGCCCCAAATTAATGATTCCCAGCCATTCCTCTGCCTTCAGCAGAGGAAAATATTTATTTCCTTTGATAATTAAAAATTATTTGCTTTGATTTCTGGCACCCTCATGAGGCGGTTGCCCCGCTGGTGCATGCCCAGGGGTGGAGGAGGATCAGCCCCCCTCTCCGCATGGGAAGATGCTGCTTGATGGCCACAGCCCTTCAGTCCTGGGGGTCTCATTCCAGCCCCTCCCCTGGTGAAGGGACCTCACATTTGGTGAACTGGGGGAGCTCAGATATTGCCCTCAGCCTCCCACTTGAGAGCTTCCCTAGTGGTGTTCATGGAGGGTTTATACTGCTCTGGTTGATGGTTTTATCCCACCTGGCTCCTCTCACCTATCGCTCTAGTGCTCTGGCTCTCGCTTTTCACCTTTTCATCCCATTTTTCATTCTTGTCCTCCTCTTATTATTATTCTTCTTCCAATTCCTCTTCTTCCTCTTTCCCTTTCCTTCTTTCTCTTTTCCTTTTCTTCTTTTTTCTTCTTCTAATGTTCTCTTTTTTCCTTTATCTTTTTTCTTTCCTTTTTTCTTTCCTTTTTTTCTTTTCCTATCTTTCTTTTTACTTTTCCATTTTCCTTTTCAATTTCATCTTTCTTTTTCCCTTTTCTCCTTCCTCTTCTTCTACTTCCTCTCCGCCTCCTTCTCCCCTTCTCCTCTTCTCCTTCTAATTCTCCTTCTTTTTTTCTCCTTTTTTTCTCCTTCTTCTTTTTTCTCCTTCTTCTTTTTTCTCCTTCTTCTTTTTTCTCTTCAATTTTTATTTTTTATTCCCCTTCTCTACCTTCTCCTTCCATTTTCCTTTCCATTTTCTCCTTTCTCCTTTCTCCTTTACTTCCTTTTCCTCTTTTTTGCTTCTCCCCTGTCTTCTCCCCCTCTCCTCCTCTCCATCTCAGCTCATTCCTTCCCCACAGCCCCTTTCCCTGCCAGCAAATAAACCTCACTAAGAGAAACCATTCCCTTTAACCACCCCTAGAAACACTCCTCACCCCGAGCTGTGCCGCTCTCCCACCTTTGAGGAGAAGCCTTGGGGACGGGCAGCTCCAACGCAGGGAAGAACCTTGGGAATAACCCAACTCCATCGGGATTAATCCCTCTGATCCCACGGCCCCTTTGCCTCCCCCCTCCCTGCAAACCTACCCACGAGCTCCCTGCCGGTCACGTAGCCATCAAACTGATGTGCCAGCAATATCCAACACGCAGTTAAAGCCACTCGTGGGAGTTTCAATAAAATCGATCGAGCAGGATCAATGGGCTGCGCTGGCCTGGGCCCAGCCCCGCAGCTGGGGGAGAGGCAGGAAAAATACCCAGGGCTGTGAAATGGGGAGGAGGGGGAAAGAGCTGATTACAAATCCATCTCATACTCGCTGTGATTAATTGCTGCTTTACCAGAAGGAACAGCTCTGTGTGGGGGTCAGTTTTAAAGGTAACGTTGCTGGGGAAGTTTCTCTGCTGTGTTTGGATGGGAAGAATCACAGAATCGTGGAACGGGTTGGCTTGGAAGGGACCTCAAAGCCCATCCAGTTTCACCCCTACCATGGGCAGGGACACCTCTCACTGCATCAGGGGCTCCAAGCTCCATCCAATCTGGCCTTGGACACCTCAAAGAAGCGAAAACTCCTTTCCTGCGAGAGTTTCCCCTCCTGGCAGGATGGGGTTGGAGAGAGACAGGGAGCAGGACCAGGGGGAGGACCGGGCAGTGCTGAGTTCTCCCCCAGCAATGGTGTGGGAGTTGGGAAGTGCCCTCCCCAGCCGCTCAGGAGCATCCCTGGCTGCTTTCGGGGATGCCGAACTGCAGCCAGCCGGGATCGCTGGTGTCCCAGTGCCAGGAACCTGCTGTGGAGCATCTCCTGGCTGAGCTCCCAGCCAGGGAATCACTTCAAACTCGGGCGCCCAGCAGGGTCCAGATTTCTGGTGGCTCCTCATCCTAAAAAGCCACCCAGGTGCTGCTCTCCGTGCAGCCCCTTCATCCCTAGGGCACCCAGCCAGGCTCCTGCATCCTCTCCTGGTGCTCAGGGGTCTCAATCCCTGCCCTGCCCTCCCCGGAGGTGGCTGGCTTGAATTAAAACATCATCCATCGTTACAGCGGCAGCACGTAATCCCTGGTAGATCAGTGCAATTACTGCGGGAAATACCTTGGGAGCTGAACTAATAATGCTGGAGTGGTGTATTAAGAGTCACTGGCTTAGCGCTGGCCACGGCCACACCAGCCCCACACGTGTGGGGGGACAGGAGGATCTGAGCTGCCCTGGGGGGCAACAAGTCCTGTGGGGGGAAGTGTTTAGGGGGGAAAAATGAGGGGTGATGGGTCGTGGATTGGCTGTGAGGTTGTTTGTGGGGCAGCAATGGGGCAGCGATGAAGTAGGGGTGAACAAGTGATGGGGCAGGGATGGGGGAAGGAAGGGGTGACGGTAGCGATGGAGAAGTGATGAGGCAGGGGTGGGACAGCGATGGGGTGGGGATGGAGCAGGGATGGGGGGGACTGGGTGGTGATGGGGCAGCGATGGACAAGGGATGGGATGGCAGTGGAGCAGGGATGGGGCTGGGATGGGGCAGCGATGGGGAAGGGACGGGGCAGGGGTGGAGCAGTGATGAAGCAGGACAGCAGTGGGGCAGGGAAGGGGCAGCAGCAGCGATGGGGCAGGGACTGGGTGGCAATGGGGGAGCAACGGTTGGGGCAGGGATGGGGCAGCAATGGAGCAGGGATGAAGCGGGGCAGGGATGAAGCATGTTTGGGGCAGGGAAGGGGCAGCAGCAGCGATGGAGCAGGGATAGGGCAGGGCTTGGTTGGTGATGGGGCAGCAACGGGGCAGGGATGGGACGACAATGGAGCAGGGATGGGGTAGGGATGGAGAAGGGAAGGGGCAGCAGCAGTGATGGAGCAGGGACGGGGCAGGGATTGGGTGGTGATGGGGCAGCAATAGGAAAGGGATGGGGCAGCGATGAAGCAGGGATGGGGCAGTGATGGAGAAGGGATGAGGCAGGGCAGCAAAGGGGCACGTTTGGGGCAAGGAATAGGCAGCAGCAGTGATGGAGCAGGGATGGGGCAGGGATTGGGTGGTGATGGAGCGGCAATAGGACAAGGATGGGGCAGTGATGGAGCAGGAATGGGGTAGTGATGGAGCAGGAATGGGGCAGTGATGGAGCAGGAATGGGGCACTGACAGAGAAGGGATGGGGCAGGGGTGGAGCAGCGATGAAGCAGGGCAGTAATGGGGCATCCGTGGGGCAGGGAAGGGGCAGCAGCAGCGATGGAGCAGGGATGGGGCAGGGATTGGGTGGTGATGGCGCAGCGATGGGGCAGCGATGGAGTGGCAGCAGCGATAGGGAGATGATGGAGCCACGATGCAGGACAGTGATTGGGCAGAAATGAGTGATCTGTGGGGCAGGGATGGGGCAGCGATGGGGCAGCGATGGGGCAGGCGGAGGCTCTCGCCTGGCTGTCGGGGCTGTGTGGTTCCGTCCCGCCCCCCCTCGGGATGCGGATGGTACGCTCCATCCCGCCGCGCTCCCGGCGGCTGGACCGGCCCATCGCGCTGAGAGATGGGGGGAGGTGAACGCGCCATTGGGCAGAGCGGGGTTGGGGGGGGGAGAGGGGAGCGACCACTCAATCCGTCCGCGGGGGGGCGCCAGCGTGCGGGACCGGCGCATTGCCGGGGGGGGGGGGGTGCGGAACGAACCATTCCCCTGCGGGGCGGGGGGAGAGTATTTAGTAGAAACACAGGATCATAAAATGGTTTGAATTGGAAAGGACCTTAAAGATGATCCAGTTCCACTCCCTGCCATGGGCAGGGACACCTCCCACTGGATCAGGGGCTCCAAGCCCCATCCAACCTGGCCTTGAACCCCTCCAGGCATGGAGCAGCCACCACTGCTCTGGGTAACCTGTCTCTCCACCCTCACCTGAATAATTTCTTCCTAATGTCTCATCTAAATATTCCCCCTTCCAATTTAAAGCCATTCCCCCTCATCCTATCACTCCATGCCCACGTAAAGAGCCCCTCCCCAGCTTTCCTGGAGCCCCTTTCAGTGCTGGAAGCTGCTCTAAGGTCTCCCTGGAGCCTTCTCCAGGCTGAACAATCCCAACTCTCTCAGCTTGTCCTATGGGAGGTTCTCCAGCCCTCAGATCATCTCTGTGGCCTCCTTTGGACTGCAAGTGTGGCACCACACACGAGGGTCTGGGGACAACAACAACAAGAAGAAATGTTTTGCTGTGGGAGTGGGGAGACCCTGGCCCAGGTTGTCCAGGGTCCTCAGCACTGGAGGCGTTGAAGGCCAAGTTGAATGGAGCTTGGAGCCCCTGATCTAGAAGGTGTCCCTGTCCATGGCAGGGGTGGAACTGGATGGGCTTTGAGGTCCCTTCCAACGCAAAACATTCCGTGATTCTATAAAACCGGCTTCAGAGCTGCAGGGGCTTTGGAATGGGGACTGGTGACAGAGAAGGTCTGGTGTCACCAGTCTCCCTCCTGGGATGTGTTGCTGGAGAAAAGGAATAACCTGAGTGCTAGTGGTGTCACCACCCAGGCCCTCCTGCTGGCCTTTGAGGGGCCCAGACCCTGGCAAAGCCAAGTCCACTGCCCCGAACCCGAGGATCACAGGTTTTTGCTGTGTTTTATAGCACCACAGAGCAAGCAAGCCAGCAGCCATCTGAGAATTGACTCAGGCAAACTCTAAGGGAGCTTCCCTTGTTTGACAGGACAAGAGGGAATGGCCTCAAGCTCCACCAGGGGAGGTTCAGGCTTGACATCAGGAAAAAATTTTTCTTGGAAAGGGTCATTGGGCACTGGCAGAGGCTGCCCAGGGAGGGGGTTGAGTCACCTTCCCTGGAGAGGTTTAAGGGATGGGTGGATGAGGTGCTGAGGGACATGGGTTAGTGATTGATGGGAATGGTTGGACTCGATGATCCAGTGGGTCCTTTCCAACCTGGTGATTCTATGATTCTTTCCATCTCACACCAAATAAATCCACCCGAGACCAGATTAACCAAGAAATGCAGAAAATTGTCATTTTTCTCTCCTCCCTCCCCAACCTCGCTCTTTTCCCCTCTCTCCAGCAAATGGTCCTTGGCTGATAATGCCTTGGGGCCCTCTCTGGACTCCAGCTCTCCACTGAGAGTGGCTCAGAACCAACTGATGGAATACATTTCATTGATTGCTGGATTTGTTTCTCATCCCTGCTCCAAGAGCCAGCGCTGGGAGCTGCTGAAAGCAGTGGGAGTTTGGCAGGAGGAGCCCAACTGGATAGTGACGGTCACTTGGGCCACGCTGATGCCAAAGGGAGATCCTTGCTGCTCCTTTCCTGCATGAAGGAGCGAGATAGAATCATAGAATCATAGAATCACTAGGTTGGAAAAGACCCATCGGATCATTGAGTCATCAAGATGGAGGTGGACTTGCCCTAGATTCCCAGAGGAAGGGTCCTTGTCCAGTGTCACTTGTTTCTCCCTGACATTGTGCCACAAACTGAACCCCAAACTCCCATTTCCCCCCTGGATTCTTCCACTGGGGCTCTTGTGCCAAAGCTGAGCATGAACAAGCATCGCTGACTCCAAGGAAAACTTATTTTAGGGTTTCCAGACATTCCCTCAATCCCCACATCCTCCCTTTCTCCCAGAAGGCGACCACCTTCGCGTGCTGCTGCCATTCCTCGCGGCACTGCTGGCTTCTGCCTGACTCCAGCACTTCATTAGCACCAATTTACTCTCATCACACTAAGTGGCAGTGACTGGGGAGAAGAGTGAGGAGAAGGGAGCAGCCAGGAGGACTCCCAGGGCACCTCTGCCTGTCACTGCCTCACGCCAGGCAGCTGCTCCACTCCTGGGCTCTAGTGGCAGTGAGAACTGAATCATAGAATCATTGAATCATAGAACCATCAGGTTGGAAGAGACCCACCGGATCATCGAGTCCAACCATTCCTATCAAACACTAAACCATGTCCCTCAGCACCTTGTCCACCCGTCCCTTAAACCCCTCCAGGGATGGTGACTCAACCCCCTCCCTGGGCAGCCTCTGCCAGGGCCCAAGGACCCTTTCCGTGAAAAATTTTCTCCTAGTGTTCAGCCTAAACCTCCCCTGGTGGAACTTGAGGCCATTCCCTCTTGTCCTGTTCCCTGTCCCTTGGGAGAAGAGCCCAGCTCCCTCCTCTCCACAACCTCCTTTCAGGTAGTTGGAGAGAGCAATGAGGTCTCCCCTCAGCCTCCTCCAGGCTAAACACCCCCAGCTCTCTCTGGTCTCCACTGGGACAAGAAAAAACAGACAATTTTGGTCCAAAAAGGTCTAGAAAGTGATGAAATGGGACCAATAAAGGAAGCAATTTTGTCAGCAGATGGGATGGTAGAGCCGGAGGCTGAGCCAGGCTCCAGATTAGTGCAGAGCAGGACACCAGGGCTCCCTTTACAAATGGGAGTGAAAAATGAAACCTCTGGAGAAAGGAAATCCTTTTAATAACTAATCCACGTGTTTAAAGTGGTGGCTGCCCCATGCCTGGAGGTGTTCAAGGCCAGGTTGGATGGGGCTTGGAGCCCCTGATGCAGTGGGAGGTGTCCCTGCCCGTGGCTTCAGTGCTGGAAATGCAACACCATGAAAAAACAAAGATGGAGAATTGCAGGAGAGGCAAAACGTGGCATCTCACGGGGCTGGAGTCACCACTCTGCTGCATGTCTGGTGCCTCCTCCAGCCTCTGCTAGTCCCACTCCACAAGGACCATTGCTGCTGAAGGAGAGGACTGAGGACTTGTGATTTCCTTTCCCTCTGCCTGCCAACCTGCACTGCTCTGAAAGCCCCTGGGCTGTTGGGAGGAGCGGCTGAGAGAGCTGGGGGTGTTTAGCCTGGAGAAGAGGAGGCTGAGGGGAGACCTCATTGCTCTCTCCAACTATCTGAAAGGAGGTTGTGGAGAGGAGGGAGCTGGGCTCTTCTCCCAAGGGACAGAGAGGGAATGGCCTCAAGCTCCGCCAGGGGAGGTTCAGGCTGAATATTAGGAAAAAATTTTTCACGGAAAGGGCCATTGGGCACTGGCAGAGGCTGCCCAGGGAGGAGGTTGAGCCACCTTCCCTGGAGGGGTTTAAGGGACGGGTGGACAAGGCGCTGAGGGACATGACTTAGTGTTTGATGGGAATGGTTGGACTCGATGATCCTGTGGGTCTTTTCCAACCTGGTGATTCTATGATTCTATGAATGGGTTGGAGATGTCGGTGTGGGCAGCTGGTGATGCCTCACAGCCCCGTACGTGTCAGTCAGAGCTGCTGGCTGCAACAGGGTGCTGAAACCCTTCACAAGAGGAGGAAAATGCACTCAGCAACACAAGGGCAAGCACTTTGTCTCATTTCATCTCCTCATTTGCGGCATTCAGAGGAAGATTTAACTCGCTGGACTTGAGGAAGCAACTCACCCTGCAGCGCGCTGTCTGCATACCAATTACTAGGGGCTCTCCCAGGCTTTGGGACTCATCCTCCGGCAGCTCCCAGCGACATCAGCAGGGAAGCCTAGCCCCACCAAGGCAGGGTCGTGTGGTGCAGGGACCCACGGGAGCTCTGACCAATGTTTAAAAGATGGGTGGATGAGATGCTGAGGGACATGGTTTAGTGATTGATGGGAATGGTTGGACTCAATGATCCAGTGGGTCCTTTCCAACCTAGAGATTCTATGATTCTATGTTCCTCTGACCCTGCAGGACTGCGAGGCTGCAGATCTGCAGAGACATCACAGCTCCTAACTGCATCTCTTGGGCTCTTGATGGCCTTTGACACATGGTTTGCTGAACCTGTGGCTTTCTAGAGTGGGGCAGTTTTTACTACGACATGGTTCAAAGCTCTTGGATACTGTGGGACCTCAGTGCTTAAAACTCCTGCAGGTTTTGGAGCCCAGGAGGTTTGTTTTTCTGTCGTCTGGTGCTGAAGTCTGGGAGATCACAGGTTTGCAGTGTTGCAGGGTGGCATTTGCAGGGACCGGCAGCACGAGGCAGGCTCTGCCCCAGTGGTCGTATAGTTCATCCCTTTGCTTGCGTCTTCATTAGTTTTTGGAATCAAATGAGGTATCAGGGATAAAAAATAGCAACAATAAAATTGGGGTTTGGTTTTTGAGCAGCTCTTCTTGCGTTGTAGGCATCTGACTGTCCCATCAGCACTGAATCTTCCCAGCTAGAGGAGACCTGAACTGCTGCTGGAGAAGCCTATTTGTGATAAATCCCTTTGGGCTCTTTTCCTACAGTGTAAAGAAATGTCAGACAAACCTCTCACAGTTACTGAATTGTCCCAGTACCGAGCATCTGTCACTGCCCCATCGCTGGAGGTGTTGAAGGCCAGGTTGGATGGGGCTTGGAGCAACCTGATCCAGTGGGAGGTGTCCTTGCTTATGGCAGGGGTGGAATTGGATGGGTTTTAAGGTCCATTCCAACCCAAGTCATTCCATGATTCTATGATCCCAGCCAGCCCAGCTGTGGACCCAAGGATTTCTGGTTTGCAGATGAAGCTTCCTGATCCAGGCACTGCTTCAGCTTTGGGGTGGGGCAGATGCCCCACCTCTAGGTTAATTCAGCTCAGGATCAGACACCGCTGTGCTGTGGGAGGAACTGGGTTTGTCCCAATTTGCTCAGAGCTGTGAAACCTTCCAGAATATCAGGGCAGGGTCTGAACCAGCAACATCCATTGCACAATCCTCCCCCAGCCCCACCTTCTCCGTGAAAGAAATTGAGATCCCTCTGGCCCTTCAAGGAGAGGGGGAAATTGAGGCAGCAGATCCATCTGGAAGGCATGGAGTGAAGCCAGCTTTGCTCAGGGTCATTTCCCACCCAGTGCCTGCCAATGAAAGAGCTTGTTTGAAGAAACCTAGTGCAACCTGGCCCACCACGTCCAGGTACCCCCTCTTCATCCCTTCCTCCACCTCCCTTGGAGCCCTAAATGCTCCTCGATCCCCTTGCATGCTGGGAGCCGATTTGGGAGGGAGAAAAGAAGAAAGGCTGGTGGGTTTCTTTTTTTTCCCCTCCCTAACCTCGCTTACAGCCAGCATGCTGGTTCTGAAAGCCCCTGGCTGTCTTTTGTGATTTCAACAAATCACCAGCACTTAAGCAAAGTGGGCAGAAAATTACAGGTTGTATTGCAAGTGAAAGGAGAGGGAGAGCACGCTGGGGCTGAGAAAACAGAGATTTGTGGGTATAATAGAGAAACCAGTGGCTGGCAGGTGGTGGAAGCCTGCAAAGCCATCAGGTATTAGTTAAATGCTTCACGGAGTTCATGCTGTGAGGCATAATTGCAGCTTCTGAACAGCAGCCATTTGATTGTCTCTATTATGTCCCTTTGGAAATGATTTGGGAGATATTTTGCTTTGAGTTGTCAAGGTTAAGTCAAGGAAAACTTGCTCCCTCTGACATAAGTCTCCAGGGAGGCAGAAACCCTTGGCAAGCAGGTGAGATGCCTCTGCTTCCAGAGGTCTTTCCTCCTGCTTTTCTCCCCAGGTTGCCTTCGCCTTTGCTCCTGGGGTTCTTCCAACTCCAGGTCAGCTACCTGAGGGATGAAATACAGCTAGGATTGTGCACCCAGCGTCAAAGAGAAGGGGCTCCATGCAATCACTCCATCCCACTGCCTCTGGCATTCCCTCCTTGTCACTCCTGCCCTTGGTTTCAGCAAAGCCTGATTGAGCTGTGGGGGTCTCAGAGGTCCTTGTCACTCCTGCCCTTGGTTTTAGCCAAGCCTGGCTGAGCTGTGGAGTTCTTAGAGGTCCCCGTCACTCCTGCCCTTCATTTCAGCCAAGCCTGGATGAGCTGTGGAGGTCTCAGAGGTTGCAAAATGAGCTGAGGAGAGATGGAGAGAGGAGAGGAAAACCTCTGTTGTGGGTGAGCTCAATCCCTTGTTGGCCACAGGAGACCCCAATTCACCCCCATCTCCCCCACTGTTGCTCCTGGCACTGCCAGGGTCTGCTGAGCTCCGGGAGGAGCAGGGAATAAACCCTCTGCTCTGGGCATTTGCAGGGAAGATAAACCAGAATCAGGGCTGAAAGAGCATCCCCATCCCCACAGACAGTGGCCAGGCCCAGAATTCCCTGGAAGGACGTGATGGAAGAACATCATTAAGCCAAGGATGAGTTGTTTGGAGCTTGGGAATTGGATAAAAGGGATTTTGAAGCACAAAAAAACCCGCCTCTGTGCTGATCTGGGTGGGAGTCAGAGCCGTGCCCCTTACCCTGTCCCCAGCTCCCACCGCCTGCGGGGACACGGGGACAGCCACTGCCAGACTGCCTGGGAAAGTAGCACCCGGGGAATGGGGAAGAGGAAAAAGATCCTCCGTTGGGGGGGTTGATGGCCGCCGTAAATAGATCTGACCAGCGTCACTATCGATCTCTGTTGTGCGGAGCTGTAATTAGATTGAACCGGGGGAAGAGGGGTGTTGGGCTGCGTCAGCAGAAAAGGGAATTAATAAATGAACAAACGAGCACAGGAAATGTGGGATGTGGCCAGCGGTGGCACCGCAGACCAAAAATAACAGAGGGATCCAGGGATACAGAGCAGGTGTCACCTAGGTCCAAGCAATACTGGGTTTAATGCTGGATTGCGGCTTTACCAGCAAGTCCCTGCTGGTCAGCGTCTGCCTCGGAGCTTTGAGTTATTAATAGGTGACTGGTTTGTAATAATTAATCCTAAAAACTGAATAAGGGGTGGGAATGTGAGGTTGAGAAGCTGAAAATCTGGGTCTTGGCGGTTGCTAGTGGAAATGAGTGCCAACAGGCAAGAAAGCAAGAGGACAACCTGGATCCCAGTGGCTTTGGAATGGTTGCAGGTGGGTCACGGCATCACCCAGCCGGTTGGTGGGGGACAGATGGATTTACATGTCTGTTTGTACCTGGTGTGTATATGGACGATGGTGTAAGTGCCACCCATGCAGAGCAAAAGCCGTGCTCACAGGGAACGTTCGAGGTACCCACTATCACCCTGGGGTCCCACCTGTGCCACTTGGCTTCTATCAGAAATGTCCTAGCTTGGGTCAGTGTGGCCATCAGGACCAGGAAAGTCAACCTTCTTCCCCTGGACTCCAGTGTGGCCACACTTTGAGTCCTGGGTTCAGTTTAGGGCCCCTCACTACAAGAAGGACATTGAGGAGCTGGAGCACGTCCAGAGGAGGGAACGGAGCTGGGGAAGGGGCTGGAGAACAAACGTTATGAGGAGCAGCTGAGGGATCTGGCATTGTTTAGCTTGGAGAAGAGGAGGCTGAGGAGAGACCTCATCACTCTCTGAAGCTCCATGAAAGGAGGTTGGAGCGAGGTGGGTGTTGGTCTCTTTTCTCAAGCAACAAGGGATAGGATGAGGGGGAATGGCCTCAAGTTGCACCAGGGGAAGTTTAGACTGGATATTGGGAAAAATCTCTTTACTGAAAAGGTTCTCGGGCGCTGGCAGAGGCTGCCCAGGGCAGCGGTGGAGTCTCCATCCCTGGAGGTGTTTAGAAGACGTGCTCAGGGATGTGGTTTAGCAGTGGACAGGTACGGTTGGACTCAATGATCTCAAAGGTCTTTTCCAACCAAACAATTCTATGACACTGTGAGCATGCTGGGAGGTGCTGGGAGGATGTGTGGCGGGTGAGGGGTCCGACAGGGCGAAGGCTTTGAATGTGCACGTACTGTGGGGGGAACTTTGTGTTGTTTGGTTTGGGGGGAGCTGGGGAGGGTGGGAGGGGGGTGGGTCTTGCTTTTTTTTTTAAATTCATGTCTGGAAAAAAAGTCAAAGTTTCTATAAAGGCTTTTTTTGTTTGTTCTTTTTGCAAGCATCTGATGGTCATAGGGTAGGTTTCCACTAAACCATTCTCTGCTGGCTGTTCGAGTAAGGTACCCCTGGGACAGGGTCCCCCGAGCTCAGACTGTCCCTTTGTCCCTAAGGATGGTGGTTTGCAGCCAAACCTGCGTGGGTGGGGGGAGAAAGGGAGGGGAAAGATTCTCCATTGACCATCTTTACCAGGATTTGGACTGAATGTGGTTAGTTGAGCCAAGCTTGGTGCCTCCTGTGTTCCCTGTCCCAGTGGGAGCAGAACTGATGGCTCCCAACTCCTGCATGCGGATGGGGTGAGGATGGACCCCAGCAGCTGGGGCAACAAGGTTCAACCTGTTGGATAATTGTCCTGCTTCACTGAGCTCTAGATCTCCCCAGCGCTGGGTGGAAGGGGTGGAGATCATCCTTCTTGGTTAGTTCAAGGTGGTGTAAAGAGGACTCGTAGTGCAGGTCAGCTGAAGAAGGATCAGAGGAAGATCTTGCTTATTCTCTAGGGAGGAAGAAGTGATTTCAAACGCCCTCCCGTTACTCCTAGGCTGCATAGATGCCAACTCTGGCTGTGAAGGTGTTTTTGTTTAGGAGGCAGGCAGTTCACCTAGGGGGAATTCCTGTCCCGTGGACCCAAGATGCTGTTCCACTGCTGCAACAGCAGCATCCAGCCGTGACTTTTGGCCGCTCTCAGGTCTGTACACCAGGTCGAAGATGCTCCTGGAAATGCCTGAGAGAAGCAAGTTGAAAACTACCATCAAGCAACCTCCTGACAGCGAAAAATCCCAAAGGACCTGTGCCTTCCCTGCAAAATCCTTTAGAAGATGTGAACCAAGAAACCCCAAAGGCTGAAAACTGCTGCTGTATAGGGCAAGACTGGGGCTTTCCTCAGAAAGTCTGTAGCCCACAATTTCCTCTTTTCTGAGCTTTCCAGGAGGAAATGTTGTGTACCCAGCCTTGGAAGGGTGGATCCATGTCCTGCCCATGGGCATTCCATGTTCCTGCAGTGCCCACACACGTGTGGCCAAGTCCTGACATAGCAGAGACCCTGATCCACCCTCGACAGCTTTGAAGTCAGCCCTGCCTTGAGTAGGAACTGGACCAGCAACCTCCACCAACCTCAGCTCTTCTGTCATTGCACCTTATCTTACCACTTCCACAAAGAGCGTGCTTGATATTCCTGCAGTTAAAATTCATATATTGACCAATGCTCGCCTCCCTGCCTCCCTCGCATGGAGGGGGTGGTGTTAGGGTTGCTCTCCTGGATTCCAGCAGCCTCTACCCATGTGGCAGCGCCTCTGTCCTGACCAAGTCCAAATCTGTAGGGAAGTCTTTAATTCACTGCTGGCTTAACCTGACACGTGTACCAAAAGATCTGGTTGCAAAGGCACACAGGGAAGATTGAATTTTTTGGAGCTTCAGGTGGCTCAGGCTGTTCTCCAGCCTCTAGAGGCAGGAAGACCCCTTCCCAGAGCAGGTGGAACCACAAAGGGTCCTTCCAGGCTGTCTGCCGTGGGATGTGGTGGCTGCAGAGCAGCCTTTTCCTGATATCCCCGTCCCTGGCTCTTCCCTGTGTTTTGGAGATGGCAGCTGGAAGTGATGGCCAAGAGGCACTGGTTCCCCGAGTGCTCCAGGCAGATCCACGGAGATGAGGAGGAGGCAAGGGAGGCCATGCCAGAGAGCAGCAAGTGAGGGAGACTGATGGGTGGCCCCCAAAATACAGGGAAGGAGCAGGCTGAGGAAGGTCATCCAAGGGGTTTCCTCAGTGTCTAAGCGCAGGGTCAGCTGGAGATGCTGAGGTCTGGGCTTTTCCTGGGCATCTGAAGAGGTGATGGGCTTCACTCGGGCTTTTCTCATGCTGATGTTACAAGAGGCTGTTGTCCCATCTCAGCGAGCGCTCAGGAGGCACAGGGAGGAAGAGGAGGAAGGTAGAGTAAGGAGTGGAGTGGTGGGCAACAAGCCTGCAGTTTACTGGTGGGAAGGGCCTGTTTTTAGGGAGGCAGCCAGGCAACCTGCAAGCAGGTCAGGGTGGTGAGCACCAACTAATGGCCCTGTTCTCTCTTTTGAACATCTAGCTTGCAAACGCAAAGAGCAAGAGCAGCAGAAAGACAGGAGCCTGCAGCCCAAGAAGCAGCGGCTGGTCTTCACAGACCTCCAGCGCCGCACCCTAATCGCCATCTTCAAGGAGAACAAGCGCCCATCCAAGGAGATGCAGATGACCATCTCACAGCAACTGGGCTTGGAGCTCAACACTGTCAGCAACTTCTTCATGAACGCCCGCCGGCGGTGTATGAACCGCTGGCAGGAGGAGCCAGGCACCAACCCCGGAGTCCCCTCTTCTTCTACAAGCACTTTCTCCAAAGCATGATGTCCCCCAGCCCTCCCTGCCCCTTCCCGGACATCCTCCTCATGACAAAGCCAACCCAGACTCACTCGCATGCCCCGAGCTGCCCGGGGTGGGTGCTTTTGGATGCTGTGGGTCCATCAGCCTCCCAAACCCTCAGCTGGCCATCACCCAGGGATGTGGGCGTCATGCCACATCCTGCTTTCATGTCCTCCCAGCTCATGGAGCAGGGATAGGGTCTGCAACCAAGTCAGCTCTGCCCCTGGGAGGGCTTGGAGGAAAGCCCTGTGGAGTGAGGGATGACACAGGACGGAGGGAAAGGCTGAGGTGCTGTTTGGAAGCATCCCTGGCCCTCAGAGACCACAGAACCTTGTCTTCACCTCCTCAGCAGGGTCTTTGGGGAGAGGGACATCCCTTGACTCCCACATCAACCTTGATCTCTTCCACAACCACCCTTACGGCTCCCACATTGGAGGAGTAAAGGTGGGGGAGATACAAGACATGGAATCATGGGATGGGGCTCTAGCACAACCCCATTGAACTGGGGCCAAATCCCCCATGGTTCAAAGGGGGATGAGCAGGGAAGATGCTGGAGGGTGACCTCAGGCTCTTGCCAGGTCTGTGGCTGCTCAGATGCGACAGGGGTCCCTGAGGCAGCCAGACCCTCTCTGCCCAAGCCTTTCTCTCCCCTGAAGGTTTTGCAAACCCAGTCAAGGGCATCCCTGTAGCTCCACAGGCACCTTCCTCAGACCCACCCCACCCTGGACACCCCCAAGATCACCCCCACCTCCTCACGCACACACCCCACCCCAACCCACGAGAGCGCCCATCCCCGGATCCCTCCCAAACTCCATGGCACAGGAGACGTCTCACCGTGGCCACCCGCCTCCGCGCACCCGAGCATCCCCCAGCCCCACAGCCGGAGGAGACCGCGGCTGCACCGCGTCGCCTGGCGCCCAAGCAGGTCAAAGAAGCACATTTTAGCTACTAGAAATCGGGTATTTAAAGATAAGAATTGTTTGAAAGGAGACGGGAGGAGAGACTTGGAGCGAAGGATCAGATCTTGCCTGGTGACTGCCTCCACCGTTCACCGCTGGATTGCTGGTTCACTTTTCAGTTGAGGAATGGACTCAGACAAAGCAGCTTTTTTGGCTTTGTGTCTTGCCCCATCCGCCCCTCGACACACTCTATTGCCCCCCTCCCATCCCAGCTCTTCATCTCTGTTACCAAAGAAATTACAAAACCAAAAAGAACCCAACAACACCAAAAATTCCCTCCCGGGAACCAACGTCGGCGTATGGTGGGAAAAGAAAAATCCAAGGGATCTGGTGGTGAAATCCAGCCCTGAGTGTGAGAAGGGGGGAAAAAAACTCCCCAGTGAGTTCAGAAGGGAAAAAAAACAACCCCCTCAAAAAAGGATTTAACAACAGAAACCACAAACAAACAAGCTGAAGACCGGCAATTTACCAAAAAAGACGCCAGATTAATTTTTTTTTTTCGTGCCAATTAACAACCTGCCTTAAAACGCGAATTTCTGGAGCGATGGTACTAGCTTCAAACCGATCTTTTTCCTCCGAGCTCTCGATGGTGACTTGTGCCATATAAAAAAAGCAATCACGAGGCCAAACCCTTACAATCAGCCCTCGTCCCAGCCACTCTGTGGGCTCCTTGCCAGCCCGCAGGGTCCTCTGAAGGAGCAGGAGGTGCCGCCGGGGACAGGGAAGGGCTGGGAGAGGCTTGGGGATGGAGGGCAAGGCAAGGACCTCTCCTTCTCCCACCACTTGGGGAAACAATAATCCTTCAAAAGCAACCATCAACCAAAAAAAAAAAAAAAAACAAAAAAAAAGGGACACTATTGAATTTATGCGGGTAAAATAGTACCATCTGTGTTCTAGCGCTATGGTTTCTTCGATTCACTTTACTTTGCAAGCGATTTGTTGTGTAACAGGAAGGCACCTTGTTGAAAAGAAGGAGAAAAAAAGGAGAAAAAAAAAGGATGTGTTCATCAAAAAGCACCCCGAAAAAAAAGAAAAAAAAGAGGAAAGAAAGGACAAAATGAAAGAGAGAGAGAGAGAAAAAAAGAAACCCTGCACACGAAGCCCTGCTTGGCTGTGGTCACCGGCAGGGTTAGAGGACGTCTTTAACCAAAGAGCTCCTGGGGTAGGTGGAGGGGTCGGGGTGTCAGACTGGACACGGTCACACCAAACGAAACCCGTTAAACCCATTTATTGCTGGGGAGAGAGGGATGGAGAGCGGGATAGGGCAGGTGCCGCAGTGTATTTTGCCAACCACAACCCAGAAGCAAATGGCAAAGCGAATCTCATCCTCCCCCAACCCCCAGGACCCCGCTCCCGCCACTGATTTTTTTACCCCCCTTAACGTAGTTTCTTCTTGTCTTGTCGTGACATGGTGATGATGGTGGTGGATTCCTGAACCCCATCGAGTAGTATTCAAGGGCTGAAAAGCCAGGAAAGGGGGCCTTGGTTTGGGAAGTGAAAAACACACAGGAAACAAACAAAAAAAAATGGGTAAAAAGAAAAAAAAAGGAAAAGAAAGGGAAAAAAAAAAAGAAAAGAAAAGAAAAAAAAACAAAGAGTCGATGCCACAGGCCCTCAAGGATGCAAAGACATTTCTAGTGAGAACCCGAGAATAAAGGCTACCTCACTTGAGTTTTCAATTTTTGTGATTTGAAAATCACGTCTGATACCAAAGATTTTGTTGCCTTGTCTGGTCTGTGCTGGAAATGCCACTTTCCCTGCTCCCCTCGGACGAGGAAGCCCCCCCATCCGAGAGCCCCTTGCCACCCCCAGGTCCCCTTTCCCAGTCAAGTCCCCAGAGAGTGAGGGAGAAGGCGAGCGAGCGGGTAGATGGCAGCGTGGTAGATGAGTGCCTTTTTCTTGTACCAAAGGTGTGTGGCCATTTCTTTGCTCCTCTGCTTCGATCCTAAAGACTCCCCGTTACCTCAGCTCTCCAAAGGGACGTACCCTGTCAGCTCTTCTAGTCTTTGGGTGTTGGGGTGAAGGAAAGAAACCCAACCCTTCTCCTAATCGAAGAGAAAGCATCCCCCTTGCCACCTGCTGTGGGAAAGGGGTTGCTTCCCAGCATGAATCCCCCTTGCTCAGATGTCCCTGTGTCCCCCAACCCGGCATGGTCCCCCCCATCCTACCCCTCTTGCAACCTGGTGTCCGGTTCCCTTCTTGCAAGTCGTTGCTCCATGGGCTTTGCTCTATCTCCTTTGCCAACCCAGCGCCGGGACCCTGTAGAACCCCTAAGATGAAGAGATGGGTTTCGTTACGGGGTGTTTCTTCCTTGCTCAGCTCAGACCTTGGCTTTGGTTTCCTCTTTCTGTAGTGCAGGGAGAGGTTTTCTGTCTGGAAAGATGAAAGCAGGAGCAGTAGAAACCCTCATGCTGGGCTTTCTCCAACCCCTCCTTTAGGGAACAGCTTGGAGCTGTGAGATCTTTCAGCAGGGACCATTTCTAAGTCCCTAAAGGGACGGTTTTGGCTCACTGGAGGAGATGGGTACAGCCAGGTCTGCTCCGCTCCACCACTTGGCTTTACCGAAAGGTGACAGGAGGACCTGCTGGAGAAGATGCTTTTCCACAGCAACCTCCAGAATGTCTAGTTTAGGGAAATCTTGGGTTGAACCATGCCTACTTGGTTCAAGCTCCAGCTGAGGCAGCTTCTTTCGAGTTGAAGCAAACTTACCCAAGACCAACTCCCCTGGGACCCTTGCAAGTTGCACCCCACTGGCCAGCCTGGTGGAGCAGGTCAGAACCTCCTTGATCCCATCACCTCCCTGTCCCTAGCACCTCCCCATCCTCCCATAACCCCTCCACACGATTGCCTTGACCAGCTCTCACCCAACCCCGTGTCCACTCCATCCTGCTTCTACCCGATACCCACATGGCTTGTGATACCAAAGACGTTCTCTATGCAGGAGAAAGCTTTCTTTTCCACCCAGCACAGACCTTACAAGCCTTTGACAATGTTCTCTGAAATACCTCAAAATATTTAATGTATAGTTTATGTGATAAAAAAAAAAATTACTTAGCTAGTTTTTGGAATTTGTGACTTGAAGCTTTATACTGTTAAATTATAATTTTGCAGAAGACGGCATGTTCTTATTTCTTTGACGCGTTCAATGGGAGACGTATTGAATGTTAAGGAGATGAAAGCTGGATAGTTTCACGATTATAAAGAAGAGAGAGAGAGAGAAAGAGTAAAAAAAAAAAAGGACCCTTGGAGTTTACAGATTTCATATTTAAACAAGTCCTTTTAAAAAAAAAAGAGAAAAAAAAAAGAAAAACTAATACCGATGATGATACCTTTGCGTTCCGATGTGTTACTTTTCTCTGAGTCATGTCGTACGAGAGTATTTATTATATGTGTTCTGTGTTCAAATGTAATTTAAAGAAGATGGAAAAAAGACAAAAAAAAACCAAAAAAAAAAAAAAAGACAAGATGAGAATTTGATTTATGCATGAAAAAATATACTCTTTCTTGAAGTAATGTAATAATTATTCGGGGAGGGCAGTGGGGTGGGAGCGGGAGGGGACAAACTGCTTTTCTTTTTGTCCATGAGTTTTCGTTTGAGGCGGATTTCTCTGCATGGATCATGGCTCTTTCCAACTCACACAATCACCGGAGAGTGGTTGTTTATCCCCTCGGGTTCTTCCTTCGCCTCTTTTCTTCCTTTCCTCACCCTGAAAATCCCATGGGGTGCTCACAGGACCCTCTGTGGGAAGGACAAGGGTGTACGATGTGGCCCCGTGCCCAGTGCCCAGGGTTTGTGGGGCACGGGACCTGGGCATGAACACCCACCCACCGTGCCCGGCTCCTCGCTACGCTTTGGGTTTGGTTTCTTTGGGTTGGGTTTTTGGCTCTGTGGGTTAAATCCCAAGTGCAGACGAGAGAAGGAGAGACAATCAGCCACCACGACCTAAGCCGCAGGGTTCCTTGTGTGCTCTGAGACAAGGGAAATGGATCCCTGGGCACCCCAAAGCTCCCAACCAAAGCTCCATCACCTCCAGATGATGCTCCCAAGTCCCTCTTCCTTTGGGTGACCTCCCAGATCTACCTCTGCCCTTGCCCTGCATGGAAAGAGGCGGTGAAGACGGTGCTGCAGCAATGCCCAACTGGACTCAGGGATGGACTGGAGTGACCTGTTTTGGAGGTTTTTTTCTCACCATGAACATGGTTTGGGTCAGAGGCACCACCCAGCACCCAGCGTTTGCCCCTGACAGGATTCTCCATGCCACCCAGCCCAGCCCTTGCCCTGTACGGAGGCTCCCACTCTGTTTGAAGGGGTAAGAAGAAGAGTCTAACTGGCTGGAAGGGCTTCTGGAGGACCTCAGCCCACTGGCAGATCTCAGGGGACTTTGGAAGGTCTCAGTGTCTGCCCTAAACAGTCCAAGGGCTTTCTGCTATGTCCAGAGAGCCGCCGTGGAACAGGACTGCATCACCTGCTCCTTCCTCCCCCTGCTTCTCCTCCTCTCCTTCTTAAAGATGGGAAGAGCAGTAAGGAGTCATGTCTTTGGAAGTCAGGATGGTGATAGGGACCCAGAGGAGGCAGTGGTGTCTACTTCTTTCTGCTTTCCTGCCATTTCCAGAGCGTTTACCTTAAAATGCTGATTCCTCGGTCCTTTTCAGCCTCTTCCCCGCTCTGTCCTACACCTCCAACACTGGAGGTGGACTCAAAGCACAGTCTGCTGTGAGGAAAGACATCTCAGCTTCTTCAGGCCCCACCAAAGTGGCCTCCAAATGTGAAGTAGGGTTTTTTCATCTGTGTCTCTTGTCTCATATGGATTCCCTGCAACCTTTACCCTCTTTATGGCCAGTACTGAGATGCTCAGAAGCAGGTGGTGGTCGGAGACATGGGACGCACTGACCAAGGACCTGGGTTTTAAGAAAAGACGATGTTTATTCCAGCAACACCATTCATCTATTAACTAACCCTCTTGTCCTCCAGGGACCTCTGCATCTTCCCCAGTGTCCCATTTTCTCCTCCAAATCCTTTTCCAGCATGAGAAGCTTTGGTGTTTGGAGGCCAAGACCTCATTTCTGACTGCAAGAAGGTCTCACCAGGCTTGGATACAACCCACAGTCACAAATCCTTGGACCTCAGAGAGATGGGATGGTTTCCACCCCGGGGCATGAACCGAGTAGTGTGGAAATCCCTAGAGAAGCCAAGAGCCGAGTGCTCTTCCCTGTCCTTCAGCCCACCAGGACTTGCTGGATCAACCACATGGATCTGGCCACGCCTGTGGCCCACATCAACCGAAATGCCTTGAGGAACAACTTGCCACCATGCCAAAGATTTTTTTTTCCTTGCAGGTATTGACAATCCAAGCTCTGTCCTAAAGACATTTCTCTTGACTAGGGTTGCCCCCAAAAGGGCTTTTTCTGTGCTGTGGGGAGCAGGAGGCAAACCAGGGTCCCGTGGGTCACCTCGGAGGGTTGGAAGTTGAGGAAGAGGAGAGGATCCAGGATTTCCCACTGGTTCAGCCTGGCCACCGTGTCCATCCCTCAGCTGTGCAAGCGTTCAAGGATTTGGGTCATTTCACTACCTGTGATGTCCTCTAGGCTCTCCAGTTCTACCGTGGGTGGACGTTTTCCACCAATGGCTTTTGTAATTTCAAACCCACCATCAGCAGTGGGGCAGCACTGTCCCTGTCCCACCAGATGAGCAGAAGGAGCATCCTCCCCATCACTCTGCATCCCTGGGCTTAAATCAGCTCCATGAAGATGCTGCTGGGCTGGGTTGGCTGCCGAACATCCTCCCCATCACCCCACATCCCTGGGGTTAAATCAGCTCCACGAAGAAGCTGTTGGGCTGGAGTGGCTGCTGGCACCACTCATGCCCAACGCTCTCACCATCACCCCATGTCCCTGGCGTTAAATCATCTCCTTTTCCCTTGTCTCAGAGGCACCTGCAGCCGAGGCGGCGCCGGCGGCCACAACGGGGCTGGACCCACAGGTGCTGCTGTGCAGAATCCGGTTCCTCTTGCATCTTTCTTTCTTTGGGCTTTTTAAAGAGAAGGAATAAAAAATACAGAGAACAAAAATTAAGATTTTTGGAGGAGTGTTTTTTCTTTTTGCCCTTACCTTTCCAAAGGAAAAAAAGACGTTGGACAGGATTAACCCTGGCCAGGAAGAACCCGCAGACTCAGCTTTACCACTGAGCCACCTCCAGCAAACATCACTTATTTTTCTGTACAGCACTAGGCGATGCTCGCCCTCGTCCCACACAATCTGAGGGCTGCATCCCCACCTGCTTAAATTATATTTTCCTTCTAATTAAATTGAATGTCTATATTTTTGGTTTGGTTTTGGTTTTGGTTTTGTTTTTTTTTGCTGCCGCTTCATCGTTGCTCTCATGGGATAGGTTTTACTCTACAGTGAAATGCAATTGTTACTCCTCTGTGTCTTGCAACAATATTTGTTTAAACTATTTACAAACATTTAAAAAGAAAAAAAAATGAATAAAAAAGAGTCTTATGTGTCAGGCACTTTATCCAAACTGTGCTGTGTGCTCTGGAGTTTGGTCCTTGTTCTTTGCAATGATTCACACAGGGGAATTTACCAGGAAACTTAACTCCAGCCTGTCAACAGGTTTAAAAAGAGAGAAGAAAATTAATCTCTACTTGTTCATCCTCTACTGGTCATGACTGTGTTGTATTTCTGCAGCTTTCTGTTTCTTCAATAAATTATTTTCTAGTCATTCACCCCGGCGCGCGCGTGTGTGTGTGTGTGTGATGGAATGGGTTGGGTTGGAAAGGACCTCCAAGCCCATCCAGTTCCACCCCTCCCACTGGATCAGGGGCTCCAAGCCCCATCCAACCTGGCCTTGAACCCCTCCAGGGATGGAGCAGCCACCCCTGCTCTGGGCAACCTGGGCCAGGGCTTCCCCACCCTCATTGTGAAGAATTTCTTCCTAATGTTTAATCTACATCTTCCCCTTTCCAATTTAAAGCCATTTCCCCTCATCCCATCCCTTCACTCCCTGACCAAGAGGCCCTCCCCAGCTTTCCTGCAGCCCCTTTCAGGACTGGAAGCTGCTCTAAAGTCTCCCTGGAGCCTTCTCTTCTCCAGGCTGAACGACCCCAACTCTCCCAGCCCGTCCTAATACGGGAGATGCTCCAGCCCTCGGATCATCTCCGTGGCCTCCTCTGGACTCAGTCCAACAGCTCCATGTCCTCGCTGTGCTCAGGACTCAGGGCTCCAGGTGGGTCTCACAGAGCAAAGCAGAGGGGCAGAAGCTCCCCAGGAGCTGCTCGGGGAGGAGGAGGGCAGCTAGGGAGGGGAAGCCCTGTTATAGCCACCACCTGTCCCTGCACCTGGCCTGAGAGCATCAGGAGTAGATGTGAGGATCGTGTCCAGGCTGCTGGGAAAGGTTTCTCCACTCAGCTTTCCACCTGGGCTGAGAGCTTCCCCAGAGGGAGCCTCAGATATTTTCAGTTCTTGGCATCATCCGATGTGCTTCTGGCCAGAGCCCAAAGAAAACACTTCTCACAAACTCGGTGCAGATGAGGCCAAAGCACTTGTTAAACAAACTCATCAAGTCACATGTGCTCTAGGCAGGTCCAAGCCCCCCTGGCTGATTGAATTATTTGGCTTTTTACTCAAATATTTTAGTCATTGCCATGGCACGAGTGGTGGCAGGAGGCAAAGAGCTGGTGGCAGACACCAAAGGACCTTTCAGTTCAGCTTGGTGGTGTAGCAGAGATTTACAGGAGCAGAGAGAAACACTGAAGTCCTTTTAATTAAAAACTAAAAACGATTAAAAGGGTGATCTGATCACCAGCCAGATGTTCTCTAGCAGGCACTGCTTTTATCTCCACAGCTGGACATGTACTCCCATGCCAGCTGGACAGAGGTGATACAGGGCACCCCGAAGGCTCACTCTCCCCCAAAAATTCATCTCCAGGGCTTTACAGTAACCAGCCCGCAGCCACAATCTGTCCCCAAAGATGGAGACATCAGTCCTGAGGGTTGGGGACATCACTCCTGAGGGAGTGGGACACAGCACAGAGACACCACCATGTGCACCTCATGCAGGGATGGCCAAGACAAGGAGGTGGAGGTGGTGAGTGTCGAGAAGAGGCTGCAAAAAGCTGGGCTGCTTTGGCTGGAGAAGAAAACCCTGCAGGTAATCAATCATCCCTAGGTCTTCCTCCAGAAAATGGGATCGATGCATATGAAAGCCACGGGCACCGGATCCAACTCTCCATGGAGACCGTGTCCAGCTCTGCCCTGGTCTCCTTGCAGCTGTGGGAGAACCAGGCAGGGGTCTTCAGGACACAGGAGGGAGCAAGCAGGGACAAGGGATGCACCCACCCCTGGTCTTGCATCAGGACACGTTATTAATTCAGAGGTGGAATAATGAGCCTGGGGCAGCAAAGTTGTTGTCAGTGGGTCCAGCCTGGAGCAGGATCAGCCTCAGGCAGAGAAAGCCCCATCTCTGAGGCTCAGGAGAAAAAAGGGGCCTGGGGAACCAAGGAGTCACAGAGCGAATAGAGTTTGGTGGGTTTCACAGCTTCACAGGCTCCTGAAAAGCCCCCACATGAAATTCATGGGGGAGATAGAGCTGCTGGTGGGACGTGTCCCATGGCTCAGTGCCCAGAGCAAGAGCCCTCTAGGCTGGGCCAGCCCTTCTGCAGCCTCCGGAGCTGCCCAAACCTCAAACCCATCCAAAGAGGGTTAAGAACATGTCCATAAAAGGAGGGACCCAGCCACTTCTGAGCCTTGATGCCACCTTCCCCTTCACACCATGGTGAGAGTCTGATACTGGCTGGGGCAGCTACACCGAGGGGCTGGGGAGGGAGGACAAAGCTGGGGTCGTCTCCGCGCACAGCAGAGCTGGGGTGGTCCTGCAGGTGCCCCCAGACCGCAGGCTGGTCCCACGGGTGATGAGGCCGGCGTAACCCTCCTGGTGGGAGAAGGCGTAGCTGGAGCGGCGGTGGAAGGACCTGCGAGGGACATGGGCGCGCAGCTCCACTGGGGGCTCCGGCTCCTTCCTGGCCTTCAGGCGAATCTTCTGCAAGGACATGGGGAAATTAGGGCTGTGGCCACCACCCAGGCAAGCCCTTACCCCAACCAGGGACACACAAGTGTGAGAAGGGACGCCTGCCACTGAGGCACAGTTTGGCTCCCAGCTCCACCATGACCTGAGTGACATGGGGAGCCTCCTGGTGGTCTTCAAAGCTCTTGAAGTTCTGGAATGCAATCTCAACCCCTCCTCTCATCTGAATCATAGAATCACCAGGTTGGATAAGACCCATTGGATCATCGAGTCCAACCATTCCCATCAATCACTAAACCATGTCCTTCAGCACCTTATCCACCCATCCCTTAAACACTTCCAGGGAAGGTGACTCAAACCCCTCCCTGGGCAGCCTCTGCCACTGACCAATGACCCTTTCCGTGAAATTTTTTTTCCTGATGTCCTGCCTCAACCTCTACTGGCAGAGCTTGAGGCCATTCCCTCTCATCCTGTCCCCATCACTTGGGAGAAGAGCCCAGCTCCCTCCTCTCCACAACCTCCTTTCTGGTAGTTGGAGAGAGCAATGAGGTCTCCCCTCAGCCTCCTCTTCTCCAGGCTAAACACCCCCAGCTCTCTCAGATGCTCCTCTTGTTCTCCAGCCCCTTCACCAGCTTCGTTGCTCTTCTCTGGACTCGCTCCAGAGCCTCAACATCCTTCTGGTGGTGAGGGGCCCAGCACTGAACCCAGGATTCGAGGAGCGGTCTCCCCAGTGCCGAGTCCAGAGGGAGAAGAACCTCCCTGGACCTGCTGGCCATGCCGTTTCTGATCCAAGCCAAGATGCCATTGGCCTTCTTGGCCACCTGGGCCCCTGCTGGCTCATGTTCAGTCGCTGTCAACCAACACCCCCAGGTCCTTCTCCTCCAGGCAGCTTTCCAGCCAGACTTCTCCTAGTCTGTAGCACTGTAGACCTCTTTATACCACTGGCAGGTATCCCCACAAACCCGACAGGGATGAGCTCTACAAAAACTGAGGTTGGTACCAGGAGCTACACCAGACCCCAGCACCTCCTAAGCAGCAGGTCCAGGGAGTCCTGGAGGGCTGTTCCTTACAGTGGCCAAAGCAGAGCCCCTCCAAGAGCTGGAGCAGGGCTCTTGCTTCAGGGCCTCCTGCTGGGCCATGATTTGTGGAGAGGGCCCTGAAGCCAGACTTGGTCACCAGCGTCATGAGAGATGACCATCAGCTGAGTGGAGCCACCAAGGGGAGGTGACAACTCACCACTACAGCCCATGCTGGTGGCTTTCCTGAGGAACCTCACCATTCCCATCACCAGCAACCCCAGACATGGATGCCAGCAGGAGGCAGACCCCTCCTTCCAGCAGCCCCTCCCAAGTCCTCACCTGCTGGATGGTGGTTTTACCCGTGATGGTGCTGTACAAGCGGATGGTGAGCGAGGGGATGGTGTTCACCACCAAGGACAGCAGGATCACAAGCAGGACGTAGGGGTCAGTCAGGGCATTCCAGCTGGCATCTGTCAATGCAAGAAATTGGTGGCTGGACATTAGGAAAAAATTTTTCACAGTAAGGGTCATTGGATAGTGGAACATGCTGCCCAGGGAGGGGGTTGAGTCACCTTCCCTGGAGGGGTTTAAGGGACGGGTGGACGAGGTGCTAAGGGACATGGTTTAGTGATTGATAGGAATGGTTGGACTCGATGATCCGATGGGTCTCTTCCAACCTGGTTATTCTATGATTCTATGGAGGGAAGGTGGAGAGGACACAGGGAAAAACTGTTGGGGAGAAGCCCCCACTCACAAAGGTGTTGAGGGATCTAAAGAGATGGCTCTTAAACTGGAGTTAAAATATCAAGACAGCACAATCAAGAAATGGCAATGAAGAGACGATCTACAAGGTGGGAAACAGCTCCTAGCACAGAGACCAGGCTTGGCTTCTCTGACTTGGGGAAGGGAAGGACCATGGAGTGTCCTGGGCATCTCACCTGGGAAGCGGAAGACAGCAGGGGCTATCCTGAAGGCATCGATGCTTTGGGTGAGGAAGGAGAAGAGACAGAAGAGCAGCAGGCTGGCTGTGACCATCAGGAAGGACAACGCTGTCCAGAACTTGGTGTCCAAGATGATCTGCAGGGGCAAATGGAGAGCACATAGAGGCTGTAGGGACCCTCTTCAACACAACCACTCATCTCTAATTCCTCCTCTGCCCCAAGGGAGAACAACCCCAGCCATAAACCTGCTGGGGATCATGTCAAAGAGCCCAGCCAGGGCTGAGCTTGGCTGTGGTCTCTAAATATCTTCCCCAGGTCCAGGGTAGGGAAGGGCAGACCAGCACCCACCTCCATGAGCACCGACAGCAGCGCTGACGTGGCCACTGTGACAGCAAAGGACTCGTAGTCACCAACAACCTTGCTGCCAACACGGTCCTCGAAGGCCCAGAGTGCGATGTAGAAGCTGGCGAGCGAGGTGCTCACCCCATGCAGGAGGGTGACGCCGAAAACACGGTAGTTGAAGAGTTCGTCTTGCTGCCCGATCACATAGAGCTCAGGGAACTCCAGGCTCTTCTTGGCACTCACATCCTGCCGGGAGGGGTCTGAGCGTCACCCTCCCCACCCACACTGAGGAGAAGGATTGAGCCACCCCAACCAACACACTCTTCATGAGAGCTGCAGCAAGTCCCTCCACCCACTTGCTCTGGGGTGATGGGGAACAGAGGAACCGGAGGTGACCTACAGATGCCCATCGAGCCACTTGATACCACGTCCCCATACAAAGAGCCGCACAGATGGGGTACAACGACCGCCAGGCTGATTCACCAAGGATGGAAATCACAGGTACAGGGGCTGGATGCAGCCAAGCGAACCCATACCTGCTCCAGAAGGCCCACAGACAGCACGGGGAAGGCAGTGTAGAAAATGTTGTAGAGTGCAAGGAACCAGCCCTCGTACAGAGGCTAGAAGGGAGAAGAAAGCAGCTGTGAGTACACTGCCCCAGACTCAGCAGTGGTGAGGCTGCACCTTGAGTCCTGGGTTCAGTTTTGGGCTCCTCACTCCAAGGACATTTAAGGGCTGGAGCACGTCTGGAGAAGGAAATGTAGCTGGAGAAGGGTCTGGAGCCCAGGGGTTTTGGGACCAGCTGAGGGACCTGGAGCTGTTTAGCCTGGAGAAGAGGAGGTGGAGGGGAGACCTCATCGTCCTCTGCAGCTCCCAGAAAGGAGGTTGGAGCAAGGTGGGTGTTTGGCTTTTCTCCCAAATGACGATGGGTAGGATGAGAGGGAATGGCCTCAAGTTGCACCAGGGGAGGTTTAGACTGGATATTGGGAAAAATCTCTTTACTGAAAGGGTTCTCAGGCACTGGCAGAGGTCATTGATTCCCCATCCTGGGAGCAGTTCAAAAAACAGGCAGAGGAGGTGTTCAGGGTTGGTTTAGCAGTGTGCAGGTACGGCTGGACTCAATGATCTCAAAGCTCTTTTCCAACCAAACGATTCTATGTGAGCTTTGGGAAGACTCAGAAAGGAAGCCCAGGCACCAGAGTTGAGTCCAAGAGACTCACAACCAGCTCTGGGGAGATCCTCATGAACTTGCCCCTGTCTCTGCATCAGCCCCACATTGCCTGCAGTGATCAGTAGGCTGTGGGGTTGTGATGGAGATGGGAGGCTGGAGCCATGCAGTGGTGGCCAAGTCAGACTGATGGTCCTTGGGATAAAAGCTCTCACCTAAGAGGAAACCAACTTAATACACGTGGGATCTTGCCCTGTGTCTGTCTGAGACTGAACCGCAGCTCACAAGGACATCCCAGATCTCCCGAGGGTGCTTTTCCCAATCCAACCAGTTGCATCTCAGCCAGGCATCCCCAAAAATTTGGAAAGCCCACTACCAGGGCAAGGAAGAAAGGGCACCAGTGTAGTGGTGGGGACACATGCCCAGCATGCAGAACACGAGACATACACAGAGTCCTCAGCAGGAGATGCAACAGCTGTGGGCAAACCTCCATGGGATGGATGTGCCCCCTGCTAACGGCAACACCCCTCACCTGAGCCGTGAATCCGCTGTGGAAAGCGAACCAGACCTGGGCCATGAGGCCCGCAAATGTCTTGTAGAAGAAGTAGCGGAGGAACTTGCAGATCCGCAGATATGCCCAGCGTCCATGGACAAGCAGGAGGCGCTGGAGGTAGGAGAACTGCGCCAGGGCGTAGTCACTGCACTGCACTGCTTGCATGCCCTCCAGACCGCTGATGCCCACACCGATGTCGGCAGCTGCAGAGGACAGGAGGGTGTGAAACGTGGGTGGGGACAATTTGGGGGAGCCAGGTGCTTTGGTTTCCCAGAGGATTGCCTCCAGGAGTAACAGCAAAGGGGAGAAGCTCCTTCCATCACACGCTGTGGCTGTGGGAGTGCCATGCCAGGCATGGTTGGGCGTGCAAGGAGCACAGCCCGATGCCAGGGCTGCTGGAGAGGGGCAAGAAGGTCTCCGCCAGCTGCCTAGGTTGGGGCTTGAAGTTTCACCGAGTTTCATCCACGTTGCTAAAGCAACTGCTCCACCCTGCTCCTGTCCCAAGCTGGTCTCCGTCCTGCGCCTCTTGTTCCCCTCTCAGCACACCAATGTGGGGAACTGGGTTGGAGCTTCCCCTCCCAGTTCCTCACCTCAAAGGTGAGGGGTGAGGTGGTGGAGGTGGCAAGTGGGGCACCACCACTCCTCACCAGCCAAAAATCCACACTCCCCCTTGCCCCAAGTCTCACTTTTGATCATGTTGACATCGTTGGCCCCATCCCCGATGGCCAGCGTGATGGCTTTCTTGTGCTTCTTCACCAGCTGCACGATGAGGGCTTTCTGCTTGGGGGTCACCCTACAGCAGATCACCGCCTGGCAGCTCGTGGCCAAGTCCACAAAGGCCTTCTCCACCAGACTGCTCTGCTCCTGTGAGCCCGTAGGCCTGTAGAAAGCCAGCCACCACCACAGCTGCCCCTTCTTCTCCTTCAGTACCTCTCCCGTGTGAAGGATTTTGTCCTTAGGGGAGAACACACGCAGTTGGGACCTCACCTCTCAAGTCTTGTAGGCGCTACAAAAAAAATTGTGTTCAGTTCTGTTCAGTTCTGGGCCCCTCACCACAAGAAGGATGTTGAGGCTCTGGAGCGAGTCCAGAGAAGAGCAACGAAGCTGGTGAGGGGGCTGGAGAAGAAGAGGAGCAGCTGAGAGAGCTGGGGGTGTTTAGCCTGGAGAAGAGGAGGCTGAGGGGAGACCTCATTGCTCTCTCCAACTCCCTGAGAGGAGGTTGTGGAGAGGAGAGAGCTGGGCTCTTCTCCCAAGTGACAGGGGACAGGACATCAGGAAAAAATTTTTCACGGAAAGGGTGATTGGGCAGTGGCAGAGGCTGCCCAGGGAGGGGGTTGAGTCACCTTCCCTGGAGGAGTTTAAGGGACAAGGTGCTGAAGGACATGGTTTAGTGATTGATGGGAATGGATTGATGGGAATTGGACTCGATGATCCAGTGGGTCTTTTCCAGTCTGGTGATTCTATGATTCTAAGTCCAACTAGACTGGATGAAAAGACTGGTCAAGGCAGGTGTGGTCAAAGTCTCCCAACACCAAAGAACTGGCACAAAGTTTTCCCCTTCTCCACCCTTCATTCCCCAACCCAAAAATGTGCTTTTTCAACTCACTGGGCAGGAGCAACATCACCTCATCCATGTGCTACTCCCTCCCAGGACTTTGACAGCACCAGGGAAGAAACAGTGATCTGCCAGCTTAGGCAGGGAGCAGAAAAGACCATCCTACTGCCACCTTACCAGGAGGTCCCCACTGATGATGAGAGCTCTCTTCTTGCGGCGCAAAGCCTCTGGACGCTGCTGGGAGAGGCACCCACTGCACAGGGCATCCCCACTGCCACTGAGGTGGTCAGTGCTCACGCAGTAAGCTTGGAGAATCTCTCTAGGTGAGGAAAGGGTGGTTAGAGCTGAGCTGGGGACACTGGATGCACTGCCTGGCTTCAACTGAGATCTCCATATCAAATCCAGCTGCAGGGAGATGGGGCTGGTACCCAGTCGTGGGACAGGAGGGGACAGAGATGAAACCCGAAGGGCTCACTAATATCAAAAGTCAGCATCCATCCCTGTGCTTCAGAAGCTGGAGAGATATCTTAAGCACTTTCTGGTCAAAGTCAGCCAAGAAGGAGAATGTTGCAGGAACATAAAATGATGGGGAGGCTTGGAAAAGCATCAGCAGATGAGGATTATGGACATCCAGACTGGGACAGGGAAGCAGAAGCATCTCTGGCAGCTACCAGAACTCTAGCCACACTTCAGATGTTCTTATGCCCATGGGATGCATGTTGTCCCCCATGCAGGGACAACAATGCTCAGGAGGTCATGATTCCTTACCTGATCTCCTTCTCCTCCAGGATCTGCATGTCGTCCGTGAGCAGCTTGCACGCGTAGCCGATGTTCATTGCAGTCTCTGCAAGACAGGTGTCAACATCTGATGCCCGTGTTGTGCTGCCCACCCCCCACCCCAGTGCAGCCCCCAGGTCCAACAGCCCTTGGAGGGCAGCAGCTGCAGCTCTGAGCCATTGCACAGATGGCTTCCTCTGCCTCAGTTTCCCCATGGGAAACATGATCTGTGGGGTGTTTTATATTAAAGGGAAGAGCAGAATCTGGTTTTTGCCCACTCCCAGGGTCTTATGTCTCTTCTGGGGTCAGTTCTGGGCCCCTCACCACAAGAAGGATGTTGAGGCTCCGGAGCGAGTCCAGAGAAGAGCAACAAAGGTGGTGAAGGGGCTGGAGAAGAAGAGGAACAGCTGAGAGAGCTGGGGGGGTTCAGCCTGGAGAAGAGGAGGCTGAGGGGAGACCTCATTGCTCTCTCCAACTACCTGAAAGGAGATTGTGGAGAGGAGGGAGCTGGGCTCTTCTCCCAAGGGACAGGACGAGGGGGAATGGCCTCAAGCTCCACCAGGGGAGGTTCAGGCTGCGCATTAGGAAAAAAATTTTCACGGAAAGGGTGATTGGGCAGTGGCAGAGGCTGCCCAGGGAGGGGTTTGAGTCATCTTCCCTCGAGGGGTTTAAGGGATGGGTGGACAAGGTGCTAAGGGACATTGTTTAGTGATTGATGGGAATGGCTGGACTCGATGATCCAGTGGGTGTTTTCCAACCTGGTCATTCTATGATTCTCTGGTCCTGTTCAGGGGAGAAGCTGCTGGGGTCTGGGGTTGCCTCCACTAACCTTGTTTGTCACCCGTCAGCACCCACACTTTGATGTTGCCCAGTTTCAGCAGCTGGATGGTTTCAGGAACTCCATCTTGCAGCTTGTCCTCAATGGCCGTGGCCCCAAGCAGCTGGAAGGATGAGAGCAGGTGTCATGACATGGGGAAGGCAAGATACAGAGGTGGGAATTGTCTCTGGATGCAGCCAGAGGTCCTCACTCAAGGGTAGACACGACCTGACAGATATCTAAGCCAGTGTGTACTGGCAAGTTACAATGTGCTCTGAGGGGGAACATCACCTGCCCTCCAATCCATGGATGAGTGTTGGGTTGGACACTTCACCCCCTCATCCCAAGAGACAAACCCCACATTCCTGCCCACTGTGGGATCAGTGCCTCCAGTTCTCCCTAAACCCTGTCCTCATCTCACCTGCAGGTTCTGCTCCATCTCCTCATACAGCTTGTCCAGCTCCTGCCTGCGGTCCTGCAGCAGGATGCTGGCCTCGTGGTGCCTCTTGCTCCACGTGCCGTACTCAGCCTCGCTCACTTCCTTGGTGGCCAGGCACAAAGTCCTCAGTGTCTCCTCTGCAAAGCGCTGTGGAGATGAAACATCAGGTCTCCCTTCCCTCAACCAGGATGACTCTCATGATGGGCCAGGCCGTGAGCCACGATGGGCAGAGCCAGAGACCCTCAGGATCTGAGGGTCTCCTCTGGGCACTGACTTTCTCCCTCATCCCACAGCATCCCCACGAGCATCCTTGCAATGCAAGCAATCATAGAATCATAGAATCACTGGGTTGGAAAAGACCCACTGGAACATCGAGTCCAACCATTCCCATCAATCACTAACCCATGTCCCTTAGCACCTTGTCCACCCGTCCCTTAAACTCCTAATGTTCAGCCTAAACCTTCCGTGGTGGAGCTTGAGGCCATTCCCTCTCGTCTTGTCCCCCGTCACTTGGGAGAAGAGCCCAGCTCCCTCCTCTCCACAACCTCCTCTCAGCTAGTTGGAGAGAGCAATGAGGTCTCCCCTCAGCCTCCTCTTCTCCAGGCTAAACACCCCCAGCTCTATCAGGTGCTCCTCTTGTTCTCCAGCCCCCACGGATATCCATGAAGACACCAAAGGTGGATTTGATGCCAACTTAGACCATGTTCCATATGTAGGTGAGGCTCGTAGAGCCGAAGGAAGAAAGAAGGACCAAAATCCTGAAGCCACGAAGAGCAGTAAGGGACTCCAGGTCACCCAGCCCAAAGCCAACAGTCGAGAGATCAATCCATCGTGCCCCAGGTTGTTGTGGGACTCACATCCAGAGCCATCTCGGTGAAGGTCTCACTGGGCCCTCTTCTCCTCAGTCTCTCCAGGATAACCGTGTCCGCTCCCTTGGTGTAGAGCCGGATCGTGCCCTGGGGGTCTCGCACTAGGAGGGAGGGGAACTATTCTATGACAGCTTAGGTAGCCAGAGAAATGACTCCCACTCATCACTTGGCCGTGATGCAGAGGGCACCACAGGGTATGTGGGTGCTTATCTGCCTGTGGTCGTAGGAAGCACAGGCATTTCCCCAGATCCAAACCACCACGTGGCAGGATCAGGCCTCAAAGATTGTCAGTTCCTCATGCAACTCCTCTGAACCCCTCTTGGTTGCTCAAGCCCTTCCCAGCTGCCTTCACCAAGGTATCAGGGTGAGCAAAACTGCAGGGATGACAAGGACGATTCCTAGGAGCCCTTGTGCAAATCACAGCCATCCCGGTGCCATCTCTTGGAGGGTTAAGTATGGAAGGGACCCTCTGTGTTCCTGGAAGGGCCCTCGAAACACTCTATCCCACTCACCCAGGACAGACATCCTCTTGCGATCACTGTTGAAGTCCAGCATGGCCAGCACTTTGTACGTCCTCTTCATCCCCAGCTCACTGATGGTGATGGTGTCTTGTGTTCTGGCCAGAAAGACGTACCCCAAGTTCCTCGCAGCCAACACCAGTGCTTCTTCATCTGGTGAAGCTGCCTGATAAACCAGCTGGTCTGCAGAAGAGGAATAAGGGTTAGACAAGGAGACTCCCGGCCATGCAGCTCTTGTATATCTGAAACACCCTGCTCTTGCCCAGCACCAACATTATCTATGGAGAACTTGAAGTCCAAGCCACCAGGCAAGGGAAACTCAGTTGTACTTGTCTCTTCTGCTCATTGCCCCAGACCAGGATGGGTTATCTCCCCTGTGCTTCTGTTCCAATTAATTAATCAGAGAATCATAGAATGACCAGGTTGGAAAAGACCCACTGGATCATCGAGTCCAACCATTCCCATCAATCACTAAAACATGTCCCTCAGCACCTCGTCCACCCGTCACTTAAACCCCTCCAGGGGCTTTCCCCAACTTCGTTGCTCTTCTCTGGACTCGCTCCAGAGCCTCAACCTCCTTCTTGTGGCGAGGGGCCCAGGACAGACCCCAGGATTCAAGGTGCGGTCTCCCCAGTGCCGAGTACAGAGGGAGAAGAACCTCCCTGGACCTGCTGGCCACACCGTTTCTGATCCAAGCCAAGATGCCATTGGCCTTTTGGCCACCTGGGCCACTGCTGGCTCATGTTTAGTCTCTGTCAACCAACACCCCCAGGTCCTTCTCCTCCAGGCAGTTTCCAGCCAGACTTCTCCTAGTCTGTAGCTGCTCAGGGTTGTTGTGCCCCACGGGCAGGACCCGGCATTTGGCCTTGTTAAACCTCCTGCTGTTGGTCTCAGCCCAGTGGTCCTGCCTGTTCAGATCCCTTTGGAGCCTCCCTACCCTCCAACAGATCCACAATTAGTTTTCAAACAACCCCAAATGTACAAGTCCACGATGCTATGACAGTGGCCCAAAGCATTCCCTCCCTGCTGGGCAATGGAAGAGCCGTCAGAGACTCAGGGCCTTGAACAGCAGCTCAACCACGCTCCGAGCACATCATCCACTGTGGCCAACCCACCGCCCTTCTCCTCCACCATGACGGTGTGGCAGAGGGCCAGCAGCCTGAGGAACTCCCTCAGCACAGGATCGCTGTCCCTCCAGGCGGCTTCCAGCAGCTTCATGTCGCAAAAGTCCAACTTCTTCTCCCCGTGGTGGTTCCAGGTCAATCCCAACCCCTGCAAGAGGCACAAGCAGAGTGTAAGCACCTGAGCACGTGGCTTGGCACCAGGGATGGATGCTGCTGGGCTGCGGCACAGGGTCCGATCCAGATCATTGTCTGTAAGCCAAGTTCTGCATTGCTTACACCGATCATAGAATCATTGAATCATTAAGGTTAGGAAAAAAATTTTCACAGAAAGGGTCATTGAGCACTGGCAGAGGCTGCCCAGGGAGGGGGTTGAGTCACCTTCCCTGGAGGGGTTTAAGGGACAGGTGGACAAGGCGCTGAGGGACATGGTTTAGTGATTGATGGGAATGGTTGGACTCAATGATCCAGTGAGTCTTTCCCAACCTGGTGATTCTATGATTCTATGACCTTCAAGATAATCCATTCCAACCACTAGCCCAACATCACCAAGCCTACTAAACCATGTCCTGAATTGCCACATCTGCACATTTTCTGAACGTCTCCAAGGATGGAGACTCCACCATGTCCAAAAGGGTGAGTATGAAAAGATTGGGAATAAAAAAAAAAAGTAAAAATCAGAACAGCATTGATAAACCCGATTCCCTTTTCCATCACTGGCAGCTGAGGACCTGAAAACTCACCAGCCCAAAGAAACACACACTGCTGTTTTACAGCATGGGACCCCAGAATTTTTAGATGAAAGAGGGGAGATTGAGATGAGATCTTGGGAAGAAATGTTTTGCTGTGAGGGTGGGGAGGCCCTGGCCCAGGGTGCCCAGAGCAGGGGTGGCTGCCCCATCCCTGGAGGGGTTCAAGGCCAGGTTGGATGGGGCTTGGAGCCCCTGATCCAGTGGGAGGTGTCCCTGCCCATGGCAGGGGTGGAACTGGATGGACTTTAAGATCCCTTCTAACCCAAACCATTCCATGATTCTATGACTGTAAGCAAGCTGTGCCTGCTGTGGTGTAATCCATAAGTGCTACAGCTTTGGCCCCTTGTTTTATGCAGGAGAGGGGAGTTACGCACCGATGGCTGTTTCTTCTCATGCCCTGTGCCTGTACCTGCCAAAACAAAACCAGCTCCATTAATAAAATCATAGAATCATAGAATCACCAGGTTGGAAAAGACCCACTGGATCATCGAGTCCAACCATTCCTGTCAATCACTAAACCATGTCCTTTCGCACCTCGTCCAGCCATCCCTTAAACACCTCCATTAAACAGCGAGCTGACAGGGAGCATCATCAACAGAGGCTTCGAGGAGTTTGTCTTGCAAGAACTGCTGGGTCTGCTGGCCAAAAGCCTGGCAGAAAGCGATAGGGTTTGGTTTTCAGCATCTGCTCAGTGTCTGCTCGTTAGCGTGTCTGGGTTATTTGGCTCTTGGACTGTTCAGACTGCAAACACGTATTTAATGCCAAAAGTTTCGGTCTAGTGTTCACCCTCTTTTCCTGGGGACATTATGGAGAAGGTGCTGTCACAGAGGTGCAACTTGATACATCAGGCAGGGGAAAATTTTGGATATTCCTGCTTAAAACCTCTGCTAGATTTTTTTTCCCTGTGTCCATTTGCCTCAAGTGCCTGATACTTATCTCTGGGTAAAGTCGCTCTGCGCTAGAGCCCTGCCCTGCTCACTGATTTCCCCTAACGAGGCACCGAGGGAGCTCCCAGAACCCAGCCAAGTGCTTGAGTGAGGATAGGAATAAGAAGCAGAAGGAACTGACAATTCCCTTTTTTCCCCTTTTCTAAGCAGGAAAAAAGCAGAATCATGAAAAAAAAAATAGCAACGAGCATTTACAGAAATTCACCATAAAGTAGCAGCATAAGGGTAACAATCATTTCTTTGCCTCCTCTACGGGTCTCCTGAAAGCCTCAAAGAGCCTAGATTTGGAAACCAAGGTAGAGATTCACCAGGACCTTCACAGAAAACAAAAATCCTTTTTTGGCCCATCACCCTGTGGCTCCTCTGCCTGCTCTTTTCTAGCAACCTGGCCACCAGTTTATTATTCCAGGTGGGATACACCTCACTTGGACAATGTGTTTGCTGTGCTGGGCTCCTAACCCCAGGCTCCTTTTTTTTCAGGGCAAACCTAGCTGGTCTCAGTTGATTTGGGGTCATGATACATCTCCAGAAAGGTAGGAACCCATGGGAAGATGAGACAATTGCAAGCACAGGCACAGTGGCCCCTGCAGAGCACTGATAGTACAGAGATGAGAACAAGCTGAATTCCCACAACATCTTCTGTCTACACGCTGGACCACCATGATCAATCCGCATGCCCTAAGCTTCCTAGCAAGCCAGGAGGAGTGGAAGGAACCAATTCAAGGTTTCCCTAACTCATGAGTCCCTATAAACTCACATCCTAGAATCATAGAATCACCAGGTTGATGGGTCTTTCCCAACCTGGTGATTCCATGGTTCTATGATTCTATGATTCCACCCAAAGTTACCATAGATGGTCCCGTTGATGCAGCATTTTTTGAAGGTCATGACATTTTGTGTCAAGGTGCCCGTCTTGTCTGAGAAGATGTATTCAATCTGGCCAAGCTGGTCATTGAGGCTGGTGCTTCTGGCTTTTGCTGGAATGTCCTTGGCAGTGTAATACATTTCCAGATCCCAGTTGATAAAAAAGCTGTTCACCAGATAGATGAATTCAAACCTAGGGGTCAGGTAGAAGAAGACTTAACAGGGGGTTGTTACTCACAACCCAAGGGCACTTGGGGAGCTGACGCAGGAGGAAAGGGCAGAGGGGAACTCCCCATCTGGATCCTATTGCTCTGAGCTTTGGGGAAGCAAGGGAGCTTTCAATGGTTCATGGCTAGGATTCCAGAAGGCTCGTCACACTGGACTGAGAGCCCACTGGGTCCCAGGTAACTGGGCTCCCCCCTGGAAATCTGGCCCTTGAAGACAAAATTCCTAGATCTGGAGATTCAGTGAGGGGCCAAAAAGTTTGGAAACTGCTTCTTCCAGCCCAAATTATCATTATTGCCTGCTCACAACCACAGAACGATGGAAAGGTTTGCATTGGAAGGGATCTTGAAGATTATCCATTTCCACCCCTGCCATGGGCAGGGACACCTCCCATTGGATCAGGGGCTCCAAGCCCCATCCAACCTGGCCTTGAACACCTGCAGGGATGGGGCAGCCACCACTGCTCTGGGCAACCTGGGCCAGGGCCTCACCAACCTCATCATGAAGAATTTCTTCCTACTGTCTGATCTAAATCTTTCCCCTTTTTAAAGCTGCCACTCCCATCCTATCACTCCCTGTCCTTGGAAAATGTCCCTCCCCAGGTTTCTCGTAGGCCTCCTTCAGGTCCTGGAAAGCACAGTGGTCACATCCATCTCTTCCCCAGCCCTGCTGCTCGGTTGGGAAGCACCACCTTCATCATCCTCAGCCTGTTCACAATTTCCAACATGAAGACGTGTTTTTTCTTTGCACCTCTTCGCTGGCTTTCCTCCGAGAACTCAAAGTACATCATCATCAACCACCCATCCATCCTTACCTTCCTATGGCTTAGGGAACATATGAGAATGACTTGCTTAGTGTCACAGTTGGATCTTTTGTGCAACCCCATTTTGTGGCTGCAAACCAAGGTGTGAGGTCATGGCCAAGGGCAGGGAGTGGAGTACTGACCCCTCGCAAGCTCTGTTGTCCTTACGTTATATACATGGACATGGGTATGATGATGCTCAGGAGGATGGTGAAGCCCCAGAAGTTGAAGAAGGCCTGCTGGGTGGGGGTCGTGTGCTTGTAGAGAGCGGAGAGGTAGCTGTGCTTCTCCTGGAACGTCCTGGCCCAGAACCCGGAGGCAACAGCGAGGCACAACGAAGTGACCAACAGCACCAGGAAGATCTGAGATGGGAAGCCAGGATGAGAATGTCCCATCACACAGAGCCCACCAGACCTTTTCTAGGGCCAACCATTGCTTTCTCCAAACTGTTTGTCTCATTTAGCTGTAAACCTGCAGAGAAGTGTCCTCATGCCTGAAGCTTCTTCTCAGAGCTCATCCTGGCCAGAGATGAAGGATCAGAGCTTGTGTTTCAGCTTGACACGAACACAACACGCAGAGAGCAAACTGTAGCTATCCCACCCTCCCAATCACCTCAGCCACCATCTCCTTGGGCCAGGCGTGTCCTGCAGCCTTCCTGCTGGAGTTAGCAGCAAACAGAGGAATGCTAGTGGTCATCCTGAGACGTAATGACACTCAACCACCAGAAACCAGAATAAGAGCCACCTGATTCATTTAAGCAACGCAACCACCACGCAGGCTGCTCCAGACCCACCAAGCGCCACTTTGTAGGAACATCACTTGGTATTTGGCCGTAAGATGTGGAATCCAGATATTTTGAGCAAAATATTACAAGCTTAAGAAACTCAGCTCCACCTGACCGAGTAGCCTCTCATGAGAAGACTTGTGAGTGACCCCTGGAGAGCGGTGGACCAGCGCAGGAGGTGTTTGCATCACTCACTATGATCACCAGCTGGTCCATCATGCGGTCCAGCTTGGTTTTCTTCCGCTTGATCTTTCCACAGTTCCTCATCATTTTGGAATCAAATCCTGGATGGCAAACATTTTAGATGTAAAAATGCAAGCCCACAGCCCCTAGAAGGTTTATTTACAGGGAAGTGATCCTGGTTTCCTCCAGAACAACATCTCCCCACCACTGGAGACTGCAGCCCTTTGTCAGTGATTAATTAAGCCATGGCTGCACACTCAGAGAACTGCTGCTTACCCCAGACTTGCCCACAACAGATCTTATCCCACCCCGCTACCCACAGCTGCTCATGGCCAAGCTCTCAGCTGCACTGAGCCATCCGCGCAGGAGGTGAAAGGGATCTGGGACGTGGTGCAGTTGGAATACAACCTGGGATAAGCACATCATAGGATCATAGAATGTCCTGAGCTGGAAAGGACCCACCAGGATCATCGAGTCCAGCTCCTGTCCCTGCACAGGACACTCAAACATTCACCCCGTGTAGCTGAGGGCGTTGGCCAAAGGCTTCTGGAATATTGTCAGGCTTGGTGCCGTGACTGCTTCCCTGGGAGCTGTTCCAGGGCTCCACCACCCTCTGGGAGAAGATGTTTGGTGCCACCACATCATCTACTTGCTGGCAAGCCCAACACAGCAAAGTTTGGAACAGGCTATTGGGAGATTGGGTAGAGCAGCAGGCCTTCTCGCTCTGCATCAGATGAGAATTGGACCTGCTAATGCTGGAAACATTTGGACATCTAAAAAAACCCAGGGACCCGGTTATCTTCTGCCCCTTCTGGGCCTGGACACCCACCTGCGTAGATGACCAAGCCATAGCAAACATCGGTGTTGCGTATCTTACAGCCTCGCAGCAAGATCTTTTCACTGTCCAGTGAGTAGGTCTCTCCTCTCCACTCCAGCGTCCCGGTGAAGCTGTGCAGGTGGCTGTTGGGCTCCTCACAGGTCACTCTCCCTTGAGCAGAGGGCACAATTCAGGTCATGGCCTTTGGGGAAACAAGAAGTCCTTCTCCCTAACCACCACCACCATGCTTGCCCCCTTCTGGGGGTTTCTCAGGGGAGATTCAGATTTTCCAGGGTGCCTGCAGATGCACTTGGGATATAAATGGCTCAAATTAAGGTCAGACTAAGCTGAGCAGCCACCCTGAAGTGCTGGGAGGGTGCTCTGTCCAGGAACCACACAACTGGACAAGGCACAAAGACAACCCCCTTCATTCCCAGAGCCTTTGAGAGGGGACTTTCCATCCTATAGAGGACTAAAGGGGAAAAAATCCGGGCTCTGAGCTCAGATTTGGGAGCCAAGTACTTAATACCAGTGGGAAAACCAAGATCCAGGGCAGGAGTAAGGGGCACAACCCTGATGAACCTGTCATGGAGCTGGGAAGGAGCTCTACCCAAGGTCTTTTGGCATGAACCACCCTCCAGCCTCACAGGCAATCTCCGATGAGACTTGGTACCCAATGGAAGAGACATCCCAAGGCTGAATCGATCCCATCATAGTGGGACAGCTGCATCTTCACCCATCCAGAAGACTCACCATCAAAGCTGGCCATGCTCTCCTCACTCACCAGCTCCTGGTGGGTGACCAGAAGGGCTTGTCTGAACTTCAGGTTTGTTTCCCTGTGAAGAAGAGCCAGGGAGGGAAAAATAAAACAAGGCTGCAGGGTGACAGAGCTGTTAATTCTGCTGTCAGACCCATGGGACAGAGATGGCTATTAATTATTGGGTGATTACATGAGTGATGGCAATGAAAAGCGAGGTAGGGACCTCGCCAGACATCGAACATTCATGCAGGGAGGAAGCTCTGTCCCGGAGACCTCGCTATTAAATCATCCTGCAGGCAGAGGCAGAAAGAAGCTGAGATGGAGATGCCCGAGGTCACCAGCTGCTCCGTGGAAGCCTCAAAGGTGGGTTTGGCTCCCCATTTTCGACATTTGGGGCGCAAATTCCATTTCTGGGGTGTCTGTAGGTTTAGCTTTTGGAGGATCCCCTACATCCTGGGGTTGCTGTTGGATTTGTAGCCCTCCCAGTGTGCCTGACTCCCCAGTTGCTGGGGGTTCCCCAAGACTGGAAGCTTCAGCCATTGGCTGGGATGTCTCTGCCCCTCTCCCTCCATGGCAATAGCATCTTCTACCCCTCTCCTCACCCATCAATGTCAGCAGTCTCCACGTAGCACAGGCTGCTGGGCTCCGAGCTGCACAGCAAGAGCATGTCGGCCTTGGGGAGCAAAAAGGAGGAGAGAGCACCTGGATGAGCTCCTGCTCACCACAACCTCCCCCTGCTGCCCTTGGCCCTGGAGCCCCACTCACCGGGACAAAGCTCTCCTTCTGCAGGCGGACGATGTCCCCAACGCAGATGTCGCGCCATTTCTGCCAGCAGAAGCTGCAGGGGGATCAGGAAGGAAGATTTAATCCTTGCAGAGCAGTGGGAATGGTGACGATGGCTCTTTCTGTCCTCTGGACCAGCTTCTGTCTGTCCCAGCTTCTTGCATGAATGGAGTCTCTGGATTTTGGTTCCTCTGCCACCATGGGACTATCCACATGACTGAAGCTGTTTCAGCTCAAAACCGTTCCCCCTTGTCCTCTCCCTGCACCCCCTGATCACAAGCCCCTCCTCAGCTTTCCAGGAGCTCCTTTCAGGACTGGAAGCTGCTCTAAGGTCTCCCTGGGACCTTCTCTTTTCCTGGCTGAGCAACCCCAACTCTCTCAGCCTGTCTTCACATGAAAGGATCTCCAAACCTACGCCCTGTGGTTGGCAGCGACTTTTAGCCCCTGGACACAGGTGGGAAGTGTTGGTCCTTCCCTGGACAACTGTTTAGCCAAAATACGATGCTGCAGGTTAGATAAGAAGACTGAGAGGCACATTTGTGGCCAGGATGCCCTCCTCCCAGCATATCGCAGCCTATCAGGGCTTCCTTAGACCTGTTGTCTGTGCCTGGGTAGGATCATTCCTTCAGGGGAACAACTGGACTTGCAGCAGATTTTGGGAGGTGATGGGAAGTTCGCAGAGTCAGGGACGTTTCCAACAAAACTCTATTCAGCTGCTGGGCTGGAGGATGCTCAGCACTTGGTGATCCATCGTTCCACACACTCCTGGAAAAGAAAGATACAGCTTCCCAAGCTTCTCACCTCTTCCCAGACAGGATTTCACATGGTCTGCTGTTGACATTCCTGTCACTTTGGTGACGGCCCTGCACAGAGGAGAGAGAAAAAGAGGTCAGAAGAAAAGGATGATGCGTGCCAGGCTTCCTTGACACATGAAAACAACCCTCTTAATGCTACAATCTTTTTCCTGAAGGAATCAGAAGATGTATTCTGATGAATAAAGAGGCAAAATTCCCCCAGGTACTTTTGGGGAGTATCTTAACCAGCCAGTGGCTAAGATACTAAGACAAGGGTCTAGACCTCAAGGAAAGCAACAAGGCAGTAACATCCTTCCCAAGGCAAAATATAAAGGGGTTTGGACATGGTAGAGTTGATGGTAGGAACAATGAATTACATGAGATCCAAAGCTTTTCAGTTATTTATCGCTCTCTAGAACTACCAGAAAGGAGGTTGTGGAGAGGAGGGAGCTGGGCTCTTCTCCCAAGGGACAGGGGACAGGACGAGAGGGAATGGCCTCAAGCTCCACCAGGGGAGATTCAGGCTGAACATCAAGAAAAAATTTTTCATGGAAAGGGTCATTGGGCACTGGCAGAGGCTGCCCAGGGAGGGGGTTGAGTCACCTTCCTTGGAGGGGTTTAAAGGACAGGTGGATGAGGCACTGAGGGACATTGGTTAGTGATTGATAGGAATGGTTGGACTCGATGATTCGGTGGGTCTTTTCCAACCTAGTGATTCTATGATTCCACAGTGAAGGGATCCTTTCTGCTGTCCAGTCCCCACCTAACACAGCCTTTCACTCCAACCCATACTCACAATGTCATCAATCAGGTCTCGTAGACCCCGGATGGTGAGGAGGCAGCTCAGGGGGAAGAGCAGTGTGTACCAGGGCAGCGTGGATATCTCAGGGACAGTCTAGAGCAGAAGAATTTTACACCAATAACAGAACTTTCATCCCACATTGGGACACTTTAGGTGACTGAGTAACTCTCCTCACTCCCAGCTCCCCTCCCCAGCCAGTGCCTGAGCATGACAGGAACCCATCTAAGAAGAATCAAACCAACATCTCTATCTACAGGGAACTAATTGTTGAATTTCCGCCTCTTTTTTAAACTGGATATGTGAAATGTGTGTGGGTCACTGAATTTGGAGGGTAGGAGCTCTGCGTTCAATTCTGGAGTCCTCAGCACAAGAAGGACACGGACTGTTGGAGCACCTCCTGTTTGAGGACAGGCTGAGAGAGTTGGGGTTGTTCAGCCTAGAGAAGAGAAGGCTCCAGGGAAACCTTAGAGCAGTTTCCAGTCCTGAAAGGGGCTCCAGGAAAGCTGGGGAGGGACTGTGGTTCAGGGAGTGCAGGGACAGGGCAAGGGGGAATGGTTTTCAGCTGAAAGAGGGGAGATCGAGATGAGATCTTAGGGAGAAATGTTTTGCTGTGAGGGTGGGGAGGCCCTGGCCCAGGTTGCCCAGAGCAGTGGTGGCTGCTCCATCCCTGGAGATGTTCAAGGCCAGGTTGGATGGGGCTTGGAGCCCCTGATCCAGTGGGAGGTGTCCCTGCCCATGGCAGGGGTGGAACTGAATGGGCTTTGAGGTCCTTTCCAACCCAAACCATTCCATGATTCTATGATTCTATGTCGATGACCACCAAAAAGCAGCATCTTTGACACCATTGTAGACCAGATTCCCCTACTCTAAGGAGCAGCTCATCCTCTTTTGCTCGGCAGTCTCGCACACACTTGCTCTTACCTTGCTGTCCACCTCACCTGTAAGAGAATGACAAAGACGAAGTAGACGTTGGCCATTCGGTGGAACTGCTCATAGAGGTTCAGCGGCAGGAAGGTGAAGATGTTGTACTTGGCTGTCTTAATGGTGTTGCCCTGCAGAAGAAAGGCAGGTCAAAGCCACAGTGGGATTTCAGCCCCCTGAAGCCAAGGATGTATTTTCAAAATGCCACGAACATTCTGATGTTTTTAGGACTTCTCAATGTTTTGTGGCATGAGATGCCTCTTTCTATAAATAAAAGGAATCGTGGAATCATTAAGGTTGGCAAAGACCTCTAAGCTCATCCAGACCAACCATCAGCTCAACACCACCACCTCTACTAAACGGTGCCACGTCAAGATTTGTTTAGAGCAAAGATCCAAAGAAATTATGACTTAAAACAAAAATATGATTTAAAATTCAAACAAAATATGTTGCTTCTGATCATCTAAAGCATGCCCAGTTGAACCCCATTCAGATGGTCATTATCCAGCTGAGGGAAAAGAATTCGTTCAATCAAAACTTTCTTTCTTTCTTCCTTTTGATTTGACCCTCAGACTACAAAGTGTCCTTCACGCAGTTCTGCTCCTGGTCTGACAGTTTCAGAGGACACTTGGGGCACCAGGCAGGGAGAGGCCCTTCTTTTTCATTGAGGATCACATAGGTCACTCTCCATCCTACAGGAGATCACTCTGCAGCACCCCTGTCCTATCACACCCAACCACCATCAGCTAAGCATGTCCAGGATGTCCTGGGCTGACTCACCGCGTATTTTTTCTTGGTCAGACAGAAAGCAAATTTCTTCTTGAACTGCATGTGGTAGTTTCGGTCGTTGGCCCTCACCTCCCAAGTGAAAGCTGGAAAAGCAAGTGGATATTCACCATCTCTCATCAGGAGGCCCTGGCCACCAGCCTCTGGCCTCCAAGGACACCAGGACCAGTGATCATAGAATCATTAGGGTTGGAAAAGCCTTCTAAACTCATCTAGTCCAACTGTCAGCCCAACGCCACCATCCCTACTAAACCATCCCAAAGTGACACATTTACAAAGTTCTTTTAACTCCTCTAGGTATGGAGACTCTACCACTGTCCGGGGCAGCCTCTGCCAGTGCTCAACAGCCCTTTCCATGACGAAATTTTTCCTCATATCCAATCCAAACCTCCTCTGGCACAACTTGAGACCGTTTCTTCTCATCCTCTCCCTTGTTACTTGAGAGAAGAGCAGCTCCCACCTCGCTCCAACCTCCTTTCAGGTAGTTGTAGAGCGCGATGGTGGTGACACCAGACACATGGTGACCCACTGCTGGCCAGATGGTGCGCCTACACCTCGAGAGTAGCTGGTGATGAGCTGGGACAGAGTTGGCTCTTTGAGGTCCCCTACATCCGAGTGGACAGAGGGAGCAGGAGGCCAGAAGCTTCCAGAGATAAAGGGCTGCTGTGCACACTTCTCGGATTCTCAGGCCAACCATCTGGGCTCAGGTTTTGATTTAAGAGTATAATGAAGCCAGGTGAAGGACATGACTCCTCCAAGCACAGCCTTCCCTGTTCTAGAGGCTGGTTGTTCCTCTCCTGATTTCATTTTTGCTATCCCAGTGCAGATACCACCAAGAAAGGGACATCCAAACATGTTCCCCATCTCCTTCAACCCGCCTGACGGACTGTTTCACCCCAAACCTGCTTCCTCCCCATCTCTCAACCCTGTCCCACATCCAACTTTCTCACATACTGTCTAAAAAAAAAAGGACTCTCTGCACACCAACCTGGCAGCTGCTTCTTTCCATGCAGGAATCCCGAGGCTGGGTCTTGTGCAGTCATGATGACACAGCCACCAGGATCTGGGAACAAGGACAACCAAAGATATTTGCAACACTGAGCAACAACAGTGTGATCCCACCAACACCCCAAAGCTGGACCCCCCACCTTGCCGGGGCAGGACATCATGCAAAAGAAACACTTTCTGAGCACAGCTAGGGATGGATGTCTTACCTGGAGCAGCAAGCAGATCTTTTCAATGTCCCATATGAGCACAGGCTTGTTCAGCCTGGAGAAGAGAAGGTGCCAGGGAGACCTTAGAGCAGCTTCCAGTCCTGAAAGGGGCTCCAGGAAAGCTGGGGAGGAGCTCACAGTCAGGGTATGCAGGGACAGGATGAGGGGGAATGGTTTTGAGCTGAAAGAAGAGAGATTGAGATGAGGTCTTAGGAAAAAATGTTCTCCTGTGAGGGTGGGGAGGCCCTGGCCCAGGTCGCTCAGAGCAGGGGTGGCTGCCCCATCCCTAGGGGGGTTCAAGGCCAGGCTGGATGGGGCTTGGAGCCCCTGATCCAGTGGGAGGTGTCCCTGCCCATGGCAGGGGTGGAACTGGATGTGCTTTGAGGTACCTTCCAACCCAAATCATTCCTGAATTCTGTGATGCCAGAGATGTAAAACCTCACATTGACACACAGTCCTCTGTGGCCATGTGAACATCACAGAGCGGTGACATCAGAAGATGTTTTCCTCCCTTTGATACCTGATGTTCTGCCTTTTGCAGGATGAGCCACAACTCCCTTGTTACTTGGGAGACGAGCTCAGCACCCACCTGGCTCCAACCTCTTTTCACGGACCTGCAGAGAGCAATGAGGTCTCCCCTCAGCATCCACTTCTCCAGACTAAACAGCCAGACCTCACTTTTGTCTGTGGTTTTCCTTTAAGAAGGTCCCTCTTGTGATCAGGATCAGGCCTGAACTTGGCTCCTCATCCTATCCCCACTGTACTTGGCATCTCCGAGCCCCCGTTGTCCCCTGCCGCGTTACCATTACCCACTCATCTGCTCCAAAGTGCCCCTGCTTCCAGGCGTTGCCAGATGAAAGAACGGCCAATTAAGCACCTGCAGCTGGCAGACGTGGGACCCTCCGTGGATCTTGGCAGGGAAAACATGGGAAAGGAGCCCAGGAGCAGCGGGAAAGGGAAAACAAAGGGTAGAGGAAATGCATTCAAAGTGCTGGAAGGTTTAAGGAGGTATCCAAAAAACCTCTGTTCCAAGAGCAGGGAGCTGGGCTCTTCTCCCAAGTGACAGGGGACAGGACGAGAGGGAATGGCCTCAAGCTCCACCAGGGGAGGTTTAGGCTGAATATTAGGAAAAAATATTTCACAGAAAGGGTCCTTGGGCACTAGCAGAGGCTGCCCAGGGAGGGGGTTGAGTCACCTTCCCTGGAGGGGTTTAAGGGACGGGTGGATGAGGCACTGAGGGACATGGTTTAGTGATTGATGGGAATGGTTGGACTCGATGATCCAATGAGTCTTTTCCACCCTGGTGATTCTATGATTCTATGAAGAAACATCTCAACAAACTCCACTAATCACCACAATAATTGGAAGTCAAAATTGCACTTTCATCGAATCACGGAATGGTTTGGGTTGGAAGAGACCTCAAAGCCCATCCAGTTCCACCCCTGCCATGAGCAGGGACACCTCCCACTGGATCAGGGGCTCCAAGCCCCATCCAACCTGGCCTTGAACGCCTCCAGGGATGGGGCAGCCACCACTGCTCTGGGCAACCTGGGCCAGGACCTCCTCATCACCACTTTGAGCAGGTAAGAAGAGGTTGGACGTAGATGCCAGGGCCTCCTGCCAGTCCCAGCTGCACACAAGATGCACAAGCCCTCCTCTGACTGTTGCTCCACACCTCGTTTCGACCCACAATAATTTTTTAATACACGAGATGCTCCTCCAGCTCAATGTCTGGGATGAAATCCCTGGTCCACCCAGCAGGGAATGTCCCGTCCTGTCCCTGAAGGCTGTAAAGACCCAAAACGTACCTTTCTCATTCAAAAAAACCTGATAGTTTTAGGTGGAACAGAAGTTTGCATGGCTGAACACAAATAAACCAGGTTTAAGGAGGAGTGGGCACTGTGCCACGAGGGTTTGGCCCGGGCTGGCAAAGCAGGCAGGAATTTACACCGTGGACTTTCTGTGGTGGTTTTGTTCCCGAAATCTCCAGAGAAACGTGGAGTTGTTGCTCAATACAAGGATTAGCGTGAGCTCCCAGCAGACCCTGCACAGCCAGCGCCCGCGGCTGGGGGTTCTGGGGGCCTTTCTGCTTCAAAAAGACCAAAAAGAGGGGGGGATAGGGCCATCTCGACCCCCGGTGCCTCGCCTGGAGCTGGTGGGTATTGCCGTAACCAGCCTCGTTTGTGCTGCTGGTTTTCACCTGCTCGCAACATCCCCGTGGGACCCCAGCTGTGTCCCATCACCCTGGGGACCCACCACCCCCATGGGGACCCTCCAATCACCTTTGGGATCCCACATCACGCTGGGGACCTTCCCACCACCCCCATGGGGACCCTCCAATCACCTTTGGGATCCCACATCACGCTGGGGACCTTCCCACCACCCTAGAGATCCCACATCACCTTGGGGACCCTCCCACCACCCTAGGGACCCTCCCACGACCCTAGGGACCCCACATCACCCTTGGGATTCCACATTACCCTTGGGATCCCACATCACCCTGGGTACCCACCACCCCCCCAGGGATCCTCCAACCACCCCTCTGGGGACCCACCACCATCCTAGGGATCCTCCAACTGCTCTCAAGATCCCACATCACCCTGGGAACCCACTACCACTCTAGGGACCCCACATCACACTGGGGACCCACCACCACCCCAGGGACCCACCACCACCTTTGGGACCCCACATCACCCTAGGGATCTCATATCTCCCTGGGGATCCTTCCACCACCCTCGGGACCCCAGATCACCCTGCGGATCCACCACTACCCTAAGGACCCTCCAACCACCCTAGGGACCCCACATCACCCTGGAGACCCTCCCAACACCCTCAGGACCCCACATCATCCTGGGGACCCACCACCACCCTAAGGATCTTGCATCACCCTGGGGACCCACCACCACCCTAGGGACCCTCCAACCACCCTAGGGACCCCACATCACCCTGGGGACCCACCACCACCCTACGGACCCTCCAACCACCCTCGAGACCCCACATCACCCTGGGTACCCACTACCACCCTAGGGACCCCACATCACCCTGGAAAAGCTCCCATCACCCTAGGGACCCTCCCACGACCCTGGGGACCTCCCATCACCCTAGGGAGCCCCCCATCACCCTAGGGAGCCCCCATCGCCCCAGGCTCAGCCCCATCACGATGCCAACCCATGGGTGATGCCAGCCTGAGGACGGGCAACGGGTGGGTGGGTGGGTGGGTGCATCAGAAGCTGGTTCATGCCTCCTCCTGCCCTTGGCACGCCGGAAAACACCCCCGCACCCCAGATGGGTGGATCACAGCTCATTAAAACCTCTCAGGGATTTTTTTTTTTTTTCCCCAGCTATAAGGACGTGCCTGAGCCACAAGTTTCCCTCTGCTCACCCTAGTTTTGCTCCGAGTCCAGGTGAATGGTTGGACTCGATGATCCAATGGGTCTTTTCCAACCTGGTGATTCTATGATTCTATGAAAAGATGGATCCTCCAGCCCCAAAATGCTCCTCCATGCCCACCACCCAACCCAGCTATTTGGGGGGGGGCTCCCTGCCTCTCCCCAGAGTCCTCAGGGAGTGATGTAGCTCCCAGGAAAGCCCTGAAGTGCCCACCAGCAATGATACCCACCCCCCCAGACCCACTCAGGTCCCCCCTCAGCACTCATGGGTGCCCCGAAGTCAGCAGGAGGAGGAGGAGGGCAGCTCTTGCTGTTCTGAGGTTGGAAGGGATGCTCACTTCCCTGGCTCCCCGTACCTGCACCGATCCTGCCCGCAGCTCCAGGTGACCTCCCTGCTCCTGCCACCGAGCAGGACTGGTGCCACCCATCCTGCTCCACGTAAGGAACCGTGGGGACAGCCCACACCGCACCTCCAGCCCTGCCCGCTGCCGCAGCTCCCTCGCTGGGCACCCCCAGGCTCCCGCTCTGTGCTCAAAACCTGCCCCAATTTATCCTCTCGCTGAGGTTTGGCTCAAAACAACCCCGAGCTGCTGCTGCAGGAGCCGTTCCCGCAGGATCTGCCAGGGGATGGGGATGCAGAGTCATGGCTGGGGGCATCCTTGGGGAGACAGAGGTGCTCCCACACTGGGTCCAAGGCGATGGGTGGGCACGAGCATCTCCAGGGTGGGGGTTAGAATCATAGAATCACCAGGCTGGAAAAGACCCACCGGATCATCGAGTCCAACCGTTCGCATCAATCACTAACCCACGTCCCTCAGAACCTCGTCCACCCATCCCTTAAACCCCTCCAGGGAAGGGGACTCAACCCCCTCCCTGAGCAGCCTCTGCCAGTGCCCAAGGACCCTTTCTGTGAAATATTTTTTCCTAATATTCAGCCTAAGCCCCCCTGGTGGAGCTTGAGGCCATTCCCTCTCGTCCTGTCCCCTGTCACCTGGGAGAAGAGCCCAGCTCCCTCCTCTCCACAACCTCCCTTCAGGTAGTTGGAGAGGGCAATGAGGTCTCCCCTCAGCCTCCTCTTCTCCAGGCTAAACACCCCCAGCTCTCTCAGGCAGAGAGCAGGTAGATTTGAGCAGTTCCAGGGCTGAACTGATTTTACTGGGGGCCACTCAGTCCCCCTGAGAGCCCCCAGGGTCTGGCAGCAGCTGGGAAGGGCTCGAGCCTTGAAGATCAAGGAAGATAGGAGCAGGCATCAGCCGAGGAAGAGGAGGCCAAAGGCACAAATGCTTTAGCCATCGCTAGATTAATTGCTGCCTGCAATTAACCACAGAAACCCGGAGGCAATTAACCAAGTGCTGGCCCGACAGTTCATAAAGCATTTACTGCGCAGTCAGGAAAAACTCGCTTGAGGTCCATAAAGCATGTGGCCACATCATGTCCCCATATCCTCGTGCCCCAGTTTCCCTATATATCCATGTCCCTACATATCCATGTCCCCACATCACCGTGTCCCAATATCCTTGTATCTCCACATCCCTGTGTCCCTATATACCCATGTCCCCGTGTCTCCATATCATCAAGTCCCTGTGTCCCTAGATACCCATGTCCCCCTCCCTGCGCAGCCTCTGCCAGTGCCCAATCACCCTTTCCATAAAAACTTTTTTCCTAATGTCCAGCCTGACCCTCCCCTGGTCCTGTCCCCTGTCCCTTGGGAGAAGAGCTCAGCTCCCTCCTCTCCACAATCTCCTCTCTGGTAGTTGGAGAGAGCAATGAGGTCTCCCCTCAGCCTCCTCTTCTCCAGGCTGAACCCCCCCAGCTCTCTCAGCCGCTCCTCTTGTTCTCCAGCCCCTTCACCAGCTTCGTTGCTCTTCTCTGGACTCGCTCCAGAGCCTCAACATCCTTCTTGAGGTGAGGGGCCCAGAACTGACCCCAGGATTCGAGGAGCGGTCTCACCAGTGCCGAGTCCAGAGAAAGAAAACCTCCCTGGCCCTGCTGGCCACGCCGTTTCTGATCCAAGCCAAGATGCCATTGGCCTTTTGGCCACCTGGGCAAGTCTTAGAGAGACTCTCAGCCCTGCAAAGACCCTCAGACAAAGGCAGCACCGGGAAGGTCCAGTGGCCACTTGGGCATGGAGGAAGCCAAACCCCAGCCCCAAAATCTCCACGTGAGCCCAGCTCCCACAGCCGGTCGCTGCTTCCGCGGGCAGTGGGGGCTGGAGCCAGAGGAAGGAAAGAGATTTCCACATCCCACCTCGGCATCACCCAGCGGGTGGCTTCGGGCACCCAGGGACCGATGGTGCTGGTGGAGAGCGGCTGAGGTCACCCTGGCAACCACGGCTGGCGACGATGACATTTTTACCGATCAATCGCCTCTTGCAATTAGCTGACACCCCCCATCCAGTGTAATTAAGCAAGCAATGGGATGCCACGCACATCCCAGTGCTGGGAGGGAGGATGCTGCTTCAGGCACCCTGGTGACCATCCTAGCACATCATCTTCTCCAGGCACAGAGCTCCTGGTGATGCAGCCTCACCACAGCGGATCCTGCGTGCAGCCTCCCAGGCTTGCAGGGAGGAATTAAACCTTTGAGCCTAGTTTTTACCTTCCCTCGTGGACCAAGCAGCTCCAGGTGCCTTGTTCCAACTGGCCAAGCAGCTACAAAGCCCTGGTTTTTGGGAGAAAAAATAACTATAACTATAACTATAACTATAACTATAACTATAACTATAACTATAACTATAACTATAACTATAACTATAACTATAACTATAACTATAAATAATTTAGAAGCATTTCCCTGCAGGACAGGGGTTGTGTCTCAGGCTAGGAGGAACCCCACGCAGCCCCCAGCCACAAGCTGACACCTCCACAGGCTCCTGTCAATGCTCCAAATTTTGCTCCTGGCTCAGCTGCTACCACGGAGTCATCAGGATGCAACAGGAGGAGGATGATGGAGCTGCCTCCGCGCACCCTGAGGCCAGAACTGTGTGTGTGGGGGCAGTGGAAGGAGGGAGCGATGCCCTTGGCACCCAGCACCCACCTCCAACATCCGAAAACTCACCCCCTTCCCAAACCTGCACTACCAGTCGGCAGCTGGTCTCCTTCCTGCCCGCACCCGCAGCCTCCTCCTCCTCCTCTGCTCCTGGTCACCTTGCAACCACCCCCAGCTGGGGGACAGAGCTGGTCAGAGAGTCATGGAATGGTTTGGGTCAGAAGGGACCTCAAAGCCCATCCAGTTCCACCCCTGCCATGGGCAGGGACACCTCCCACTGGATCAGGGGCTCCAAGCCCCATCCAGCCTGACCTTGAACCCCTCCAGGGATGGGGCAGCCACCCCTGCTCTGGGCAACCTGGGCCAGGGCCTCCCCACCCTCACAGCAAAACATTTCTCCCTAAGATCTCATCTCAATCTCCCCTCTTTCGGCTTGAAATCATTCCCCCTCATCCTATCCCTGCCCTCCCTGATCAACAGCCCCTCCCCAGCTTTCCTGGAGCCCCTTTCAGTGCTGGAAGCTGCTCTAAGATCTCCCTGGAGCCTTCTCTTCTCCAGGCTGAACAACCCCAACTCTCTCAGCCTGTCCTCATACAGGAGGTTCTCCAGCCCTCAGATGGTCTCCGTGGCCTCCTCTGGCCTCGCTCCAACAGCTCCATGTCCTTCCTGGTGGTGACCCAGTTTCTCACCCACCCCCAGCTCCTGCTCCCCAGTCTGGCCAGTTCGCTTCTCTCACTGGTGGTTGGAGGGGGCAGGTCCCTGCGGTGACACCGTTGTCACCCTCCTCAACTCACTGCAGGTTCAGGGCTGGGAACAGAGACCCCCGTGTCTGGGGAGCCCCACGCACCCCCTGCTCTGTGGGATATTTGGGGGTCTGGGACCATGGGGGGGACACAGGCACCTCCTGCTGCCACCCTGGGGGAAACTGAGGCACGTGGCAGTGTGGCCAACGTGCCTGAGCTCAGCGCTGCAGCTGAGGAGCGACTTCAGGGAGGAGTACAAAGGGAACGGATGCTCCCACGAGGTCCCTGTCCCCCTCAAACCCTGCAGAAAAGGTCTCGCTGCACCGATGTCACCACGTGAAGAGCTTTCCTGCCTGCACGCGTGAGCCAGGAGACACTCGGTGTATGATGGATCCTCCCCCCCAGCCCTCGTCTGCCTCAAAGACCTGGACCAACCACGGTGAAACGCTTTTTAAAGGGAGAATCGATAACCGTGGTCACCTCTGACCCACGTGGGGTGGGTCTGTGGCAGGGGGGGACACGCAGACACCCCACGGCTGCCCCTCACCAGGAGATGATGCTGCAGGATGAGATGGATCCCAGTAGAGTTGCATGTGATGAGCTGCCGAGTCTCAGCTGCGGAAAAGGGACATGGAATGACCACCACGTGCCCCATCAAGCCTCAGGCTGCACAAACCCCCTCCCTTCTTTGCAAAGAGCAGGTTTGGGGTTGAGGTTGGGTTTAGAAAATTCCCTCCCTGCTTGAGAAAGCAAAGCAGAGCGGAGGCAGGAGCCTCCCCCCGGCCCCCGACCTTGTTGCCCCTGTGTGGGGCTGAAATGAGCTCTGGCAGCAGCAGCAGGGACCCAGCAGGACATCCACGACAGCTCCGAGGACACGGCCAGCCCACTGGCAAAGAGCTCCAACCACCAGGACGGGAGCCAGAGGCTGTTTCCACTGGTCGATGCGAGCGGAGAGTGCAGGGATGGGGCCAGAGCCCAGCGAGGGGAGGCAAAGGAGGAGATTCATAACAGCCCAGCACCTCTGAGCAGCGGTGGAAATGGAGCCTTGTATAGAACCATGGAATAGTTTGGGTTGAAAGGGACTTTAAAGCTCAGTTCCAACCAGGGACACCTCCCAGTGGCGATGCTCCAAGCCCCATCCAACCTGGGCTTCAACACCTCGAGGAATGGAGCAGCCACCACTGCTCTGGGCAACCTGGTCCAGGGCCTCCCCACCCTCACAGAGAAGCATTTCCACTTGTGCTGTCCCCTGCAGGGACACAGAGGCTCCCCCTTCCACCCTCCAGGCTCTGAAAAAGCAGCAAAACAAACACTTTGAGCACTACAGTGGTACCCCGGCAGCTGATGTCCCCTTAGAATCACTAGGTTGGAAAAGACCCACTGGATCATCGAGTCCAACCATTCCCATCAATCACTAAACCATGTCCCTCAGCACCTCATCCCCTCATCCTTTAAACTCCTCCAAGGAATGTGACTCAACCCCCTCCCTGGGCAGCCTCTGCCAGTGCCCAATGACCCTTTCCATGAAAAATTTTTTCCCTAATGTTCGGTCTAAACCTCCCCTGGCGGAGCTTGAGGCCATTCCCTCTCGTCCTGTCCCCTGTCCCTTGGGAGAAGAGCCCAGCTCCCTCCTCTCCACAACCTCCTTTCAGGTAGTTGGAGAGAGCAATGAGGTCTCCCCTCAGCCTCCTCCAGGCTAAGTAACCCCAGCTCAGTCCCCTTCTGGCATGTCCCAACACACAGGTGACCTGCAGGCTGGGGAGACACAGGAGGAGAGGAGCCAAGCATCCCAAAGGCATCCCGGGAAGTTCATGCCAGAGCTCGGCACACCCAGCACCTCCCAGACCCACGGAGACGGCTGAGAAGACAGGTCAGCCGTGACTTTTATAGCATCCTAAGTAAAGCGCTGCCATCGCCAAGCCATCAGCCGGCACGTTAAATAAAACACATTGCCAGTGAGGTCATCTAATAGCCTATTATTTTTGTATTTGAACTTTTTACCTTCACCTCTTCCTCCGTGTTGAATCAGCTCCTTCGCTTGGCACTTTAATTCCTGCCCCATTTGTGAGATTGATAAGGGCTCTGGGGAGCGTGGCCAGGGGGTGGGAGGATGCTGAGGTGGGCACCGATGCTCCTGGGCTCTCACCAGAGCTCCAGGATGAAGGCAGGAAGAGTCGGGATCTGCCCCGCTGCATCCCAGCACCTCAGGGGACACGGGCATCTCCTGCTGCCACCCCAAGGGAAACTGAGGCACGGGACAGCAGCCAACGTGCCCAAGCTCAGTCCTGCAGCTGAGGAGCAATCACAGGTCTGGCCCTGAGGTCAGGGAGGAGGAGTGCGGAGGGAAGGCCTGCAGAGCTGCTTGGTGAGCAAATAACAGTAGCTGGAAGCTGAGGGGGATGCTCCAGAGGAACCTGCCTGCAGCCTCTTCGCTTCCAGGCTGGTTCCAGCATCATTCCCACCCAGTCCAGCTGCAGGCAGAGCAGAGCCAGAGTCAGGAGCATGTGTCTAATCAACACTCTTTTATTAAAAACAAACAAACAAACAAAAAAAAAAAACCGTACAAAAGGTTACAGGTTACAAGAGTTCTGTACAACCCAAACCCTCTTACAACCACAAGCTCTGGCTTTACAGTGTGTCGGCGCCCGGGAGTGGAGGCGAGGGCAGCCTGAGTCTTGCTCTCACCCACAGCAACAACACGGGTGGAAGCGGTCCCCGCTGTCCCCCTGATCCCAGAAGAGAGGCAACCCCACAACCCACTCCAAACGCCGCATTTTAGGGTGTCTCGGCTGCTCCGTGGGAGAAGGAAAGGGAAATAGTTGAGATCCCCTGGCCCAGCAGGACCCGTGCTGGGAGGAATGAACCCTGTAGCCTTGCTCTACCTTCCCCAAGCCAGGCCGTGGGAACAAACCAAGCAACCCGCTCCCCAAGCAGGACACCAAGTCTGTGTTAGGAATGTGCCAGTTTTTCTAGGGAAGGCAGTTCTGTGGGAGAGGGCTGGGAGGCTGGGAATGTCTGCTGGGTAATGGGGGAACCTCCAGCAGGAGCTGCTTTTGGAATCAGCTGTGGCTGCACGGTGAACCCCAGCGGGTGGCCCCAGCTCCGCTCCATCACTGCAGCCAGGGATAAACAAGGGAAAGAAGCACTGAAACCAAACCTTCCTTCCCTGCTTAGGAAGCACTGGATGTTCTCTCCATCTCTCTCACAGCCTGGGAGGAACAGCATCATTCCCTGCAGGCAATGGGAGAGGGGGATAAGATAAGGTGTCCCAAGGCCACTTCACGTGGAAGCGCCACAGCTGGGAAGGGGCTGTGTTGTTTGGCAAAGGTTGTGAGGAGCCCTCGAGAGGACGGGGAGCTGCAGGGCCGCAGATGTGGGGAAGGGACCAGGCTGGGAGGTCACATCCTTGCCTCTGTGGACAGCAGTGGGATAGGGACAGAGCCTGCTGGGGCTCGTGGATGTACCAGCACCCTCCACAGCCCACAGAGAGGGGCCAAGCAGGACAGCCCTGCCTACAGCACACGGCTTAGCCCACCGCCACGCTGGCCACAGAATCAGGACGTGCCAGGGGACACAGAGCAAGTCCCCCAGCTCTGAGCCTGCTGCCACCAGCTGGGGTACAAGCCAGATCCAGCTCAAACAGAAACCAACAGCTCCCCTGCCCTGCTGCCACCCCACACGGGGATGCAGAGCTGGGAGCATCCCAGCCGCTGCTGGGAAGCAATATCCAATTTTGCTCCAATATCCAGCTGTAACAGGGCTGGGCCGCCCCCGGATCTCAGCTAAAGGACCTCATCTACCAGGGATCATTTCGACCAGCTCTGTTTTCCCCTGACAGCAATGAAACCCGGGTGGAGAGAGACCCCAGCCCGGCTGCCACAAAGCACAGTTCTCAACAGTTGCTTTTGTCCAGGGTCCATACAGACTGGGTATTTTGCTCTATGTAAAACACCCAACATTCAAACTAGTTTAAGAGTAATTTTCACTTATTGCTTTCAGCTGCATCGAGTCCCTGCTCTGAGGGACAGACTGGTGGGACATCTTGCACACTAAGAGGGGACACTCTTAAGTGCAATCTTAGCTGCACTCAGGTCCCCCAAAAACTCTTGATCCCTACATGAGAGCTTGCTGGAGACATGCTGGAAGCTCAGGGTCAGAACAGCTTGTCCTAACCCACAAAGACACGACAGCTGCTCTTACCACTGTCCTCCCTGGGCAGGCTGCAAGCTGCTGCTTGGCTCTGGGAGCCCATTTCATCCCAGCATCGCTGTCCCTTACCTCGCTACTACACACACAGCTCCCTGAGCTCTGGGCAAGGTCTGACAGTTGTGGCTTCTCCCTTTTCCAGGCATTGCAGAGTCAGGATGCCAGCCCTCAATGGAGAGATCACCTGGTAGCTCCCCTGACCCTTTCCCCATTCCTCTGCGACCTGCTGCTCCCACCAGGCGCTCTCAGAGGCAGCCTCCCTCTCTCGCAGCTCTGGCTTTCTCCTCCACAGCGGGATCATCTCCTCCCAGATGGCTCTGTCCTTGGCTTTCACCACCCTTACTTGCCGTTCACACACCAGCTACACAATCCACTCACTCTACAGCTTCCTGCACAACTTCTTTCCATTTCCCTCCTCTCCAAACACTGAAGGAATCCACCAGCTTTGGAGTACAGAGGCAATTTAAGTTACATCTGAAAACAAAAAGAACAAGATCTACTTTTAACTGAACCAGAAAGATCCTTCTGCACGTATCCAACCTACCTCTAAAAGCTTCTCCTAGGAACCAAGAAGCTCTCTCTGGTTGTGCTATTCAAAACCACCTTGCCATGCCCTCGAGGCAATTGCTGTACCACAGAGTACTCCTCAGGTGAGGTAAAGAGGATCTGAGAGCCACTACCTGGACACAGGGACCTGCAAGCGGTGAGCCGGTGCCGTTCCGCTGTGCCACCAGCAGTCCTGAAGTCCCATAGGTACCTGCGAGTGCATGGGGAGTCTGGGGTAGCATGCTGCTGCGTACGGGTGGACAGTGTTACTCTGAGCATTTATTGCACTGCTTCAAAGAGGTGGAGGAGGAACGGGAGGGAGAGAAAGCGCAAGTCATCGTTTCACTTTAGCATCTTCTTTGATCTTCCAGACCATCAGCTCCATGCAAGCTCTGGCATCCTCGCTGGAGTCATGCCCTTCCACTGGGGACAGAAGGACAAGGACAGCAGTTACTACCAGGGCCGTGTGCACACCGACACCAAGAACAGAGAGGCTTCCCCAGATAAGCTCCTGCCCGATTCTGCTGGCCCAGCTGCTCATGCCCTCTGCCACGGCAGCCAGAGCTCCATCTACGACCACCGCGAACCAGTAAAGCATTTAAAGTAGAGGAATTTAATAGATTAATGGAACGGTTTGGGTTGGAAGGGACCTCACAAAGCCCATCCAGTTCCACCCCTGCCATAGGCAGGGACACCTCCCACTGGATCAGGGGCTCCAAGCCCCATCCAACCTGGCCTGGAACCCCTCCAGGGATGGGGCAGCCACCACTGCTCTGGGCAACCTGGGCCAAGGCCTCCCCACCCTCACAGCAAAACATTTCTTCCTAAGATCCCAACTCAATCTTCCCTCTTGCAGCTGAAAACTGTTCCCCCTTGTCCTGTCCCTCCACTCCCTGACAAAGATCCCTCTCCCCAGCTTTCCTGTAGACAATTCAAACTTAAGTTCAGCAAAACCAAAATTCCACTAAACACATTTTTGCCGTTCAGCCTGATACTGTTCCTTGTTTTAATTAAGGGCTGAAGTCCTGCTGGTCTGTAGGACCTCAGGCTATGGAGTAGCTCGTCCAAGAGGCCTCAGTTCCCCCGGCAGTGTTTTCAACATACTCAAGGAAGGCAGAAAGGAACTCATGATGCTTGAAAGAGAAAGGTCAGTCTCAGTTTGCCAGAGAGAGAAAGGAGGGCATGACATGGCCTTGACAGAGCTACCTCTGGCCTCCCCGCACCACCTCTGGTCCCCACTTAGCACAGAGAGGCAAAAAGCAAGTGCTGTGGCCCTCAGAACAGGGTTAAACTGAAACTGTGGCTGAGTTTGCTGGCCCACTCACAGCTACTGCCAGATGCTACGTGGGGAAAGAAAGATTAGGAGCAAGAGGATGGGGCTTAAAGAGAGCAGAGGAAGGCAGGGCCAGGGAGCCCAAATCCAGGTGGGAGAGGACACAAAACCCTCACTCTCAGCTCTTCCTTGGCCTCACCATTGTCCTGGATGATGCGCTTGAGGTAGTCAGCCATCAGCGTCCGGAGAGCCCGCTTGTAAGGCAATCCCAGCCGGTGGGGAAAGACGATCGCAGTATCCACCACTGTGCCATGGATAAGCTGGATGAAAAGAGCAGCATAGAAAGATGCTTATTATCCCCATTCCACAGGAATGGACACTCCTTAGGATTAACCACACCAAAGCAATCTTCCGGTCAGCCTCTTGGGCTCTGTGTCATGTGTTGCTAAGCTCCAACACAACCAGTCTTGCAAGAAAGAGGCTCTGAATCAAAGATGACTCCCCTTTCAAGAGCACGTGTACACGGGCTTCCCAACACTCTGCCAGCCAACAAACCTGCCCCCAAAGCCCCACCTGATTGCACATCCAAAGGAGCAGAAAGCCAGGGCTGATTCAGTTTGTGTTACTCAAAACAGGATGGGTCAATCCTGAACACCCTGGCCTGGAGAAGCTGGGATTCCTCTCAGAGTGGTTTTCACATTGAAATACTGAGCCTTTCAGCTGCTTCTCAGGATGCAGACAGAGGTGGGAAGGATGCACAAGTCAAAACTGTATCTAACCCACTGCGTATGACACTGCTTCGACAGAAAAGGCCTGACCCTCAAGGTGCAAATCAGCCCAAAAACGTCCAGCCTGTCAGCAATGAGTCAATAGGAAGTTTTTAACCAGCACTGCTTAGCAAGAATGAAATGGAACAAAGAGATCGTGGACTTCTGGGCATAAGGAACTTCATGGTGGATGGGACTGAGGCCCCAGCTGGCCCTACATCCAGGTCGAAGTGCCTGGGCACACAGGAGAGGCAAGAGGTTTGCTGTCCTCTGAGCATGAAGTGTGGTCATGCTGGAGGAACTGAGGATGCTGAGCAGGTCAACACACTGCCTGCCCTGCATAAAGGAAATCCAAAAGCCACCTCTGACAGGGTCTATATGCAGAGGGAAACCTGGCTCTCTTTAAACAGCAAATTTTCACTCTCATGCTAAGATGAGATTAATTGTTAGCGAAGAATATGGCCAACAAGGTTAATGGGTTCAAGTTGCTCTAGGGCAGGTTCAATTAGACATCAGGAAAAATTTCTTCACCAAAAGGGTTCTCAGGCACTGGGAAGGCTGCCCAGGGAGGTGGTGAAGTCTCCATTCCTGGAAGGGTTTAAAAGACAGAGAGAAGAGGTGCTCAAGGATATGGTTTAATAGTGGACAGGTATGGCTGGACTCAATCTCAAAGGTCTTTTCCAAACAAGTGATTCTGTGATTCTAATCATAGAATAACCAGGTTGGAAGAGACGCACCGGATCATCGAGTCCAACCACTCCTATCAAACACTAACCCACATCCCTCAGCACCTCGTCCACCCAGCCCTTAAACCCCTCCAGGGAAGGTGACTCAACCCCCTCCCTGGGCAGCCTCTGCCAGGGACCAATGACCCTTTCCATGAAAAATTTTTTCCTGATGTCCAGTCTAAATCTCCCCTGGCGGAGCTTGTGGCCATTCCCTCTTGTCCTGTCCCCTGTCACTTGGGAAATGAGGCCATTACCCTCCTCTCCACAACCTCCTTTCGGGTAGTTGGAGAGAGCAATGAGGTCTCCCCTCAGCCTCCTCTTCTCCAGGCTAAACACCCCCAGCTCTCTCAGCCACTCCACTTGTTCTCCAGCCCCCTCACCAGCTTCGTTGCTCTTCTCTGGACTCTCTCCAGAGCCTCAACATCCTTCTTGTGGTGAGGGGCCCAGAACTGACCCCAGGATTCGAGGAGCGGTCTCACCAGTGCCGAGTCCAGAGGGAGAAGAACCTCCCCGGACCTGCTGGCCACGCCGTTTCTGATACAAGCCAAGATGCCATTGGCCTTCTTGGCCACCTGGGCCACTGCTGGCTCATGTTCAGTCGCTGTCAACCAACACCCCCAGGTCCTTCTCCTCCAGGCAGCTTTCTATACAGACTTCTCCTAGTAAATACTTCTCCTAATATGTGTTCAGCGAGAGCTAAAGGAACGTGGATGAAGGCAGCACCACATCCCAAGTACGGGAATAAAATACAGAGTCTAAGAGATAAGCCCGTAAGCCTGACCAAAAGACATCTCCGAACCTCCACACAGGATGACTCAGACAGGACCCTGATAATCCAGGCTCCTCAGCTGCGACTCTTCCCAGGCACCAGCTAACATTGCATGACAATCTGTACCTTCGGCATTAATAGTTTCACAGAGCGGCTCCATAACTGCCTGCGCACAGCTGAGGTTTAACAGAAACAACCTGCTACTCTCTTCCGACTGTAAAACTGCCAACGTTATGGATAATCTCTCCCAGACTGCAGTCAAGTTTGGCACCCACCCAGGCACAATGATAATTGCCTATGGAGATCAGGAAGAGTGAGGAAACAGGATAATATAGCTTTAAATAAAAATGGAAATGCTATCACCATTTGGAGTTCGCCAGGGCCATTAGCGAGATGTCAACTTTACTGCCACAGCCTTCAGACATTACGACTTGACACGCCGCTGCCTGTCATGCTCTGCTATATGGCTCTCGGGTTCGTTCTCTTGGCAGCGGCTGCGATGCTAAGAGAAAATCCTGCCTCTAAGAGGCCAACACAGTCATCTCGTGCTGATAAAACCATAAATAATGTTTTTATGATGATGATGAACTCTGAGAAACTTGGATAAAGAGTGCTATGGAGAGGTAAAGCGCTTTGCAGGCATTAAAACCTCCTGCTTCCAAACCACCATCAGGAGTTGGCAGCCCCAGCTTCTTCATCAAAGAAGCTGATGATTAAGAGTGGCTGGAGGAAGTTCTGGCTTGGAAGCACAGGCTAAAGACTCAACTCCTGCCTGCCACTCGCTTTCATGGTGACCCTGGACAAGCCCCCAGGGATCTCTGTTCAAAGCACAAGGGGAGAGGACAGCCCTTTCATGCAGAACAGCAGTCACAGCAGAGAGATGCGCAGGCCAGACTGGTGAGGGGCAGGAAACGAGAGAGATGAAAGGTCAAAGTAGCACGAGGAACCACAGCAAACCAGGCTGAGAACCTCACTCAGAGGAAACAGATATTGAATCATGGAATGATTTGGGTTGGAAGGAACTTTAAAGATCATCCAGTTTCAACCCGCTTCCAACAGACAAGGACACTTCCCACTGGATCTGGTTGCTCAAAGCCCCATCCAACCTGGACTTGAACACCTCCAGGGATGGGCCAGGGCCTCCTCACCCTCACCATGAAGAATTTCTTCCCAATGTCTAATCTAAATCTTGTCCCTTCCAATTTAAAGTCATTCCCCTTTGTCCTGTCACTCCAGGCCATTGGAAAAAGTCCCTCCCCAGCTTTCCTGGAGCTCATCTCAGTCAAGGAAGCTGCTCCGAGGTCACCCTGCAGCCTTCTCCCCGCCAGGCTGAACAACCCCAATTTTCTTGGCCTGTCCTCATAGCAGAGGTGCTCCAGCCCTCAGATCATCTTTGTGGCCTCCTCTGCATCTGTTCCAAAAGTTCCATATCCTTCTTATATTGGATCTTAGCATTAGAAAAGGAAACCATGAGAATCATAGCCTGTGCAAAAAACAAGAGGCGTGTCCTCTTTCTAAAGCACATTGTGGACATCCAGAGGGCACAGGGGACCCAAAGCCCTCTCCTGTTCTCCCCCTGACCCTGGCTGAGCAGATCTACAAGCCAGTCAAAGGATGCTGACACCAACAGAGCATTCCTTGACTCTATAGTAAGGGTGACAGGCAAATGATTCGAGATCAATCCTTCTAACCAGCCCTGCTCTGCTCGCCCTCCCCGGTTACCTCTGTCACGCTGGCAGTCACTGAAAGCTGGGGTGACACCACACACAGTCCACACACCTTCACTCTTCCACCACAGACAGCTTCCCACTGGCTCATAGGCAAGCCAGATGATCTGTCCCCTCCTGGTTCTGGGAAACACTCCCTAACTTTAAAGGGGACATCTACCACGCGGCGGGGTTGGAAAGAACCAGAGAGACATGGAAACGCAGGACTTACCTTTAGTGCAAATAAGTCACTTTCCAAGCTGTGCCCTATCAATATGGTATCTGCACTGAACATGTTCAGTAGGACGGCTTGGACATCCCGCAGGGTGATACTAGTGTTCTTCAGGTCTTCTTCTGTCACACCTGAGAATCTGTGGAGCAAGAGCAGAAAGGAGGGCTTCCTCAGCTAAGGGAACACCTCAAGACCCAAAGCGCCCCAGCCTTTAGGAAGTGGTTGTCAGAGGTTACAAGTGCTCCCAGCCATTCCCTGTAAGTTCTTGATTCTGAGCAGAGTCTCAAGAAGACTGTCCTTACCTGGTGTTGTAGTCCACCACCTTGGATTCCGGTTTGACGAAGGTGTCGTATACCACTTTCAGGTCAGAGTTGATCACAGTTACTCTTGTCAGCTCCAGTCCTTGCTTCGTGTAGCACTGCAAGCAACAGAGCAGCCATGAAGACAAGAGCATGCCAACCACAACATGGTGTCAACAGAGCCAGGCACTGACACACTCCACTCAAAATGTGGAACACTTCGCACAGCACGGCCAGCCAGCAAGCACTGCTCGACGTCAGAGAGCTGGCTACAGCTTTTCAAGGGTGCACGTAATCCTCAAATGAAGTATGCGTTGCCACAACTCATTAATAATTTCATAGAATCATGGAAGGGACCTCAAAGCCCATCCAGTTCCAAACTCTGCCATGGGCAGGGACACCTCCCACTGGATCAGGGGCTCCAAGCCCCATCCAACCTGGCCTTGAACCCCTCCAGGGATGGGGCAGCCACCACTGCTCTGGGCAACCTGGGCCAGGGCCTCCTCACTCTCACAGAGAAACATTTCTTCCTGAGATCTCATCTCAACCTCCCCCTTTTCACCTGAAAACCATTCCCCCTTGTCCTAACCCTGCACTCCCTGAAAAAGAGCAATTAAATGTACAAGACCAATATGATCTAGAGTCTACAGCAGAAAGGAAAGAAGATGGTAGGGAAACAGAACTTTCCTTCAGCCACTTGTCTCACACCCTCTCTCTTCCTCAAAAAGCTCAGTGTTTCTTGCTCACTGACCCACCATCTCACAGTCCAACGCGTAGATTCCAGGGTAGCCATCAGTTGTAGGCAACTTCTCAAAAGTCTTCACAAAGCCATCAAGGCTCTCCTTCCGTCCATCATGGACGTGTTGCTGAAAGGAAAAAACGAAGTGACAACCATGGATGACAGGATCACGAATCCAAAATGGTCACATCAACAGAACCTCCCACTTAAATAAAAACTATTTCTTTTAATCATTTCTAAAGTTTAACGAGGAACAGGTTTTGCTGACCAGTTGGTCCAAGAAACTCAGTGCAAGACTAAAAATAGCCATGTGCAACCCCAATCTCAAAGCCAGATCAGGGCTAGCGGTGTCACATCAACAGCTGACAGAGCAGCAATGCCCCACCCAGCTAGTGACCAGCAGCTTTCAATTTTTGATTCGGAGTAGAATTACTCAGACAGGATCACACTGTGGTGTGACACTGATCTAATTCCAGCTGCTGGTTGCAGGTTTAGCTTGTGGCTGAGACACAGGCTCTAATCCCAGACATCCCTCTTGGAGCATTAGCATCAGGTATATCATAGTATGAGAAACAGGAGTAACGAAGGATCAGAAAATGTCAACGTGCGCATACAAATAAAAGCCACTGTGTTCTAAAACCAGACAGGTTGCAGACAGGCAGGAGTTACTGCCTACCTACATTTAAGGCAACACATGGAGAGTGCTTCCAACCACTCTTCATTAATTCCCACCTAAAGCTCCAGGGTCAACAAAATCCAGCAGAGAAGAGCTCCCTGAGCGAGCAGGAAAACTCAGGGTGATTTCACAAGTGGCTTAAGGCAATGCAAGACTAAGCCGCTGTTGCAACAGGCATTCCCGCTCTCCTCCGCAGCCACAGATCTCATCAAACTCAGCCTGAAAGCCTCCCTCGCATGGGGAGTTCGAAACAGGATGATTGCACTGACCTAGTTACCTGCACCACTGGGGAAGCAGGAACACGTAACCGAGGGCAAGGCAGAAGCTGCAACCACCCTGCTGCCCACTAACATGGTTTCAGGTCAAATTAAACCCTGCTCCACCCCCAGAAGTGACACTCTCTCCCTTATTCCCCAGTGGGGTGTTTTAAGTTTCACCTATCCCTAAATCTGTGCTTGCATGCAGCCTCCTTCCTCGTGCTGCTCACAGATCCCTCCCTGCAAGGAATCGGGCTGCGCTTGCTCATCTCAGGATATTAAGACTGGAGAGATGAGGAACGAGGCACTTGGAAAGCTGGAACCTGTAGCAAAGGGATAAGCAAAGCAAGGATTTGTGTATTTTCCTGCATAGGTAGGGCAGGGGCAGCCAGAGCACACAGAACTGCATTGTTTGATGTTAACAAGGCAGCTGGGCCAACATCAAGTCCGATCTCTCCCTGTATCCAAAGCCAGCACCGCTCAAAGCCTGCACGGTTCGTTGCCTCCCAGGAGCAAGGGGTCACACTTGTCCGTTCTGCATCTATGCCCATAAACCTGATCGTTTTGCTGAAGAAATGGGTAAAGCAGATTACCAGATGAACACACAGGAAACACTTCTCTCCCACGCAGCTTAATCCCTTCTCTCCCTCTGTAATGCACCGTAACCAGGCAGTTAAAGAAAAGAAGAAACAAAACCCAAGGTGTTTTTCTACACTAGTTGATGCTCTGCAACTGTCCAGTTCTTCCTTGCTGAGGGGAAGGCAGAGAAGTTGTTTCTGGTTTACAGACCAGCAAAAGAAGCAGACTTTGCTACTACAAAGAGCAGCGGCTCCAGACTCCTCTGCTCCCAGGGAGCGGTAGGTGTGAGCACAGCTCCATCCTGCCATCTCCTGCCACGACAGCCAACTGCAGCATCACCCAGACAGGTGAGAGGAAGGAAAAGACACTGGCTTTTCTACCCAGCTACATGTCTGGTTACTTAGAATACTTTCTTATTACAAATATTTGCTATTTTCAACACACTCCTTCAAAGTTCAAAGATACTGTGCTCCCCAGTAGCCCAAACATCCCTGTATCACACTGTGGGCTCTCCTCCTGAGCAGGCTGTGGGCTCCAACCTTAGATCTACTAAAGGACACTTCAAAACTCACCCACTGGGATGAGAAAAGCAGGGAAGCCAGAACACAGTGATCTGTAGCAGCACAACAACTAGGAGTCAGATGCGAAAGGATGCCAGAGCCCTGAAGGGCTGGTGGCACGCTTCATTGAGTAGGAGCCTATTAGAGTGACTGTGTTTCTTAAAAGGCTAAGAGGTTTTGTAGTCTACAACAGCCATGTAAAAGCATGCAGAGAATTCATGGTTTTATAGCCACATCAATTTCTGGATGGTTTTGGAACACTGATTAGAAAGCGATACCTTAGATGAAGGCATGGAGTGCACCCTTAGCAAGTTTGCAGACAACACTAAGCTGGGTGGAAGTGTGGATCTGCTGGAGGGTCGGGAGGCTCCAAAGGGATCTGAACAGGCTGGACCGCTGGGCAGAATCCAGTGGGATAAGGTTTAACAAGGCCAAATGCCGGGTCCTGCACTTGGGGCACAACAACCCTGAGCAGCTACAGACTAGGAGAAGTCCGGCTGGAAACTGCCTGGAGGAGAAGGACCTGGAGGTGTTGGTTGACAGCGACTGAACATGAGCCAGCAGTGGCCCAGGTGGCCAAGAAGGTCAATGGCATCTTGGCTTGTGTCAGAAACGGTGTGACCAGTAGGTCCAGGGAGGTTCTTCTCCCTCTGTACTCGGCACTGGTGAGGCTGCACCTCGAATCCTGGGGTCAGTTCTGGGCCCCTCGCCACAAGAAGGATGTTGAGGCTCTGGAGCGAGTCCAGAGAAGGGCAACGAAGCTGGTGAAGGGGCTGGAGAACAAGAGGAGCAGCTGAGAGAGCTGGGGGTGTTTAGCCTGGAGAAGAGGAGGCTGAGGGGAGACCTCATTGCTCTCTCCAACTCCCTGAGAGGAGGTTGTGGGGAGGAGGGAGCTGGGCTCTTCTCCCAAGCGACAGGGGACAGGACGAGAGGGAATGGCCACAAGCTCCACCAGGAGGAGGGTTAGGCTGGACATTAGGAAAAAATATTTCACAGAAAGGGTCATTGGGCACTGGCAGAGGCTGCCCAGGGAGGGGGTTGAGTCCCCTTCCCTGGAGGGGTTTAAGGCACAGGTGGACAAGGTGCTAAGGGACATGGGTTAGTGATTGATGGTTAGACTCGATGATCTGGTGGGTGTCTTCCAATCTGGTTATTCTATGATCTATGATTCTAATTTCATGCGAAAAAAGAAACAGTAGAAGTAGCAGCCTGCCTGATATCATCCATGCTTCAGGCTGTGCAGGGCAGCTTCTAGGTGCCCATACGGACAATCCTTCCTAAACTGGAAACTAAGAAAAGATCTGGCCTACAGCAGAAAGTGATATTAACACAGGCATCTTGGGAAGCAAAAAAAAATGGGAAAGAGATTTTGGGGCACTCTTGTGAAGGCCTCAAGACTGATCCTCAAAAAGAAATTCCTTATTTCTCATTTCTTCAATGTTTTCCTAAAGAAGCCTGTACTTGAGCTTTTTCTGAGCAGCTTAATGCATTTGCTTAGAATAAATGAATCCACATCATTCCCAACGGCCGAGTCTCCTCCTTCCTGCCACACTGAACTTTGCTACCTTTGCATAGAGTAAGATATTTAAGTATTTGTTTTTCTCCCTCAAGGGAGGCCACTATTCTACTAAAGGCTTAAGCAACGATTAAACAGCCATCGCCACTGTAAGTAGAGGATAAATGTCACTGAGAAGAAAAAGGTGTTGCTCAATAACTTACCTTAGCAACCTGGCAGCCTGGTGAACCCACAGCTCCTGAGCAGCAGCTGTAATGAGTTTCCCATCCACCCGGCACTGGAAGAGCAAGACAGTAGAAAGAAGAGAAGAGTCTTGTTAACAAGAGCTCTCACATTCAAAGATAGCCTGGATGATCAACCATGATCACAGAATCATGAAATGCTTTGAGTTGGAAGGGACCTCAAAGCACATCCAGTTCCACCCCTGCCATGGGCAGGGACACCTCCCACTGCATCAGGGGCTCCCAGCCCCATCCAACCTGGCCTTGAACACCTCCAGGGATGGGGCAGCCACGGCTGCTCTGGGCAACCTGAGCCAGGGCCTCCCCATCCTCATTGTGAAGAATTTCTTCCTGATGTCTAATCTAAATCTTCCCCCTTCCAATTTAATGCCACTTCCCCTCATCCTATCCCTTCAGTCCCTGATCCCTCCCCAGCTTTCCTGGAGCCCCTTTCAGTACTGGAAGCTGCTCTAAGGCCTCCTCAGAGACTTCTATTCTCCAGACTGAACAAACAAAGGAGGGAAATAAAGTATGATTTGTATGCAGGAATCTGAAGAGTTTAAATCTCTCGTGCTCAGCCAGACAAACTCCAGAAGCCACCTGGGTGCTCTGATGGAAAACCAGAGCAGAGCTCAAACAAGGTTAGTGTCTTGCTGCAACTGAAGTCAACTCAGACCAGGAAACACTCCTGTGCAGTGACAGGCGTCTGGTGCTCCCCAGTCAGCCTCCCAAACAGACTGATCGTTTCAAAAGGCACTAGAAGATTTCTTTTTAACTTTGTTTGAACTGAAGCTGAACAGTCTCTGCTCCAGCCCCAGATTCACATTTTTGGAACCTACAGCTATTCCCAGCAGCAATTTGCAAGGCAATTACAGCAGCAGCAGGACAACTCAGTGACAGAACTGGGAACTTCACAACCTACAACCATGATGAGCCCCAAAAATGTTCCACAGCAACTCAATCCCACAGCAACTCAAACTCAAACAGGGGCTTGAGCACAGCTAGGATGCGAATGAGCCCTCTAATACCTCTCTGCTTGCGCAGCCTTCCCCAGTGATGGACACATTCCTCTTTGCGAACGCAGTTTCCAGAGGCTGAGACCATGTACTCGGTGCCACAGCGACAACAAATCCTGCAGGACGCTTGAAGAGAAGAAAGAAGCAAAAGTCAGGTCAACTAGAAATCCTTCCCCTCTTAAACACAGCCAAAGTACAAGTAAATTGGAATCACTCAAGCTCTAAGCATCAAGAAAACAACCTTTATAGGTAAAAAGGATTCTAAGTGTTGTTTCAAACTCCCAGAAAAACACAGCAACCACCCCTGTAGTATTTGCCTCCCCTAAACGCTTCCCAGAGGCAAACTCCCTAGTGGTTTTGATGTCTAACATCAGCTCTGACACAATTCACATCAACATTCTCTGCATTGTTTCTCCATCCACAGCGAATTATGTTGTAGTCTAACATGGTTATTTTAAGAAGCAGGCCATCAGAGCTAATGAAGTCTGGTTTCCAGGGGATCTGTGCCTTGTCACTTCCAAACGACACTCGAGGTCTTCCTGAACAGAGCTATTCTGTAAGGATTCTCCAGTATCTGTGAACGGGAACGCTTACAGTCCAACCCAGCACATTGAAGGGGCAGTTATGGACTTTTCCCTCCTGTTGTCTGTGCTTGTACTGCCCACAACACACAAAAGGGATGCAAAAACGCACAGTAAATGCGTTGACTGTCACACTTTTCACGTCCATGCAACTCCCTAAGATCTAGCGTGAGCATTTAAGCTGCTAACACATCCCCAGCTCCACATAACCCCAGTCTAAACCAGTTTTGCCCACTGGCCACGGTCACAGCACTAACAGAACGGCGATAGCTTTAGCCAAATAATAACAAATCCTAAGACCCTGCAACATCTACAGGAAACTACAGAACAAGAACATGATCTCGGAGTCATATAAAGGAGCTGGCTGGAGAAAAGGGCTCTAACAAATGTAGTTCTTGACAGTGTTAATGCAAGAGAGATTTCGTGCAGGTTGCTTCAACAACCACAGGACAAATGTAGACACAAGGTGTTAACATGGATGAGCACTTAGCACACTTCAGCGAGGTCTCTCCAAAGAGAGAGTGTGGCACGGCACCTCCATGTACATGCTGTGTGGCACTAGGGCCTGCTCAAAGCAGCGTAGGAAGAGTAAAGCCTGCTACAGGAGCCTGGGAAATTCATACAGAGGAGGAGCCCACCGTGAGGAAGCCTAAGGGATTGTTTTGCCCCGTTGCAAAAAGGGCATTTGGGAATTATTTGGCCCAGCGCTGTCAAGGATCAAGCAGAGAACTGTGTAATCCAAATGAGCAAGGTGTGACCCTCTGCAGAACCTTCCAGGCCTAATATCATGGAATGGTTTGGGTTGCGAGGGACCTCAAAGCACATCCAGTTCCACCCCCTGCCATAGGCAGGGACACCTCCCACTGGATCAGGGGATCCAAGCCCCATCCAGCCTGGCCTCAACACCTCCAGGGATGGAGCAGCCACCACTGCTCTGGGCAACCTGGGCCGGGGCCTCCACACCCTCACAGCAAAACATTTCTTCCCAAGATGTCATCTCAATCTCTCCTCTTTCAGCTGAAAACTGTTCCCCTTCATTCCATCCCTGCCCTCCCTGATCAAGAGCCCCTCTCCAGCTTTCCTGGAGCCCCTTTCAGCACTGGAAGCTGCTCTAAGGTCTCCCCACAGCCTTCTCTTCTCCAGACTGAACAACCCCAACTCTCTCAACCTGTCCTCGTATGGGAGGTGCCCCAGCCCTCAGATCATCTCCATGGCCCCAAACACCACGAATTATAAGCCTTGTGTCAAAAATAACATTCTCGTGGCACACAAGCTGAAGAAACTCATCCTCCACAAAGGCAAGAGAGTTCTGCAGCCACGCACTTCTCCTTTGCGACCAGCTGGTCTGCAGACACAGAGGTCACAGCCAAGGAGACCCACCACAACAGGAGCCAACTGCTGAGCTCAGCCACGCTGAGACTAAGAACGTCTTTCTGCAAAAAGACCAGCTGGAAGCAGGACAGGCACCTCCAGTTGTAACGCATCTAGCAAACCTTGCAGAATGGAAGAGCCAGCAGAGCTTACAGTCAAGTGTTTTCTTCTCCTCTGTAGTGAAGAGGACAGCACGACCGGGCTTCTCCGGGTGAGGCATTGGGTAACCGTTTTCCTTGAGCTGCTCCTCAGTCATCAGATACTCCTTTAGGCGCCGGTACAAGGCAGCTCCTGCACACAAAGGCAATGCTGAAGTCAGATCGCTTATGCAGGGGCTATTTCTCTTATCGCTTTTTGCTTTACCAGGCCTCCTGGCAGGGATTCTCACTGTTCTGAACTTGCTCCCACTGCCTTTGTTCAGGGTTGACAGGGAAGGAGGTACCTGGGCACCTAAAAAATCTGATCACTGGCACACAAGTTGATTTTTAACCTCTTCAAAAACCAGCATTAACTCTGGAAACAGAATTCCTCCAAAAGGGCCCTGAATAGGCTTTGTTGTTACCAACATGAGACTTCTCCCACTTTAACGTTGTAAAAGCAGTAACTGATAACTGGTAAGAGCCCAAAGGATGTCCCTCAGAGGCCACCCAGAGCTACCTAAAAATTCATTACACAATGCTTTCTTCCTGCTGTTGATTTCAAGGCATTCATTTCATTTCAAAGAGTAATTATAACTTCTCCCTCTCTGCTCAATATCTCTCCTTTCACTGCGACGTTAAACCCTTCCAATATCGTTCAACCCTTTGATGTTGCTTAGCTGAGCTACACAGGGCCTTTTAAGCTTCCTCCAGGTCAATTCCTTCTGCTTTGTGGCCTCCCTATCTCTTCTCTGATCTCCTCAACAATTTCCCTACATCTCTTGGCAACCAAAATACCCATAACCGATTTGGGCCAATGTGGATAATGCTTGTGGCACAATCCTTTGGCTACGATACGACCTTACTATGACATTCGTAACTGTGAAAGTGAGGCCTACAGAGCAGAAAGAGATATCTATGAGTTTGCTTTTTAATCTGAGAGGCACGTTGTAAAGCACAGCTTCGGGGCAAGAAAGTTCAAGTAAAATCCAGACAGAAACAAAAGCCCAAAAGTCAGCAATATCTAAAACACAAGAGGAGGCTCTAAACAGTTAGCGATGCTACATCAAAGCAACGTGAGCTACATGAGTGAACTGGCAGAGCGAAGCGGGGAAGGAATCATGAAATCATAGAATCGTTTGGTTGGAAAAGATCTTTGAGATCATTGAGTTGAACTGAACCTGTCCACCATTAAACCAGATCCCTGAGCAGCAAATAAGCCTGTCTTTTAAACACCTCCAGGGATGGAGACTCGACCTTCTCAGAACCCGAGAACCCATTTGTGGGAGAAATTTCTCCTAATATCCAATCTGAACCTCCCCTGGCACAACTTGAGGCAGTTTTCTCTCATCCTAACCCCTATTCACAGAATCACAGAATCACCAGGTTGGAAAGACCCACTGGATCATCAAGTCCAAGCACTCCTATCAAACAATAAACTACATCCCTCAGTGTCTCGTCCACCTGTCCCTTAAACCCCTCCAGGGAAGGTGACTCAACCCCCTCCCTGGGCTTGGGAGAAGAGACCAAAACCCACGAAGCCCCAACCTCTTTTCAGGCAGTTGTAGAACAGCAATGAGGTCTCCTCCAGCCTCCTTTTCTCCAGACTAAACAACCCCAGCTCCTTCAGTTGCCTCTCATAAGACTTATTCCCCAGCCCCTTCACTAGCACCATTTCTCTTCTCTGGACAAGCTCCAGCACCTCCATGTCCTTCTTGCAGTGAGGGGCTCAAAACCGAACACAGGATTTGAAGTGCTGCCTCACTGATGCCAAGTGCAGGGGGCACAATCACTTCCCTGGTCCTGCTGGTCACGCTATTTGACACAGGCCAAGATGCCAGTGGCCTTCGTGGCCACCTGGGCCGCGGATGGCTCACATTTGCCCTCTGTCAATCAACACCCCAAAGTCCTTTCCTGCCAGGCAGCTTTCCAGTCACTCTGCCCCAAGCCTGGAGCGCTGCTTGGCATTGTTGTGTCCTAAGTTCAGGACTCAACTTGGCCTTGTTGAACCTCATCTCATTAAGGAAGGTGCTGAATAGAGTTGTAAGCCGTTCACCAAGCGAATCTGCCGCTCGCTGCTGCAGTTAGGTGATAACTCATCACACCAGCCCATAGATAAATCCCAGCACTATGTGCATCAGCAGGATCCTGCTCTCCCCAGTTGCAATGTTAACACCTCCAGCTATAATTCACAGTTTACAGCCTCGCAGGAGCAGGGTCTTACCTGTTAAATCCTCTGCTCTCAAGCTCCCTGAGCGGTTTAGTGTAAAGCTTGTCTTAGCAGCAAGCTTCCCTCCCAGCACAGCTTCATGGGACACCACTTTCTTGTTACTCATCTCTGCAGAGGGAAGACAGAAGAAGCAGAACAGGACAGACATCAGACACCTAGCTGAGTTACAGAATCGTAGAATGGTTTGAGTTGGAAGGGAACCCTAAGCCCATCCAGTTCCACCCCCTGCCAGGGGCAGGGACAACTCCCACTGGATCGGGGGCTCCAAGCCCCAGCCAACTTGGCCTTCAACACCTCCAGTGATGGGGCAGCCACCACTGCTCTGAGCAACCTGGGCCAGGGCCTTCTCACCATCACAACAATTCCTTCCTAAAGTCTAATCTAAATATTCCCCCTTCCAATTTAAAGCCATTCACCTTTGTCCCACCACTACATGCCCTTTCAAAATGTCTCTCCCCAGCTTTCTTGTAGGCCTCCAGACCTAGAGTCTGGGTCACGACACAGCTGCAAAAGGAGGATTGCATTTATGTTCCTAAATTCCTGCTCTGCTTCCGACACTGGAACAAGTAAGGTGGTGGCCCAGCACTACGGGGAGCTTTCTGTTCACACCGTCAGCCCACAGGAACCTTTTTTAAGGCCAGCAAGCAGGTGGAGTTCTAGTAGCTCTACCTGCTTACTCTGCACAGCAAGCTTTCCTCCTGAGCAAAAGCAAGAGAGGACTCAGCCACGTGCTTCACAACAGGATTGCCCACTGAGCGGCAGCTTTGTTGTTAGGTCCCCGCAGACCAGACTCCCCCAGCGAATCTTTCAACTTCCTTTAGAAAGGAGCTTCAGAACTCTAGAATATGCTCAGCACATCAGCTAATGGCAGAGAGGTGCTTTTTACTAATCATTAACTGGCAGCCCTCTCCTGAAGGCCAGCCTCCCAAGTTCAGCTGCTCTGACTAATGGCCATGAAGGTAATGAAGACAGAGGGGAGAAAAGGGAAGAGGCCGGGGGAAAAAAAATTCACAAGAACAGCACAAATTGATTGTTTAATGTACCCTCTTGAGAGCCAATAATGAAATGTCTTAACCCTCTTCGTTTCTCTCTTGAAGCTTAATGTGTGTAACAGATTTCTGCGGTGATGGACGAGTCTATCACTTTGAAGGCATCATGTGAAAGTTACTCCATTAGCGGGGCTTTTCATTTTAAAGAACTTGTGCTAAAAAAAAAAAAAAATCCATGTGGCATTATCTCCATTTAGGTTCAGACAGCCAACAAAGCATTGCAGGACTCGCCTCTTGAAGGCCCATTAAAGCTTGCCAGGCTATAAAAAGCTAACTGGAGTTGTTTGCCTTTCAGCATAATGCTTCTGAGAAATGGGTCTGTCTTTTCAACAAGTTCCTCTCTGTGACTTCTAATCCAAGCAGGGCTCCGCTTATTAAACCACAAACGTGGTACGTACTGTTCGTACTGGATGGGGAATTGGGCACAAGGCTTCGGAGCTTCTTTAAGGTGTTCACTGCCACGTTCAGGTAGATGTTGCGACTGGTGCTACGTTCATAAGCCACCTTCTCTTCTGACAGAGCCTGCAAACAAGAAAATTCATTACTATATGCTCAGTTTCCCCTATTCATGGAATCGTAAAATCATTCTGTGATTCTTAGAATGGTTTTTGTTGGGAGGGAGCCCTAAGCCCATCCAGTCCCACCTCCTGCCATGGGCAGGGACACCTCCCACTGCATCAGGGGCTCCAAGCCCCATCCAACCTGGCCTTCAACACCTTCAAGGATGGAGCAGCCACCACTGCTCTGGGCAACCTGGGCCAGGGTCTCCCCACCCTCACAGCAAAACATTTCTCCTCAAGATCTCGTCTCAATCTCCCATAGTCCTATCCCTGCACTCCCTGTGCATTCCCTCATCCAGAGCCCCTCTCCAGCTTTCCTGAAGCCCCTTTCAGCACTGGAAGCTGCTCTAAGGTCTCCTCACAGCCTTCTCTTCTCTAGGTTGAACAACCCCAACTCTCCCAGCCTGTCCTTGATGGGAGGTGCTCCAGCCCTCACATCATCTATTGCTTTTGGAAAAAAATTAAATGTTCGGCTCTTAAAATACAGAATCGAAGTATGATAGCAAAAAATTGCCTGTCAAGGAATTGAGTAATGAAGTGGAACATGGCACAAATACATAATGGTTGTGGGGCCAGCTTAGGTGAGCAAGAGAAAAACTAATTGTATGTGAAACAAAGCGCTGGAAGAAGCATTTTCATGTGAAATCTTCCCTGACAGAGTACTAATGCAGCTTTGGAACTGCCCGGGAAAGGCCGTTTTCCCTACTTTTGTGGTAATGCCAGATCTTAACTGGCTAGAAAAAGAACTTTGGCAAGTGGTCACTCCTTGGATGCAACAAGCACATTCCCTCTAGGGAGTTGTGAAAGTGAAATCCCACCAAAGATATCCCTGTGGCATCAGTTTTGGTTATAAAGCACACCACACAAGGGCCCATATTTACCCAACTAACATTAGTGGCCAAAGTTTTCCAATAAATAGCACGACTTTCTCAACTTTGCTCTTGGAAATCCTGCTGTACTATTTGCTAATGCTAAAATCATGGAATTTTTAAGCTTGGAAAAGACATCTAAGCTCATCCAGTCCAACCATCAGCCTAACACCACCATCTGTACTGAACTATGACCTGAAGTGCCACATCTGCATGTTTTCTGAAGCCTTCCAGGGATGGAGACTCCACCACTGCTCTGGGCAGCCTCTTCTAGGGCTTCACCACTTCTCCAGTAAAGAATTTTTTTCCCGATATCCAACCTAAACCTCCCCTGGCAAAACTTGAGGCCATTTCATCTTGTCCTATCACTTGTTAGAAGGCTCCTTAGAAATCGTTCAGTTTATCAGCAGCAACTTTACCAACTGAACTCCAAGATCACAAGACACGCGTGCTGCTGTATCAGAGCAAAGGGCCCTTTTCACCATAACCCACTCTCCCCTAAGTCATTTTCCTGCAGTTATTAAATGTGTGCTTTCTGAATGCATGGAAAGATGGGATTTCCTGCCAAAAACTCCTATGCAATTACATTTTCTGTTGTCCAACCTGGAACTACACAAGGCCTGTTAGAACAGCACGTGGATAGGAAAATTTTCTGCATTTGCTGCCACTTTAGGTCTCAGCCACGTTATTCCTTGTTGCAGAGTTTATTCACAAGAAGCAAGCACCAGTACAGACCTTGTCAAACGCTTCCTGGGAGGAGGAGCAGAACTTCAGGCACTCATCGATGAAGAGATTGAGATATCTTTGACGGATGTTTGTTGGGACTTTAGCACCAAATTCTGTGGGAATAACAGGCCTCTGTAAGCTGGTGCTCTAGAGATGAGACAGAGAGAGAAAGAGGCTATTGAGGGTTTCAGAGTGAGATTCTCGCATACACTTCGTGTTATTAATAGTGGCGTGACTTCCTTTCCGAAAATCTGCCCAGAGCTAAGCATTGCTTTTGGTACTAAAAATGCCACTTGAAGCTTCTGTGTCATCCTCAGTATTTGAGCTACTTCAAAAACCCAACCACGTCTCATTACGCAACTCACCCAGCAGCCAAGGCCTCCCGGTGGCATTAGTCACAACCCTACATTTCCACGTAAAGCACTCCCAACCACGGAAATGATGACATTTACATTAAGAGACTCAAGATCAGCACAGTACCAAGCACCGTGCATCGAACTGGAGACAAACAACACAACCCCAGTACTGTGCAGGACAGACAAGTTTTTCTTTTCAGTACTCTGGCTGCGAAAAGAGAACAGGAGGCCCAGTTCTGCCAGGCTGGCAGCCAGCTAAAGCATCACACGTTGTGGGAATCCTCTAACTTTACTGCATGGGGGTTTTTCTTCCTTCCGTAACACAAATCGTGATGCTCTCGAAAGGATTTTCCCCTTAAACGCAACAACAGTCTTCATACACAAAAACTGCATGTTGGACTCAGTCCCATCCTACCTAGGAAACCTATCGTTTTGGTTTAACACCAAATCACAGCATTTGCCTCTTTATCGGAGAAGAAACTCTACATTCACCTCTAAAGGATCCAACTGTTCTGTCAGCCTTTCTCCATCCATAAACCAAACCTCTGCTGCAATTCATCATAAAAACAGCTCTACAAAAAATACAGGTACGTTCAAAGGGGAGCAAGCGGTCCTGCCTCAGTGGGAAGAGTGCTCATTTGACTCAGGAGACTTCCATTTTGATGCCCTGCTCAAGGGAATTTGGTCCTTTTCATTGCACATATATATATATATATATATTTTCTCAGCCTCTGATGTGATACTCTCTAAGAACATCTGTAAATATTTTATTCTTCCAGTTATTTTGTTTATCTTTAATCAGCTTCAAGTTCTACATTACTACGGTGCCTTTTTGGGTGGAGAAGGAAGAAAATATTTCTGTAGGAGTAAAAAGTCAATCAAGAGCATGCTATGACTTATCATGACACCAGATAACAATAAAGATATCACAGAACCACAAAATGGTCCACAAAGGCCGGGCAGGTATCCCAGGGGAAAGGAGAGAGGGGGAGCAGAGAGATGGGGGGAGCGCGGAGAGAGAGATGGGGGGGAGCAGAGAGAGAGATGGGGGGAGCGCGGAGAGAGAGATGGGGGAGCGCGGAGAGAGAGATGGGGGAGCGCGGAGAGAGAGATGGGGGAGCGCGGAGAGAGAGATGGGGGGAGCGCGGAGAGAGAGATGGGGGGAGCGCGGAGAGAGAGATGGGGGGAGCGCGGAGAGAGAGATGGGGGGAGCGCGGAGAGAGAGATGGGGGGGAGCGCGGAGAGAGAGATGGGGGGAGCGCCGAGAGAGAGATGGGGGGGAGCGCCGAGAGAGAGATGGGGGGGAGCGCCGAGAGAGAGATGGGGGGGAGCGCCGAGAGAGAGATGGGGGGGAGCGCCGAGAGAGAGATGGGGGGGAGCGCCGAGAGAGAGATGGGGGGGAGCGCCGAGAGAGAGATGGGGGGGGAGCGCGGAGAGAGAGATGGGGGGGGAGCGCGGAGAGAGAGATGGGGGGGGAGCGCGGAGAGAGAGATGGGGGGGGAGCGCGGAGAGAGAGATGGGGGGGGAGCGCCGAGAGAGAGATGGGGGGGGAGCGCCGAGAGAGAGATGGGGGGGGAGCGCCGAGAGAGAGATGGGGGGGGAGCGCCGAGAGAGAGATGGGGGGAGCGCCGAGAGAGAGATGGGGGGGAGCGCCGAGAGAGAGATGGGGGGGAGCGCAGAGAGAGAGATGGGGGGGGAGCGCCGAGAGAGAGATGGGGGGAGCGCCGAGAGAGAGATGGGGGGGAGCGCGGAGAGAGAGATGGGGGGGGAGCGCCGAGAGAGAGATGGGGGGGGAGCGCCGAGAGAGAGATGGGGGGAGCGCGGAGAGAGAGATGGGGGGGAGCGCGGAGAGAGAGATGGGGGGGAGCGCCGAGAGAGAGATGGGGGGGAGCGCCGAGAGAGAGATGGGGGGGAGCGCCGAGAGAGAGATGGGGGGGAGCGCCGAGAGAGAGATGGGGGGGAGCGCCGAGAGAGAGATGGGGGGGAGCGCCGAGAGAGAGATGGGGGGGAGCGCCGAGAGAGAGATGGGGGGGAGCGCCGAGAGAGAGATGGGGGGAGCGCGGAGAGAGAGATGGGGGGAGCGCGGAGAGAGAGATGGGGGGAGCGCGGAGAGAGAGATGGGGGGGAGCGCGGAGAGAGAGATGGGGGGGAGCGCGGAGAGAGAGATGGGGGGGAGCGCGGAGAGAGAGATGGGGGGGAGCGCGGAGAGAGAGATGGGGGGGAGCGCGGAGAGAGAGATGGGGGGAGCGCGGAGAGAGAGATGGGGGGAGCGCGGAGAGAGAGATGGGGGGAGCGCGGAGAGAGAGATGGGGGGAGCGCGGAGAGAGAGATGGGGGGAGCGCGGAGAGAGAGATGGGGGGAGCGCGGAGAGAGAGATGGGGGAGCGCGGAGAGAGAGATGGGGGGAGCGCGGAGAGAGAGATGGGGGGGAGCGCGGAGAGAGAGATGGGGGGAGCGCGGAGAGAGAGATGGGGGGAGCGCGGAGAGAGAGATGGGGGGAGCGCGGAGAGAGAGATGGGGGGAGCGCGGAGAGAGAGATGGGGGGAGCGCGGAGAGAGAGATGGGGGGAGCGCGGAGAGAGAGATGGGGGGAGCGCGGAGAGAGAGATGGGGGGAGCGCGGAGAGAGAGATGGGGGGAGCGCGGAGAGAGAGATGGGGGGAGCGCGGAGAGAGAGATGGGGGGGAGCGCGGAGAGAGAGATGGGGGGGAGCGCGGAGAGAGAGATGGGGGGGAGTGCGGAGAGAGAGATGGGGGGGAGCGCGGAGAGAGAGATGGGGGGGAGCGCGGAGAGAGAGATGGGGGGGAGCGCGGAGAGAGAGATGGGGGGGAGCGCGGAGAGAGAGATGGGGGGGAGCGCGGAGAGAGAGATGGGGGAGCGCGGAGAGAGAGATGGGGGGGAGCGCGGAGAGAGAGATGGGGGGGAGCGCGGAGAGAGAGATGGGGGGGAGCGCGGAGAGAGAGATGGGGGGGAGCGCGGAGAGAGAGATGGGGGGGAGCGCGGAGAGAGAGATGGGGGGAGCGCGGAGAGAGAGATGGGGGGAGCGCGGAGAGAGAGATGGGGGGGAGCGCGGAGAGAGAGATGGGGGGAGCGCGGAGAGAGAGATGGGGGGAGCGCGGAGAGAGAGATGGGGGGAGCGCGGAGAGAGAGATGGGGGGAGCGCGGAGAGAGAGATGGGGGGAGCGCGGAGAGAGAGATGGGGGGAGCGCGGAGAGAGAGATGGGGGCGAGCGCGGAGAGAGAGATGGGGGCGAGCGCGGAGAGAGAGATGGGGGCGAGCGCGGAGAGAGAGATGGGGGGAGCGCGGAGAGAGTTGCTGTGGGACACTACCCCTAACCACCTTCGTCATTACAGCCCAGGCTAGCCATTAATCCAGCCTTTTGAACACGAGAGGCTCGCAGTCCCTGACACCAACAGCCACACGCCCAGGCAGCCAGCATAACGGAAGGCTCAAACCGAAGACAAGTGATCAATATTCAAAGAGATCAGAGCAGCACTTAAGTATTTCTGTCTTTATAAGCTCCTACCCCTCAAGTGTTTAATTTTTTATACAATGCTATCGAGGGAAACCACAGGAAGAACCAAACCCATTTAATCAACCTAATCAAAACACCGCTCTTCGGAGAGCATAAAGTTTGGAGCAGCGTGGTTAAACACAACACCCTCAACAGGTAATGACTGGAGAGGTCCCCAGTTTCTTACCTGTAAGGAGGGAACATGCGCTATCCGTTTCTGCACGACGGTGCTGGTGGTCTTTGAAGCCATCCCAGCTAAGGTGCAGGCCTTCAGAGACACAGTGGGTGCTTCAGAGTCGTTGGAAGGTGGGACACTCTTGCCAGGAACAGACATCTTGCTACTCGCGAGGCCTGCGAGAAACAGAAAACATACTGAGGTAGAAATCCTACCACTGGGCTGCAAGTTCCCAGAGTGAACTTACTGTGAAAGGTCCATGCCGTAAACTGTGATTTTTTTCAAATGGAAATCTTCAAACAGATAAAAATCGGGTGATTTTACCACCTTCCAGGAAACGATGAAGGAACCTTCTGCCAGAAAACTAGCCTTGTTTCTGTTTGGTTTGGGGGAACTGAGTCAGCAGTTTAAAAAGTTAACCCTGTCAGCTACAATGCACTAAGTGCCCATCACGTCAGCTCTGAGTCCTTCTAACCACAAAAGGACACCAATTAGCAGTAATTAGCACTTCCCTCCTGTTTGTGCCACCTCTGAAGGGTTGAAGCAAGGAGGGAGTGAGAAGCAAACAGGGTCCAAGGAAGAAATGGAAAAAGAACAGGCTGAAGTGAGGGAAGCAGGGTAAGACAGACAAGAGGAACCAGGTGATACGAGTCTGTTGCCTTTCAGACCAGGATGGAGTTTTTCAGGGCAAAACCCTTCCAATGGCCGCTCTCAGCAAATATTTAAGTCATGGCCAATGCTACACAACTCCTGATAACTTCACGTCTGCTGAGGAGAAGCTTAAACAGAAGGCAGCACCTTTTAAGAAGGGGAAGGACAGGACAGCACTGACAAACAACGCCGCTGGCTTACTTTGCTTGGCTGCTGCGGAAAAGGCTGCATTTGGCACATGTGCAATCCTCTTCTTTTCTCCCGGCAAAGAAAGAGAGGCCTTCTGAACGGCCACAGCCAGCTGTGCCGCCTGCTGCTGAGCCAGCTGGATCCTCTGGTAACAAACCTCCTGTGCGGTGGGCGGGCGGTACGGCCGCACTACGGGCTTGCTCGGGACCTCTGCCTGCACAGAAACAAAAGGTTTTAGAGCCAGCAGACTCACCTGCTCAATCTCAACCTTCTGGCTTCCACTCACCCAAAAGAGGTCCCTCGTCCTCAGCTCCTCTCTGTTAGCAAATACAGGGGTTTGAGGGAAGATGCCAACCAGCATCCAGAACAAAATAATCGTCACCCATCAAAACCCAGGACATTAATGATTCACCCTCTGACAAGGCCGCCCAGCACTCTGGCACGTTCCTAAATTGGTAGGTGGCATCTGAACTGCTTGTTTAATGACATGATGTGCCCTGTGCCTAACCCACCTCTGGACTCTGTCGATAAGCTCAGTTCTACAGCCTTGCACTAGAAAATTAATCTGCCTACTGCATGCTTCTTCAGTTTATATCGCAATGAAAAACCAACCAACTTTCTCACATTCCACTTTGCTCTCTTTCTCCTCATCTTTCCTGTGCTGAAGAACCAGTGCCATCTACCCTTAGAATCAATCCTGGAACGGTTTGGGTTAGAAGGGACCTTAAAGTCCATCCAGTCCCACCCCCTGCCATGGGCAGGGACACCTCCCACTGCATCAGGGGCTCCAAGCTCCATCCAACCTGGCCTTCAACACCTCCAGGGATGGGGCAGCCACCACAGCTCTGGGCAACCTGGGCCAGGGCCTCCCCACCCTCATCATGAACAATTTCTTCCTAACATCCTACCTAAATCTTCCCTTTTCCAATTTAAAGTTGTTCCCCCTCATCCCATCACTTCATGCACTTGGAAAAAGACCCTCCTCAGCTTTCCTGAAGCCCCTTGGAAGCTGCTCAAAGGTCTCCGTGGGTAATTCTCTTCTCCAGGCTGAACCACCCCAACTCTCTCAGCCTGTCTTTGTATGGGAGGTGCTCCAGCCTCCTCTGCACTCTCTCCAACAGCTCCATGTCCTTCCTGTGCTGAGGACTCCAGAACTGGACACAGAACTCCACATGGGTCTCACAGAGCGGAGCCGAGAGGCAGAATCCCCTCCCTCGAGCGCTCACACTGCTTTTGAGGTAACCTAGGATACAGTTGGCTTTGCCTTTTCTTCCCCTTGCAGTACAGCCGCTCCCTGCCTCTCAGTAACCTTGTCTCAGGTCTCTTGTTCCTGTAACTATTTAAAAGTCTCACATAATTGTAGACATGGGATTAGCATTACATAAACTGAGCTCTGAATTTGAAACAGGCTCTGTCCCTGCCTGCTTCTGGAGGCATTTCACTGCCGCAGCCATTACCAACACAAACGAGTTACACACGCATTTCCTTTGATGTCCAAATTCAGGTTGCAGGAAAGGTGCCAGAAATTATGTCAGCAGAGACAGAAGTTTTTTAGCAGAAGTACAAGAGAAGCAGCAGTAGTATAAAATCTTTCCACACTCCTCAACAAGCTGTGAAATCTGAGAAAGAGGCCTCCCCACCTGAAATGCCTTCAGAGCCAGGAACGCTCGCGCAGCCCGTGTGATACATGGTGTTTCAGAGACCGCAAATTGGGGGCAAGCTGGCACCTCCCGCATTCCTGGTCTCTGATGGTGACACCAGCTTCTGGATAACAAACTGAGTGCAGTCAGCCATTAAACAATAATTACAGGCTCCCGTGCAGGACTGGACACTCATTTTCTGCCTCACCTTCCATTCCTTTGGCCCCCAACGATTGACCCAGCACTCAGCTCCCTCCCCTTCTGCTTTGCTCAGTCCCCAAGCTATAAATCACAAGCAAGACTGAGCAAATATTTCACCTGGAGGGAGAGCACAAGCCTCAACTCTGCACATAAAAGCAGCAGTTTGGGTCTTATAGCACTTCCTGAACAGATCCGGCAGCAGCGTCGAGCTGAGATATTCCCGGGAAGGCACGTCCCGGTGCGGGCGCACGGCAGCTGCTGCTCAGCACACCAGATCGGCTCTGTTTGCCCATGCGAGGAAGGCTCCCATCTTTGGAAAGCATTTTGGGATCAGATGTCACATTAAGAAAACGTATTTAAAGATTTGTATGCATCTAAAAGGCACCTATTTACAATAAATATTTGAGTTAATGAATTTCCAAGCCATTTGCTTCAGCCTCTTATCTCTTCACTTTGGAAGAAAGGGCCCTTATCAAAGCACACGAACTGGCTGAAGATATGTAGTTAAATAAAAAACGTTGTATTGACCTCAGGGCTTCAAATTATTAAAAGCAAAGAAACCTTTTCCAGCAGAGAGGAAAGGAAGAACAATTAATTTGAACTACACGGCTCAAATCAGTCCTTAAGTCTCCATTCTTACCCTGCTAGAACATAAAAACTGACTAATCTACACTTGGCACCTGGAGGGAAACACATTAAACCCTCAGAGAAAACATGAATTAAAATCCCTGTGAGAAAGAAATCAAAAAAATCAGAATGCCTTTCTTGCCTTTTTTTTTTTTCCTTCATCTTTCTCCTCTGTATTTTAAGTATTTCCACAACTGTGGAAGAAAAGGATCAAGCAAGATGCTGCTGCTATCTTGGCTCTGTCAGAACAGATCCAAGGTGATGGTTTTAAACAGCTTTTAGATCCACAAGATAAAGAAAAGCACCATCAGACACTGACTGACCTTGTGTCCAGCTAATTCTTATCTGAGTGGTTGAATGAAGCTATTCTGTAGAAAAATTAACATCTCAATCTATCCCAGTGAGTTACAGGGTGCAGAATCCATTTACTCTTCCACAGCTGACCCTTGGTAAGCTGTGAAATCAGAAAAGGTAGGGAAGAAATCCAACACAGACAGATTCCAGTGCAAACAACCCTTATGTCTGAACCCAAGGCTGCATCATTTTCCAGTGTCATTAACAGGGCAGAGTATCCTCACTTTAAAGAATCTGTTTTTTTGCTTCTAAAGCTGCACTTACATTTCCTTGTTTGACAAGATGAGAGATCCTTCTTTTTTGGCCAGGAAACAAGGTAGTTAAATTCTCTTCTGTCTTCTCTTCATTTCCTTCCTCTTTGGATGGCTGGAAAACAAAAGAACAAGCTTCCAGAATCGAAGAGATTTGAAGTTCCCTCTCAAGGAGGAGATCTGGAAAGGCTCCTTTTGGATTAACAGAAAGCCCTCGCAGGTTGACAGGTGAGAACACGCGCTCAGCTGCTGAACTTCCAAAACAAACCTTGTTTTGAAGCCAGAGGCCACTGATGACACCAATGAGCAGCAGCGTTACAGCTCCCACCCCAAGCTGGGCACTGGGCGCCACTGGCATAATTAGAGACAGCCCCTACCCACCACAAGAGACCTGAACATCCTTCTCTAGCCACTCCCATCCCTCCCCTGTCAAGCATTCTTCAAATCCCAGGGGCATGAGGTATTTTTTGGTACAAATGTGGGAGCTGACTCATTTTCTGCCACTGTACAACATGCTGCCAGAGCAGGGCCTGAAGCCTTGCTCAGCTCCAACCGTGCTGCTCCTGCTCCACGCAGAATCACAGAATCATTAAGGTCGGAAAAGACCTCCAAGTCCAACCCTCAACCCAACACCCCCATCCCTATTAAACCATGTCCTGAAGTGCCACAGCCACACATGGTTTTTGAATCACTCCAGGGATGGAGACTCCACCATAACCCTGGGAAGCCCCTGCCAGGGCTTCACTTCTGTCAGTAAAAAAGCCAATCTAAACCTCCCATGGCGCAACTTGAGGCCGTTTCCTCTCATCCTGTTATTTATTACTTGGGAGAAGAAGAGAAATGTTTCTCTGCAGTTTTTTTCAGAAAGACTGCGCTGACAAATCCCCAGGCCTCACACCTGGATAGCCAGAAACCCAGGAGGGGTAACAGCACCTCTCAGCTACAACTGCAGCAGAGCAAGCGTCTAGGACTCACTCCTGGGCCCAGGGGACCACATGAAACTCTTCCTGGAATTTGACTTGGCAGCACCCGTACAAAACGCCCTTCAGTAGTTTATTCTAGCTGTTCTCCGGTCAATCTTGCTTTCAGTTTTCCAACACAACTCCTGGAAAAGCTCTAAGCAGAGATGAACCTGCTAGGGGCTGGATTTGGAGATGAGCTCAAACTCTGCTCAGGTTGAGCTTGCGTTCCTCACCACCAGGGCACGTGGGATGAGCACTTCAACCTCAATTACTTTGCTCTCTAGGAACACAGTAATTCTGTTAATTTAGTTACATCCCTAATAAAATTGCTCACAAAGCAATCCTTCCCAATGAAATAACACCACAATGCCCACAAGAACCTTCCCTCCAGACTAGTGCATCACTGAGTCCAAACAACACGGGCTCCAGCTACAAAAGTATTCCACGAACAAATAGCATCATGGAACAGGTTGGGTTGGAAGGGATCTTAAAGTCCATCCAGTTCCACCCTTGCCATGGGCAGGGACACCTCCCACTGCATCAGGTTGCTCCAAGCCCCATCCAACCTGCCCCTGAAGCCCTCCAGGGATGGGGCAGCCACCACCGCCCTGGGCAACCTGGGCCAGGGCCTCCCCACCCTCATCATGAACAAATTCTTCCTAATGTCCTATCTAAATCTCAGCTCAAAACCATTCCCCCTCGTCCTGTCCCTGCCCCCCCTGATCCAGAGCCCCTCCCCAGCTTTCCTGGAGCCCCTTTCAGCACTGGGAGCTGCTCTAAGGTCTCCCCAGAGCCTTCTCTTCTCCAGGCTGAACAACCCCAATCTCCTCTGATTCAATCCAACCCAGCAGAAACATAGTGGGGAAGCAGATCCCTGCTTACAAACAAACACCCACCCACCAGAGCAGGCTCCCTCCGCTGCAGCGCTTGTTCTCCCCTTTCCAAAATAGAGAGGAAAAGGAGTTTTAGTGCAGGGATGAAAGGTAAAGCAGGAGTAAAGGGAACACTCCAGGCTGCTGAGAGCAGAACATCCCTGCTCGCTCCACACTCGAGTTCACTGCTTGCAGCCCCTGGTTCAGCACTTTCTGCTCATTTGGAATCACCCTTTATTTTGAAAGCTCCAAATGGATTCCTTTATTCCACTATACTTTGTGTGCCCTTATACTATTTTCACTTCAACCAAGTGATTTGAAGAAACAGAGCCAAAAATAAAGCACTCATTCCTAGCTAGGAATTACACTAAACACTGAGAAAAGAAAGATGAATTTTAAACAAGCAAAAATCAAGTAATGCTTAACAGTTCAGAAGAAAATCATTACACTCAACCGCTTTATAGAGTTTCTTCTACCCAGGTATTCCTTACGAGGGTGAAAAGGGTCCTGCCAGCAGCACAGACTCCTCTCGGAACAGATCCAGGACATCACAGCAATGTAAAGTTCAGCAGAAACCTCTAAATAGTTCCGCTATTCTTTACAAAAGATGAGCTCTGCTCCCTGTGCCCACTCTGTCCTCCACAGACAGTCATGAATGGAAGAACTTTGTTCAGGGCCCATCCAGCTAGCAAAAGCCTGAAACCCAGCACCAATTTCTGATGCAATTTTTAGAATAAAAAACAATCATCAACCTTACCGGGAGAAACTGCCTTTCCACCAGGCAGTCATGTAGTTCCTGCTGTGCTCACCGTGCCCCTCTCCAATTAATAATCACAGAATCCTGGAATGGTTTGGGTTGGAAGGGAACCCTAAGCCCATCCAGTTCCACCCCTGCCATGGGCAGGGACACCTCCCACTGGATCAGGGGCTCCAAGCCCCATCCAACCTGGCCTTGAACACCTCCAGGGATGGGGCAGCCACCCCTACTCTGGGCAACCTGGGCCAGGGCCTCCCCACCCTCACAGCCAAACATTTCTTCCTGAGATCTCATCTCAATCTCCCCTCTTTCAGCTGGAAACCATTCCCTCCTATCCCTGCCCTCCCTCAACAAGAGCCCCTCCCCAACTTTCCTGTACACTTACTTGTGCCAACACATTGTCCTGGTTCTACTTGCCACTACGTTCCTAAAGGTAAGCTGCAACAAGAAGGCATCACCCAGGTTAGCAAAGTTGGATTAGCTGTGAACACCCACCACGTACGCTCTGAAGTCTTTTCTCCAGCCATCCAGGCTCCACGGTTCTTAGGCAGGGCAGAACTGACAACCTTGAAAGCTAAAAGCCTTCCACACAAAAGGTCACTGAATCCTTATATCTCACAGCAACTTTCAACCCAGTAGCTAAATTCAGGTGCAAGTACTTCAAACCATTCAATCATGACAAGGACGAGATTCTTTCAGCAAAAGGAATCTCCCTCTTCAGCTACTTGAAATACACAACACCACTAAACTAAACCAGAATCCCTTCAGATTTAGATGTGAGAGAACCAACCAACCCAAACCAGCATTACCTGTTTCCCCAGCCTTCCCTTGTCTTCAGTTTTCACATCTGTAGATTCATTAAAAATCCTGAGACACTCTTCCATTGGATCGGACTCAAAGTCCAAGTCTTTCTCAAGGATGGAATAATCAATGTCATCAGATGTTGAGGAAGATGATGACGACTTTGACAATTTAGAGCGCTTCACTTTCTTTGTCCCTTCGGTTTCACTTTCAGAGTCTGAACTAGAGTCATCATGGTCCGAGTCCGAGCTCACATCAAGTAACGTGGATGGCAAAGGCCGGCCTCTGTCATTGTCATCTCCACTCTCATCACCAAACAGGTCAACATGACTCAGACTCCGCTGCTTCCGACCCTCCTTTGGATCTTTGTCTGTAGAACTGACCTTTTCTTTCTTTCGCTCCAGTGCTGGAGTCTTGGTCCCTTTCTCTTTGGTTTTACGACCAGAGGTTTCCTTACCATTTTTCACATCAGCTGTTTTCACCTTGAAGTCTTTCTTGCTGCTGCCCAGCTTCTCCACACCAGACCCTTTGCTGACACTCTCACTTTTGCTTTTCCCTGAACTACTGCTGCTGGACTTGGATTTTTCCTTCTTAAGTCCATCCACTTTTTCTGATTTGTGTTTTTCAGGTTTCTTTAAACTCTCATCACTTTTCACTTTGCCGCTCTTATCTTTGCTGCTTTTCTCTTCACTCTTGGGTTTTATTTTTTCTTCTTTCTTGGGCACTTTGTCTTTTTCTGTACTTTTACTTTTCTCCTTCTTACCACTCTCACCAAGCCCAGGTGCTTTAATAACATCGGATTTCTTCCTTTTTGTTTTGTCTTTTGAGTCTTTGTTTTTATTTTCAATTTCCTGGTCCTTCTTACTAGAACACATTTTCACCACTTTTGCATTCTTGGCTGCTATGTTTCTTTCAAGATTTTTCAATGAACTTGGAAGGTCTTCCAGGCCATGTTGCGCTGCCACTTCTTTGCCATCCTGGGAAGCAAAATCATCCAGTTTGGTGCTCTGTTCTTTGCTGGATAACCCATCGTTTGATTCACTTTCCGAACTGCCTTTTGACTGTGAACTAACAGAAACTGACTTATATTCCGTATCAGCCTCATCTTCAGAGGAAGAGAACCTGGCACACACTTCCTCGTCATCGGGTGCTTCGCAGAGCTTCTTTCGCGACGGAGAATACGATTCCTCATAACTAGGCACCCTACCCCTTTTAGACCCCTTCGGCTCCTTTGTTGTGGCTTTGCTCAAAAGCCTGGCTGAGTAATTTGAAAGCGGGTCATATTCCAAATCTGTAGAAGGCTTAGAGTCATCAATCACGTATTTGTTATTAGTGATGGTGCTACTGTATTTTTTATTCTGTACCACAGCCTTGGGAACATATTCTAGTGAGCTTCCTTTCGATCGGGAAGCATCCAAAGTGTATTTGCTTGACCGGCCAGCAGCAGCAAGAGGAGTAGGGTTGTAGTCAGAGTTATTATTAAAGTTGTAGCTACCTGGATTATATTCTAAGGAGGCAAACGAATCATTTTCTGCCCCAGGAGCTGACACAGGTGAATTTGAAATGAGCGAGGAGGCCTCTGAAGCACTCAACTCCTTTGTCGTTTCTAGCAGCTCCTCATACTTTTTCTGCTCTCTCTCCACTTCATTTTTGACTGCCTCGATGGCCTTGTTGACCAGCTCCAGCTCCAGAATACTGGGTGCCACATCTCTAATGTCAGCCAGGGCACCATCCTCTGTCTCCAGCGAGTGCCTCGGAAGCTCTGGATTGTAGGGATCATAGCCTCGTTCTGTAAAAGAGAAAGAAATAAGAATTTATAGCCCACAATTTAGATAACATGTTCTTTGTAGTAAAATTGAAAAACAGCTCTTTCTAAGGCCTGCTGTCATGAAAACTCAATAATGAAAGACACTACCAAAAGCCAAGCTCATCATCATAGATCAGGAGTTCGGTATCAAAACCCTTCAGTGCCACTGTCTGGCATTCTCAGGAAGGACACGGAGCTGTTGGAGCAAGTCCAGAGGAGGCCTCAGAGATGATCTGAGGGCTGGAGAACCTCTACCATAAGGACAGGCTGAAAGAGTTGGGGGTGTTCAGCCTGGAGAAGAGAAGGCTCCAGGGAGACCTTAGAGCAGCTTCCAGCACTGAAAGGGGCTCCAGGAAAGCTGGGGAGGGGCTCTTGATCAGGGAAATGCAGGGATAGGACAAGGGGAAATGGTTTCGAGCTGAAAGAGGGGAGACAGATGAGATCTTAGGGAGAAGTGTTTTGCTGTGAGGGTGGGGAGGCCCTGGCCCAGGTTGCCCTGGTGGCTGCCCCATCCCTGGAGGGGTTCCAGGCCCGGTTGGATGGGGCTTGGAGCCCCTGATGCAGTGGGAGGTGTCCCTGCCCATGGCAGGGGTGGAACTGGATGGGCTTTGAGACCCTTTCAACTCAAACCAATCCATGATTCTATGATTCAGCAGCAAGCGTGTGGCTAGACTGGATTTTAGAGTGTATTCCTGGGCCTTGAAGACTAAAGATCTGTTAACAAAATGCTTTTATTACTCACAGAAAAGCTTTATAAATTAAATGTTCTTCAGGGCACTGAAGAATAATCACTGTATTAGGAGGAGTTCGAGTATGCACAGAATTAGCTGTTTAATTCAATCAAGTGAGAAGGGAAGAAAGAGGATTCTGGTATGAAAACTGTGGATTAGGTTCTCATTTATCGGTGCCAATGCCCAAAGCCCTCTGAAAGCCTCCAATATCCCCCAAAGCTCAGTGTTTCAGCTGCAGAAAAACCAGTTTTATTTGGCCTGACAAACCAAGTGCTGCTAATAGGAAAAACCTACCAGTACAAAGGCAAGCCAAGCCTGCGACCTTCCTCTTGAGAAGGACACAGGAGCAATTTTCACAAGCATAAACGCTTTCTACTTTCTGTCACAGTGTCCCAAACTCTCCCACCTATTCCCAACTTACACTGAAAAGGAAGGGAAAAGGACATCACGCACACGTGTGCAGAGTGACAGCACCCTGCTCACCAAAGAACAGGCAGGAATAGATGCTCACCTTGGAAAATGTGGTTACAAATGGAAGAATCCAGAAATAAAATAAAACCAGCAAACAGATGCTACAGGGAAGTGAAAGGCTGCTTTTTAACTTCGAACAGTTTTCACAGAATCACCAGGTTGGAAGAGACCCACTGGATCATCGAGTCCAACCATTTCCATCAATCACTAAACCATGTCCCTCAGCAGCTCATCCATCTGTCCCTTAAACCCCTCCAGGGAAGGGGACTCAACCACCTCCCTGGGCAGCCTCTGCCAGGGACCAATGACCCTTTCCGTGAAAAACTTTTTCCTAATGCCCAGTCTGAACCTCCCCTGATGGAGCTTGAGGCCATTCCCTCTCGTCCTGTCCTCTGTCACTTGGGAGAAGAGCCCAGCTCCCTCCTCTCCACAACCTCCTCTCAGGTGGTTGGAAAGAGCAATGAGGTCTCCCCTCAGCCTCCTCTTCTCCAGGCTAAACACCCCCAGCTCTCTCAGCCGCTCCTCTTCTTCTCCAGCCCCTTCACCAGCTTCGTTGCTCTTCTCTAGACTCACTCCAGAGCCTCAACATCCTTCCTGTGGTGAGGGGCCCAGAACTGAACACAGGACTCAAGGAGTCCTTGTTTCATCACCACAGCTCTGGATGCTGTTATTCCAGAGGAACTTCTTCTTTGCTAAAAGGCGAGTGTACGTAAGCAGATTATCAAGTATGACTATTAGCCTAACAACTAACGAAGGACGAACACTCTCCATACCCACCACCTCGCTTCTCACCCCTTTGCAAACATCATTTCCACAGCGATAGAGCAGACCAGTCCAATAAAGACCAGAGAAGCCAGCTATGACCCTCTAACTGGAGATGGAGACCTCAAATTTAGCACAAGCATTGTTAAGGGATGAGCTAAAAGCCTGGTAATTTGTCCCAGGTGGCCTACAAACAAAGGCAAGCACACAGAGTCTGGATCCAAAGACTTGCCAAAATAAAAAGAACCCATCCAAACTACAGAAAGGACAACTATGTTAAATCTATCAGGATAAAGAGAAAGAAGAAGGCAACCCAAGCACAGACCTGATGTCTGACTCTCTGCTGTTCACCTACAGCATCAAACCAATTTGCACATTTTCTTTAAATGGAATGACCAGGTGTAAAAACACATTATAATCCCTGAGTACACAGGCAGGTGAGATATCATCCTGAAAGAGCTGTTTGGTAGGTGTGTGTGCCTGATGCATTACCCACAGGAGCTGATCAAAAGCTGCCTTTTCCATGAAAGACACTTGTTTAAGAGGGCTCCATGATATCCATCAGGAGCATCGCCCTCAGGCACGATGCTTTTGCAGTTAATGTAGTGGAAACAGAAGCAGAAGAAGATTTTATTTTATATATATATATGTGTATATATATACACACACATACACAGAGTGGCATATACACACAAGCCCCAAAAGTCAGAGACATTAAGGATGCTATCTGAAATCAGATCACTTTTTCAAGCGCCTCATTATTCTCCTGGGAAAGCAGAAGGGGAAGGGGTCTCTGGCTTCAGCTTTTGCATTGATCCCTCTCCATTTCAAACACCAGGACAAATCCCATGGTGTAACGGAAGATTTCTACAAGATGAACTGCACCGGTTTGGCTGTTCCAACAGTATTTTTGCTGGAGCAAACAAGCGAGCAACACTACACAGTGAATTAACTACTTTTGGTTGGATGTAAAATGAGGAGTCTACACTGTCCTTTTTGAATCATAAGATAATGAGACTTCAGACAACAACTTCTTAACTTCTTATAGGATCAGGAATTAGTGCTATCAGGCCACTCTTACAATACAAAATACTTTAGTAAATTAACCATAGAATGGTTTGAGCGAGAAGGGACCTTAAAGTCCATCCAGTCCCACCCCCTGCCATGGGCAGGGACACCTCCCACTGCATCAGGTTGCTCCAAGTCCCATCCAACGTGGCCTTCAACACCTCCAGGGATGGGGCAGCCACCACTGCTCTGGGCAACCTGCCCCAGGGCCCCCCCTACCCTTATCATGAACAATTTCTTCCTAATGTCCTATCTAAATCTTTCCTCTTCCAATTTAAAGCTGTTCCCCCTCATCCCATCACTTCATGCGCTTGGAAAAAGTCCCTCCTCAGCTTTCCTGGAGTCCCTTTCAGGACTGGAAGCTGCTCTAAGGTCTCCCTGAAGCCTTCTCCTCTCCAGGCTGAACAACCCCAACTCTCTCAGCCTGTCCTCACAGCAGAGGTGCTCCAGCCCTTGGATCATCTCCTCCATGGCCTCTTCTGGACCCTTACCAACAATTCCTTGTCCTTCATATATTGGGGATTCCAGAACTGGACACAGGACTCCAGGCAGGGTCTCACAAGAGTGGAGCAGAAGGTGAGAATCCCCTCCCTCACTCCTACGGCCACACTTCCTTAAGTACCTCAGATTTATGAAATACTCCTTCTAAGACACAAAAATATGAAGTTAGTATCAACACTACACAAGTTATAAACTTACACAGGACTTCAGCAAACAGTTTATTTAACCAAGACTACTTTACAATACGCGAAGATGAACTGCACTTAGACTGGTCATTTCAGCACAGAGGAAAAAGAAACATAAACCAAGATTTTTCAAAAGAAAAAACAAGGTTGATTATTTTTTCCTGGCTTTTTCCTTCTTTTCCTGATCACATTGGTTCTGGGAAATGAGGCCTCAGTTCTGAGGCAGAGCTGGTTTATTACAAAGCTTCTATAAGCCAGCGACTCCTTGCCATACACTGGTCCTTCCAGTTTGTGCAACAGGCGACAGCAGCAAACAAACGCTGACATTGAATGAATAATGTGAGGACAAGGTCACCTGTTTGATGTTAGAACGTATTTTACAGTGAATCACTCTGGAGAAAGGGAAGTCTTTTTTTTTCAGGCTCCCTAACCGAACACATATTTCGCATGCTTTAAAAACAGAAAAGCCCAAAAGTATGACAGGTACCTGCAGATTTGGGAAGAAGAGCCAAGCTCTTGGAAGCACATGGAACGTGGAAGTCAACCACCTTCTTCCAGATAGAACAGAGATGCTAAGGAGCAACTGCTGTTAAAGGGGAGGCAAAAATGAAAAGCTCTCAAGCCAGCAGCAATGAGGATCTCAAAATGGAAGGGTCTGATCACCAAGCAGAGGAGGGACCATTTGCTAGACCTGCTGCCGAAGTCACCCATTCTCCTGGGTCACTTGGAGCTGGCTATAAAAAGGCACGTTCATCCAGAGGTGGGGAAGGTAAAAGCTGTTGGGAGATCTCTTTGGAGATGAAAAAAAAAAAGGCATTTTCATTTGAACGTCATCAGAACAGCTTTGTTAGCTTAACAGCTTGCCCGTGTTTACTGTGCCAGTGCTCGGCAAATGGACAACCTCTGTGATTGCAGAAAAATTATCACCATTGGAAAATTATTCTGAGCTTTTCAGTTAATGCTTCGTGGACGAGACAGCGGTTTCTCAAGAACAAACTGTTTCAAAAAGGCTCTGCTGGCAGGGTGGGCTTTGCTCCCCTTCAGAATTAAATAGCGCACAAGAAATGGCAGGGTTTGGCACAGACCTCATTTGTGAGAACCTAGAGCAAATTTCCAACTTAAATGATAATATCCTTGGAAATTATTAACACAATTATTACCTGGAAATAATTAACACTGAGATTCAAAATAGTACATTTCATAATTATCCAGGGTAAATGGGTTAGGAGGGCAGGGAAGAGGAGCTGAGAGAAACAGTTCATCCACATTAAATAGAATAATTCAAGCCAGGGTTCTCTTTTTTTTTTTTTGCTCCCTCTTTCCCTTTTTAACTATGAAATTTAATTATTAAAATCAAGTATTAAAAGCATAGAGAACCTTGTTCTGATCCAGGAAGCAAGGTCTGAGAGGTATTACTGCCAAGCTGGCCTCTCCCTGCACACAAAAGTCCATCAGAGGCACCTGATGCCACAGTATCAGAGCACATCATGAACCCACATGGTCATCTCTTCAGTGGAAAAAAGGAAGTGAATATGAGACAAAAAAGTCTTATATTAGCAAGGCTGAGAAAAGTCTGAACAGTCATCCCTCCCGCTGAGGTATTTTTAAGCCTGCTGTGAGAAAGGCCGTTCATGTTAGGTTTCACCAGGTGTTGTCAGCCAACACGAGCACTCAGAGCTGCCCTAAGGTCCTCTCGGCAGCTGGTCTTCACCAGAGGGTGTCCCAGCCAGCAGGAGGACACGGCAGGGGTGGGACTGGATGGGCTTTGAGGTCCCTTCCAACCCAAACCATTCCAGGATTCCATGACCTTCCCAAGTGGACACAATCCAGCACAGGAGCAGCTCCGATGTGGGTCGTGACACTCCCGAGCGGGCAGCGTCACCGCAGAACGATTCGCTCGGGTAGGAAACTCATTTTGACCAGAGGCTGTTAGGGCACAGCCCTCAAAGCACTGGCCAGGGAAACACCGCACACCTCATTTCATTCAGGAAAACACAACTTGCACAGTTTTGCCTCTGGTGCCGTAGAAAAAGCATCTCAAAAGGTCCTTGAACCTACTCAGTATGGTAGCTACATCCTCCCAGAGGGTCGTGAAGGTCTTCACACAGCAATACTAGCTAAACGCAAGGATGCAAAAGCCAAAACCAAACAGTCTGGCCTGTGCAAAGCCATGATTTCCATTCCTCTATCACCACAGCGATTTACAGTCCCATCACTCTGGTGCTAAAACAACCATGGTGGGCAAAGACCAGAAGAGGCTGTCAAGATCTGTGCTAAGTGTAAAGTTTTGCTAAAGGGAAATCACACCATCAGAACCTTTCTCGCAACCCCTAGGAAGGAACACGAGGAACATAACCACAGCGTTTGCCAGGAGTGGGGCTAAAAGCGAAGGCTGCTACCCCAGACTTTGTGATTGTTCCCTAGGCTGCTGCCCCCACCTGACCACAGGGGCTAGAAGGTGCCTCACCATTTTAAACACCATGATCTATTAACCTGGATACTCAATTTTTGGATTCTTTGGAGATCTTTCCATTCCCCCTCTCTCACTTTATCTTTAAAGTTACTCCTTAACATACCAGAAGAGTTGAAATTCTGTTGGGGAAAAAGAAAACAAACACAAACTAAGAAACAAGACTTATTTTTTCTATTCCTGAGAAGAAGACAGAACAGAAAAAATTCCTACATCTCCTCCACAAGCGCTAGTTAAAACTAAGGACGTACTCCAGAATGTAAATAGCAGAGCAAATCTTGTCAAAGAAGCAGAATAAAACCAAGTACTTTAAAGACTCTGGTGTCTTTTCTCTCTGTTCAGCCTTGAAACCTTTCTTTGAGCAGAACCTTCACTGCTCCTCAGCCACTAGTCCCTTAATATTCAGCCTTGCTCTGGCTTGCCCAAGATAAGTTATCGCCTCACCACCTGCCTTATTTCTTTAACTATTCCGGGTGAAAATTTCTCATTTAAGGAGGAAAAAAAACCCCAAATCCATCAGAATTTCAATACAAGTGGGCACTTTGAGAAAGTTAAAAACTATAAAGAAAAGCACCTTCCAAGCGATACTACCTTGAAAAATTTCAGCTGCGGCTTAAGAAGGACTAAAAGCAAAACCTAAAACTGGTTTGAAAACCAGTCTGGCTTTAGTAAACTTCAAAGTTGGAATTAACTCTTTGAGTTCCTTTACGACTCAGACACCTGCAGCTCAGCAGGCTACAAACCAGCACACCCAGATCCTCTCTGATAAAACCACTCGATCTCACAGAGAAACAACAATCCTTGTGCAACGAAACCCTCGGAAGAAAAGCTGAGTTTTGGTATAGTCCCTGTATTTCAGGGACAGATGAAACTCTGTGGACCAGAGCCGCCTGTTAAATGAATGGCTCACGTGTGAAAGCCTCTTCTCCACCTGCTTCTCCCTGTACAACAACCCACACGGACACACGAGTTCACTCCACAGCAAGACCAAAACTTCAAAGAATTACCTGAGCTCCCCGCGGTTAACAAATACTGCAGATATTTGTTCATGCTGTACTCAAGGCTCTCATTATCTGCTTGGTAGAACCAAGAGACTCCGGCAAAGGCTTGTGGCACAGGACGGCTGGCCACGTGCTGACACAGCACTTTCTAGGCTACACAGATAATTAGGGCAGGACTTACCAACCCGAAGTCCCGCCTTCACCCCCACTTACTCCCAGGTCAGACTGGGTTTTAGTTGAGTGCTGAGGGGCTTTTTGAGTGTTTTCTGCTTACCACTGTCACCTTGGGGGACTTTTTGATATTGTAATTCCCCCACTCCCCAGCTGTAGGTATTGGTTTTGATTTAATTTGAGCAACGCAAATTGGGAAGCGGAGTGGTTTCCCAAGCAGGGATCCCCAGGGGGATGCTAAGAGGTCCCTCCCAGGAGCCCACTCCCCACCCAGAGCCACCCACCATCCTACACTCAATCCCAGCAGGGAAGGAGGCTGCAGAGCTGGGCTCTTCTCCCAAATGACAGGGGACAGGACGAGAGGGAATGGCCTCAAGCTCTGCCAGGGGAGGTTCAGGCTGGACATTAGGAAGAAAATTTTCACAGAAAGGGTCACTGGGCACTGGGAGAGGCTGCCCAGGGAAGGGGTTGAGTCATCTTCCCTGGAGGGGTTTAAGGGACATGGTTTAGTATTTGATAGGAATGGTTGGACTCGATGATCCGATGAATCTTTTCCAACCTGGTGATTCTATGATAAGCCTCATTCCTGCCTGTCACTGCCTGCAGCCCACTGGTGTGACGTAAGCCAACACACTGACTCGGGACCTCCAACCCAGCACAGGGCAGCCCAGGAGAGCAGTTTTTAGGAACCTGGGAATTGTGCTTTGTGCTTCTCTGGCATTGACTAGAGAAATCCTGGAAGAGCAGCCAAAGGGTTCCCATGGCAAAGCAGCGCCTGGGCAGCTCACAAATGCCAGCAAAAAGTTAGTGCCTCAGAGCCAAGCAGGTTGCAGCACCTTCAGCCTTCAAAATCCATCCGGCTTGACAGGGATTTGCTCCCACCTCCTGCTTTCCATGGGTCTGTAACCACAGCGAGGCAGAGCTGCGCGCAAGCTCAGGCCACGCTGTGCTTGCAGAAGGCCCAGCAGTCAAAGGCTGCGCCAGCCCCCTCCAAAATCCCGAGCCACAGGGCAGCTGCACCTGCCCACTCTCGAGAAATCTGCCTCAGTGGACAAGTCTGTTAGCGGACAGAAATCCCCAGCTGCTGGAAAGACACCACATCGATTTGCATGAAAAGGCATGTCCCGATCACACCACCAAGCAGGTTTTCTATTTTTCTTTTCAAAACTCAGCTAAAAAAACCCATCCACCGGTGATGTTTTAGTGATTACTGTCCCAAACACATATGCGGGAAGGAAAAAGTAAATAAAAAAAAAGTAGTCCCCACCACTGCATGGACCTGACACCGCACCATCTAAGTGCCCCTCTCTGTGAGGAATTCGCAGCTGTAGTCCCCAAGTTTCCATTTCTGCTCACAGCAAATACAGAAATAAAAGCTCATTCCTACAAGAAGCCAATTATTGACTCGCGGTATCATTAAGGCTGGAAAAGACCTATAGGCTCCTCCAGTCCAACCGTCAGCCCAACACTACCATCCCTACTAAACAAAGTGCCACGTCTACATGGTTTTTGAACCCCTCCAGGGATGGAGACTCCCCCACTGCCCTGGGCAGCCTCTGCCAGGGCTTCGCCACTCCATCGGTAAAGATATTGTTCCTGACACCCAATCTAAACCTCCCCTGATGCAACTTGAGGCCATTTCCTCTCATCCCATCACTTGTTACTCAAGAGAAAACACCAGCACCCAACTATGGTAAGGCATGAGCTGATGATTAAAGTTGGGGGTTCATAGAACCATGGAATCATGGGATGGCTTGGATTGGAAAGGAACTCAAAGCCCATCCAGTTCCACCCCTGCCATGGGCAGGGACACCTCCCAATGGATCAGGGGCTCCATGCCCCATCCAGCCTGGCCTTGAACCCCTCCAGGGATGGGGCAGCCACCACTGCTCTGGGCAACCTGTGCCAAGGCCTCCCCACCCTCACAGCAAAACACTTCTTCCTAATGTCTCATCCCAATCTCCCCTCTTGCAGCTTAAAGAGCCTCTTTAGGTTTTACCAAGTATCATTTTGCACAGTGATTTATACACAAGTCACAGCCATCTCACGTGGATACGCTTCAGCTGAAGACTTTGGAGAAGGGAGGCGTGAAGTGCCTTCTTGCACCAGTGCCAGGATCAGCAGAATTAAAGCTGGGAAATAGGCCCAAGGATTTCTCTGCTCCTGACCTGGGCAAACAGGAGCCAAGCAGCACTAGAGTGGTTTATGTGGGCTGGGCCGGATAAACCACACAGAGGGGAAAATGCCATCACTGGATGGTACCACATAGACCCACCATCTCATCCCCTTTCAAAGATACAAGATCCGATCTGTAAAGCCTTGTGAATCCAAATAGAAAACCCACACAGGAATAAAACCACTCTACAAGCTTCGGACCACATCAGAAAACTGCTGAGCAATTGCCAGTACGCACTGCTCTGGAATAAAGCATTTTGAGACAGGAGGCTGAACGTCTGGCTCTGCCCATCTCACGCCGCACCAGGAGCAGAGCAGACAGAGGAACGTAGACCGACAGACCCAGGTGCAGCTTTCTGCTCTGGGTTCAAAACCATCCACTTGTCAAGCATCTCCTGACAGCCACTGTCAAACCCAGCAAAGCAAGGAGCTGGTTTCCTTCAGGTATTTATGAAGAGATGTACTACACTTTTATGTCTTTCAGCATGCTCAGGACCCAGACTTTAAAGCGAGACCTATTTTTCCCCTCAACAGCTCTTGAAGAGATGCTTTTAGGACTGAATGCAGTTCTTCCCTCCTACTTACACAGCATGCTTTCAAAGCACTTCACACACATTCAATAATCTTTTCATCCTGCTCTGAAGCAGGTGGGTTTTAGTCACTCAGTAGATGAAAAAAGCACTTCAGCCAAGTCAGGATGAGAATTTGCCATCGCCAAATTCCCAGTGCTGCACAGGCTCACGTCCTGTTTCTCAGCACATCAACACTGCCGTGGAAACATCACATCAGTGCCCCAGCACTGCCATCCACTTTCAGCCAGCCCTGAACTTCCACAGGTCTCCACGTAGCCACATTCTTTTACCACACAGTAAAGACACCGGAATCGATTTCCCACACGAGATATCTCCGAAGCCAGCTCCAACGCGCCCTACAGACCAGAAACACCACACTGATTCCCTCCTCAGCTGACACATTTGTATTTACTGAGCTGCTTTCAGAGGGAAAAAAAAGTGAACACCACATGGAAACAACCACGGAAAAAGACACCTCAGTCCTCCACCTGCTGTTGATCCCCCCCTACGGGGCATGGAGGCCTCCTCACTGATGTCTCCCAGTGGCTGCAACCATGAGAGAACTGTAGGAAAATAAAGGAACACTATACTACGCACAAAGTCTGGAAGAGTGAAGGAGGTAAAGAAAAAGGGAACAGTGCTACATTCCACTAGTTCCTCTCCTCACTGCTCCACCTGGCACGTGCCCACAGCCTCCTCCCACCACAGCAAGACCAGCTCCAGTCCTCACTTTTCAAAAGCCACTTTCAAGGGTAGGTAAGATCTACTATGAGTTTTGAGATTCCAAAAACATCAAAGTCCACGTCAGCCTTAAATCAATATGTTCAAGGGTGGTTGAGATACTGAGAGGCATGGTTTAGTGATTGATAGGAATGGTTGGACTCGATGATCCTGGGGGTCTTTTCCAACCTAATGATTCTGTGATTCTGTTTAGCAGGCTGATTCTTTATATGTTACCCTTTTTTCTAGATGGTATCCCAGAAAATACACTGTAGCTCGTGGTGTAGGAACTTCCTTGGTCTGGCAAGAAAAAAAAAAAAGGTTTTAAAGCTTGTTTATGAAGTGACATGATAAAATGAGTCAAATACATCCAAGTACACTGTTAGGTGACTTTAAAACAAGACAGGCAGTTTCACTGACAGGGAGCAACTTATTCCAGATGGCAACCTGCTCTGAAGAATATGGTTGCCTGGTTGCTAGCTAAACTACTGCACCCTCTAGTGTAATTCTTAAATACAACCTTCCAGGCTAGAGGAGCTTCAGGCAGAGGGAAAGACAGAAGCACTTCTAAGCGGGCCCTCCAGATGAAGTCAAGCTCAAGCACTGCTTAAAAAAATAACTGCAAAAGCATCTTCTGCCCCTAAAAATCCACCTTGCACAGCCCTGCTGAGGTCCTGTCTAAAAGGAAGCGTTTTGCAATGGGTTCATCACTTATTTTCCATTTCTCAATCTCTGCATAGAAAGAATGGCTCAAGTCCAATGAGAAGCTGCGGCAGAATCTACAGATCCACAGTTCCAACAGCCAGGATTCCTTAGATGCCAGGATTTTGGGAAATAAGGCAGGAGCAGGCATAGAGCCAGTTGGGAGGAGTGAGAAGTTAAGCCTCAGGATGCTGCTTCCTTCACAAGCTGCAGATGCTTCACCTAAGAAAACCAGCTCCATGATGACAGCTTTTGTTTTACAGAAGCCAGAGCTTCTCTAGGAGCCATAACACAGCGCATAAACCACTCACTCCTCAGAATAACCCTTCTCTCCTCAGTCACTCACACATGCGAGCCAGGCCTAACAAAATTAGCACAGGGATCATTTCTTTCTTGTCATTTAGTTCTTACACAAACACTCTTCAGCCAGGTTTAGAAGCTGCTTGTGCTTTCCAGGTGCCCCAAAGTTTCACGAAAGCCCAACCGTCGGTTCCCCATTCTGAAAATCAAAGCCAGCACCAGCATTAATTTAGCACAGCAGCATCCGTTTCAGGTGGCAGAATGAGCAATTCTAATACCAAAACAGAAACTCGATGATTATTTAAAGCCAAACAGGAACAGTATGCTGAAAGATAAATATAGTATCAAGCACCTACAGGACCACCCTAAAGGGTTAGGGGGCACTTTTCAAATTCAGAAGAATACTGAAAGAGGCAAACACTTTTGCCTTTCTAAGACAGTCTCCGTCTGCCACTGACAGCCCTGGGTATGCTTCCTTTATTTTAAACTAAACCACCGTTGTGGTGAGCTGACCTGGTAACCAGGAGCCAGGAAAAAAATCAATCCTTTTCCAAACCTGAATAACACAAAGTTCAGGAAGCACAGAAAAAACATGGCAAGTTGTGCTTTGCTTTGACAACTTCTGCTTCAGGCTGTGAGAGACCCCACGCCCCAGCGTGTAAAACTAGTGGAAATAACAAGGCTTTAACAAAAAGAAAGTGAGCAGTGTTCTCTTAGGGAGAAGAATGAGGGCTTTGCTCTCCAAATAAGCAGATCAGCACATGTGTGTAAGTAAAACGATGCGAGTCAATGGAAGAAGGGAGGAGAACAACAGCCTGCTGTCTTTTTTGCGGCCAAGCTTCCCTTGAGAATGCTGGCAGCACTCAGTGCCTGGCTCAAGCACCTCAGCACACTCAGCTCACTACAAGCCCCCCACGCCCCGCAGCAGGAGCTGCCTCGCAGCACACAGGCCCCCCCCAAACTCCCCAAGCCCACCCTGAGGGGCTGGGATGGCAGAGCAGTTCTTGGCGGAGGCTCGAAAGCCTGCTCTGACAGCTCACTGCCACGTGAACTGTGCTGCCTGGAGGCACAAAAACTGGATGAGAACAGAGCTGACCTTGTACAGTCTCTGTCCCCCAGAAGAGATTTCCTCCAGTAACGGGACATTTGGGAAAGGTGCTGCCCACTCCCCACGTGCCTGACGGCAACTGCGAGATCTGACAGAGGGTGATGAGTGGACAGCCAGCCCTCTCTCACCCGGTGGGGCACAAAACATCCTTCAGATGCAAAAAGAAGTGACAAACACAGGCGCAGAGCCCATGCAAGGCTGAGAAAAGCAGACACGGAACTCAGAGATGAGAGAGACCAAGACAGAATGATGCGGTAGGGTGAAACCACCCTTCAGATGCAACAAGAGGTGATAATCACGGGTGCAGAGCCCAGGCAGGGGTGAACAAAAGCAGCCACAAGAGTTCAGGAACGAGGGAGACTGAGATGGGATCATGCTCTGGGGACATATCCGTCTCTTGCTCATCTAGTGGGGCAGAAAGGCCTTTCAGAAGCAACAGGGAAGTAACAATCATGGTCGCAGAGCCCAGGCAGGGCTGAGCAGCAGCAAATAACAGAGCTCGGGGTGATGTTGACTAAGATGGGGTGATGTTGACTAAGATGGGATGATGCTGACAGTCCTGTGGGTTCATTCCCCCCGAGAGAGGCTTGGAGGGAGGGATGACACCTGAGCCCTGGGAGAGGAGAGGAATGAGAGGAGGCAAAGACAGAACCAGGCCCTGAAGCGTGGGCGGGAGGGAGGGCAGAGGCCTGGCCTTGCCAGGGGTAAACGGGGTGGGCAGGGCTGGGGGAGAGGCAGGAATCAGACAAGACAGAAGCTCATCCAGGCTGTGAAACGTGGATGAAAGAGAGCCAGGGCCTGGCCTTGTCGGGGAGGGGGAGACACAGGGAGAAAGGGAACACCGGGAGGGAAAGGAGGAACACAGAAGATGGGGGAGAGGGGGGGAGAAGAGGGGTACAGGGGGCGGGCAGGGCCAGCAGGGAGAGAGGGAGGCGGGATAAGGTAGTTCGTGACCTGGGCCCGTACCTGCGCCGCGGCCAGCGGCGGCCTCGCCCCGCGGCGCTGTCGGGGGGTGTCGGAAGTGGCAGTAGGGCCTGCGGCAGGGCGCGTCCCCGCGCGGGCCCCCGGCGCTGAGGAAAGGGCAGTCGATGCCGCGGAAGTAGCCGGTAGATCTCAGCATGCCGCCGGCTGCGGGGCCGGGGCGAGGAGGAGGAGAAGAAGGCGGCGGAGACGCCCTCCTGCCTCACAGCGCCCGCCCCGCCGCCATCTTGGGGCCGCCGGGCCCGCCGCGAGGACCCCGCGACGCCGCTACCCGCGCAGGGCTGCCCGAAAAGCGCCTGAGCGAAGAGCCGGGAAAGGGGGCGGGGCTGCCTTAAGCGCGCCTGAGCGGAGAGCTGAGAAAGGGGAGGAGCTTCGTAGGGGCGGGGCTATGGGCCAGGGCGAGGCTCTGGAAGGAAGGCGGGGTCGACAAGTGGGCGGGGCCTCGGTGGGCAGGAATTTCAGGGCTTCGTGAGGGGGCGGGGCCGGAGAGCAAGAGGGACGTGAATGGGCGTGGGTTTTGCTGGGGGCGGGGCTCCAGCAGGAGATAGGCTCGGTGTGCAGGAAGGGGGCGTGGCTTTAATTGCCGGAAAGGGCGGGCACCGCCATTGGGGGGCGTGGTCTAAATGGGCGGGAAACGCGGCCGTTCCACGAGGGGGCGTGGCCTAAGTGAGCGGGAAGGGCGGGATGCCGTGAGGGGGCGTGGCTGCCATATTCAGTGCGGGTCGGGCCCTACGGGGGGCGGAGCTTCGGGAAGGGACCCTTTTTACCATGATTGTTTAAACAGAATCACGGAAGGACCAGGTTGGAAAAGACCCCCAGGATCATCGAGTCCAACCATTCTTATCAAACACTAAACCATATTCCTTAAACCCCTCCAGGGAAGTTGACTCAACCCCCTCCCTGGGCAGCCTCTGCCACTGCCCAATCACCCTTTCTGTGAAATATTTTTTCCTGATGTCCAGCCTGAACCTTCCCTGGTGGAGCTTGAGGCCATTCCCTCTCGTCCTGTCCCCTCTCCCTTGGGAGAAGAGCCCAGCTCCCTCCTCTCCACAACCTCCTCTCAGGTAGTTGGAGAGAGCAATGAGGTCTCCCCTCAGCCTCCTCTTCTCCAGGCTAAACACCCCCAGCTCTCTCAGCCGCTCCTCTTCTTCTCCAGCCCCTTCACCAGCTTCGTTGCTCTTCTCTGGACTCGCTCCAGAGCCTCAACATCCTTCTTGTGGTGAGGGGCCCAGAACTGAACACAGGATTTGAGGTGCCGCTTTCAATTTGGTTCCCACTCCCCCTCCTCATTTCCCTTGCTCTTGCAGGGTGAACAGCTGCCCCATTTGGCTGCTCACCAGGCTTAGAGGGGCCTAAACAGGGACAACTGGTGGGGAAACTGAGGCACAGCCATTTGCCTGCTCATGGGAATCACACAGGGCTGCTCTTGCCATGGGTTTTTCAGCAATGGTGGGTTTGGGGTGACAGTGATACCTGTATGTGACTTCTTGTATCACCAGGGCTTCCCACCCTCTCTCCCATCTCTCCCTTTGGAAGCAATGAGGCTTTCCTAGCTCATAGAATCATAGAATCACCAGGTTGGAAAAGACCCATCGGATCATTGAGTCCAACCATTCCTATCTTCATCCCTTGAAGGGCAGACACTGAGCCCCCTGATGCAGTGGGAGGTGTCCACACCCATGGGTGGAACTGGATGAGCCTTGAGGTCCCTTCCAACTCAAACCATATCAGGATTCCGTGACCTCCCCAAGTGGACACAATCCAACAAAGGAGCAGCTCTGATGTGGGCCGTGACACTCCTGAGCAGGCAGCATCACCACAGAAATGAGTAGGAAACTCATTTCGACCAGAAGATGTTAGGGCACAGCCCTCAAAGCCACAGCCAGGGAAACACCGCACACTTCTCCCAGGTGACAGGGGACAGGACGAGAGGGAATGGCCTCAAGCTCCACCAGGGGAGGTTCAGGCTGGACATCAGGAAAAAAATTTTCAGGGAAAGGGTGATTGGGCACTGGCAGAGGCTGCCCAGGGAGGGGGTTGAGTCCCCTTCCCTGGAGGTGCTTAAAGGACGGGTGGACGAGGCGCTGAGGGACATGGTTTAGTGATTGATGGGAATGGTTGGACTCGATGATCCAGTGGGTCATTTCCAACCTAGTGATTCTATGATTCTATTATTTCATTGAGGAAAACACAACTTGTGCAGTTTTGCCCCTGGTGCAGCAGAAGAGGCATCTCAAAGGTCCTTGAGCCCACTCAGTATGGTCGCTACACCCCCACAAAGCTTCACAAACAGTCGAGGAGGACAGCCGGGATGGCTTCACACAGAACACTAGCTAAACACAAGGTTGGGTAGGATTTGATGCTGTGAAAAAGGCAAACTCGATAATCAATGCCAATTTGATTATTAAGTAAGTTCTTCAATGTGAATGGGCACGCAGGGGATCGCTCCACCTGGCGTGCGTGAAACGTCCCGTACTATTCACAAAGGCGACCGAGAGCCAAAGCACACACATTCATCACATCTGAATGGGCATGTCTCTTATAATCGATTCCCAGAATTCATTTACATAAGTTTCCTCCCCTTGGCGCCCACGCTCTGCCCGCTGGGGTCTTCTTCAGGGAGGCTCTGGATGAAAGCCGTAGATCTTCCTCACAGCAGAACTTCTCAACTCTCCTTCTTGCCCTTGGACTTTTTGGGCATCTCTTCAAGGTTGCATCTGGTCCCAGCTGGTTCTGCTTTTTCTTATCATCATGCTAGTCCTCTTTAGCTGGCTTAATTAGATACAGTCACATTCTTTCCCATTCTTTCTAACTGCCGCCTTGTTAGAAGTCCTTATTGAAGCAGAAGTATCCAGGCACAGGCCGGCTAGAAGTCATTATTCAAGTTAATGGGCAGGGACATCTCCCACTGGATCAGGCCGCCCTCCAACGTGGCCTTCAACACCTCCAGGGGTGGAGCAGCCACAACTTCAATGGGCAACCTGTTCCAGTGCCTCACCGCTCTCGTGGTGAAGAAATTCCTCCTTATGTCCAGTCTAAATCTGTCCCTCTCGAGTTTATACCCATTGCCCCTCGCTCTGTCACTCCAAGCCTTTGTGAACAGTCCCTCCCCAGCTTTCTTGGACCCCCTCCAGGTATTGGAAGGCTGCTATAATGTCTCCTTGGAGCCTTCTCTTCTCCAGGCTGAACAACCCCAACTCTCTCAGCCTGTCCTCGTATGGGAGGTGCTCCAGCCCTCAGATCATCCTTGCAGCCTCCTCTACACCCGTTCCAACAGCTCCATCTCCTTCTTATGTTGGGGATTCCAGAACTGGATGCAGTGCTCCAGATGAGGTCTAACAGGAGAGGAATAGAGGGGCAGAATTCCCTCCATCGCCATGGTTCTTTTGATGCAGCCCAGGACATGGTTGGTTTCTGGGCTGTGAGCGCACATTGCCGGCTCATGTTGAGCTTCTCATTGACCAGCACCCTGAGTCCTGCTCTGCAGGGCAGCTCTTGATCACATTATCCCTCACCCTGGTGCTCCCGCCCCTCCCTGCAACCACAAGGAGGTATTCAGCTCCCCAAGAGTTCTTCCAGCCCCACCAAGGTGCTCATTGCCCCCACCCCCCGGGGGATGCTTTGTATCCCCAAAGGGGATGTTCCAGCTCCCCAAGAGTGCTCCTGGCCCTCAAGGGGATTCTCCAATCCCCTCCAAGGGTGCTTCCAGCACCTCAGGGTGCTCCTGTCTACCCAGGGAGATGCTCCAGCTCCCCAAAAATGCTCGCATCCCCTCAAAGTGCTCCTGATCCCCCCGAGGGGATGCTCTGTCCCCCCAAGGGGGTTCTCCAACCCCCCCAAGGATCCTTCCAGCTCCCCAGGATGTTCCTGACCACCCGCCACCAAGAGATGCTGTGTCTCCCCACAGCTCCCCAAGGGGATGCTCCAGCCCCTCAAAGGCGCTCCCAGTCCCTCAGGGCTCTTGCTGGGTGCGAGGTCCCACACGTGGCTGTCTAGGTGGCTGTCGAGCGGCAGGGCTGTGGCAGCCCGTGGGCCTCCCTTCACCGTCCCAGCCTCCAGGCATCGCTCAGGCATAGGATGACAAAGGGAAGCTCACAGGGGGCAGGGGGACGTGGCCCCGCTCTCGTCCCACCAAGCAAACCTGTGGATGGAGGGGAGACGTGAGCCAAGAGGGGTGAGAAAGGGAACCAGGGGAGCTGGGGTGGAGGGCAGCCTGCACCACACCTGCAGGAGGTGAAAACCAGCCCATGGATCCCCCCCGGCAAGCTCCTGGTCCCCCAAGCGGTTGCTCCATCTCCACAAGAGTGTTCCTTGCTCCAAAGGAATGTTCTGAGCACCCAAAGGGGTGTTCCAGCTCCCCAAGAGTGCTACCAGGTGCCCAGGGTGCTTCTGGCTCCCCAGAGGGGATGCCCTGTCTCCCCAAGAGAATGTTCTGTTTCCCAAGGAGAGCCAGGAGAGCAGGGAAGGGAACTGGAGGATCTGCAGCCTCTGCCGCACCTGCAGGAGGTGAAAACCAGCCCATGGATCTCCTGTGAGCCAGGAGGGGAGGGAAGGGAACTGGGGAAGATCCTTAGCCTGTGCTGCACCTGCAGGAGGTGAAAACCAGCCCATGGATCTTGCACCTGCATGAAGTGAAAAACAGCCCATAGATTTCCCCCATGAACCAGGAGGGTGAGAAGGGAACCAAGAGGTCCCCAGCCTGCGCTGCACCTAGAGTAGATAAAAAGCAGCTCATGGATCCCTCCCCCGAGCGCTGGATTTGGCAGGGGTTATGGGTGAAGGGGTGGGTTTGCATGTGCAGGTCTGAGAGGTGAGGAGTGCAGGGAGGCGTGCAAATCCACACGTGTGAGATTTGCACACGGGGGTGGATGGGAACACACGTGCAAAGCTGCAAAGGTGGGGGGGTGTGCATCGCTGTGCACTCGGGTGGCTGCGTGTGAGTGTGGATGGATGCGTGTGTGTGTTTCTGCAGGCACACGGATCTCTGTGTGCACATGGGTGTGGATGGGAACGCGCATGCCAAGCTCTGTGTGTGTGTGTGTGCATCCCTGTGCACTCGGATGGCTGTGAGCACGTGTTTATGTGCCTGTCTGCAGGCACACACCCCTCTGTACACACGTGTGTGGATAGAAATGCGCGTGCAAGGCTGTGGTGAGGAGCACATGCATATCCCTGTGCACTCAGATGGCTGCGTGCAAGCATGGATGCGTGTGTGTGTGCATCTGCAGGCTCCTGCCCCTCTGCGTACACGCGTGTGTGGATCGAAATGTGTGTGCAAGCCTGTGGAGAGGAGCATCTGTGCATCACCGTGTGCTCGGATGGCTCTGTGCCAGTATGAACGTGTGCGCGCGCGCGCGCGTGTGTCTGCAGGCTCCTGCACCTCTGGGTGCACAAGTGTGTGGGTAGAAACACGTGTGCAAGGCTGCAGAGGGGAGCATGTGCACATCCCTGTGCATTCAGATAGCTGCGTGCAAGCGGGGATGCGTGTCTGCAGGCTCCTGCCCTCTGTGAGCACACGGATGTGGCAGGGTCCCTCCTGTGTTTGTCCACCCGCAGCGCTCAGGCATCTTTCCTGGCACAGGGGGACCCTGGGGACCACTGGACACCCACCACCCTACTCTGCCGGCTGGAGGGGGGCAGTGGTGTGGGTGCCTCCTTGCACCCTGTGCTCCCTTCTCCCCAGGACGCGATGCCCCACTTGCCGCATCTCTCTAAGGATGTGCCAGCTGGTTTCTGGGTGCACTGGGGTGCTCATGGGGGAGCTGGGGCTACCAGGCACTGACCCCCCCAACCCCGTCCCCAGCTCGCTGCCTCACTCACCTGGCAGGACAGAGCCAGGGGCTGCTGCCAGCGCATCCTCTCCTCTCTTCATCCTTTCTGTCCCCTTCCCTCCATCTTAGCCAGAGCCGTGCAGAGCCCCTCACCCTGGCATCCATCCTCCAGTGCCCTCCCCTCTCCCCAGCCTGACCACGGAGGGGATCCTTCCCCTCTGCCCTTTTATACCGTCTTTGTTCATATGACAAGCACGTGAAAAACCAGAGCGGAGCTCAGAAAAAAGCTCCTTAAGATGCTTTAATTCAGTTTCCTGCATCCCATGACTGAGCTCGGCCTGTGAATGGGGTCTCATGACTGTGGCACAGAGGCTCCGGCCATCAAAAGCCTCATTTATGCCCCAAAAGAGATTTAAACCCTACTTAGTTGGTCTCTCGGTGAGCCCAACGTCCCCCATGCCCACCCTCAGCTCTGTCCGCAGGAGCCAAGGGATCATCGCAGCGGGGAACCCTCTTGTCCCCCACGGCAGCCCTGGATGTTGGGGGGTGTGTGTGCAGACATGTGTGTGTATTTAGCCTGGAGAAGAGGAGGCTGAGGGGAGACCTCATTGCTCTCTCCAACTACCTGAAAGGAGGTTGTGGAGAGGAGGGAGCTGGGCTCTTCTCCCAAGTGACAGGGGACAGGACGAGAGGGAATGGCCTCAAGCTCTGCCAGGGAAGGTTCAGGCTGAACATTAGGAAAGAATTTTTCATGGAAAGGGTCACTGGGCACTGGGAGAGGCTGCCCAGGGAGGGGGTTGAGTCCCCTTCCCTGGAGGGGCTTAAGGGATGGGTGGACGAGGTGCTGAGGGCCATGGTTTAGTGATTGATGGGAATGGTTGGACTCAATGATGCGGTGAGTCTTTTCCAACCTGGTGATTCTGTGATTCTATACGTGTGTGTGCGTGTGCTGGATCTGAAAGGGGGTGAATGGGCATCACCTGGAACACACACACACGCAGGTGCCCCCAGCCCAGCCGTGCAACTGCAGCAATGGGAGCAGGAGGGGAACAGGACACCCTGTCCTCTCTCTACTGTGCAGAGAAATTCCAGAGGGAATTTGATGATACCCTGAGGCCTGGCTCTGCCTTTCCCCCCCTCCATGCTGAGTCCCTCTCCGGGCACCAAACCCCATCCAGATCCAGCCCCAAACCAGCGCCTTTCCTTCCCAGGCCCTCCTGGTGCTCCAAAACGGTGGGGGCTGCTGTGGGGGCTGCAGGGCCATCCTGGTGGCTCATGGAATCACTAGGCTGGAAAAGACCTTTGAGATCATCAAATCCAACCATATCTGTCCACTACTAAATCATATCTGAGCACCACATCTGTCCATTTTTTAAACACCTCCAGGGATGGAGGCTCCGTCACCTCCCTGGGCAGCCTCTGCCAGTGCTTGAGAACCCTTTCAGTGAAGAAATCTTTCCTAATACCCAGCCTAAACCTCCCCTGGCACAGCTTGAGGCCGTTTCTTCTCATCCTTTCAGCTGTCATTTGGGAGAAGACACCACAACCTCCTTTCAGACAGTTGTAGACAGTGATGAGGTCTCCCCTCAGCCTCCTTTTCTCCAGGCTAAACAACCCCAGTTCCCACATCCGTCTCACAACCCTTGTTCTCCAGCCCCTTCCTCAGCTCCGTTCCCTTCTCCAGACATGCTCCAGCCCCTTGATGTCCTTCTTGTACCGAAGAGCCTAGAACTGAACCCAGGATTCGAGGTGCAGCCTCTCTTGCTCTGAGCCCAGGGGGATGATCCCTTCCCTGCTCCTGCTGGCCACACCAGGGCTGATCCAAGCCAGGACGCTGTTAGCCTTCTTGGCCACTGGAGCACAATGAAATCCCTGATTCCTAACAGTGACCCCTAACAAGCCTCGATTCCTATCAGTGATGGATCACAGCCCTTCCAACACCACGGGACCCTGTCATGGGGACAGCAGTCAGAGATGCCCAGCTCACTAGGATCCCACATATCTGAGCTGGGTCTAAATTTTGAGGATCAGGCTGAATTTTTCTGTCCTTTTAACTTTTTGGTGTTTTTTAAACTGACCCTCAGCAAATCCAAACTCCAGTCACGCTGACATCCCCCCAAACCCAGCTTGCTGTCCCAAAGACATCCCACTGGTGGTGCGGAGCCGCTCCAAAGCCTCCGCAGCTCAACAGGAAACAGGCAGCGGTAAGAGGATAAAAATACCCTCCAAGCAAACAAAACGTCTCTGTGCTGGGATCAGGGAGCTGCAGGCTGCTCCAGCCCCGCTAATTGAGGCCAGAGGGAAGCTGGGCTGGACGACCACGGTGGTTTTGGTTACCAGCACGTGTGAGCTCTAAAATCACCCAGGAGCCGTGTGCTGTGAGCTGGGAAGGACTGGGGGATGCTCAGAGAGAAGCCAGGCGTCCTGTTACTCAATCCTCCCCTGGAAAGTTATAGGATCACAGAATGGTTTGGATTGGAAGGGACCTCAAAGCCAGTTCAAACTCGCTGACATGGCCAGGGATGCCTCCGACTGGATCAGGGGCTCCAAGCCCCATCCAACCTGGCCTGGAACCCCTCCAAGGATGGAGCAGCCACCACTGCTCTGGGCAACCTGGGCCAGGGCCTCCCAACCCTCACAGCAAAACATTTCTTCCTGAGATCTCACCCCAATCTCCCCTCTTTCAGCCTAAAACTGTTCCCCCGGTCCTAGCCCTGCCCTCCTTGATCAAGAGCCCCTCCCCAGCTTTCCTGGAGCCCCTTTCAGTCCTGGAAGCTGCTCTAAGATTTCCCTGAAGCCTTCTCTTCTCCAGGCTGAACAACGCCAATTCCCTCAGGCTGGCCTTGTACGGGAGGTTCTCCAGCCCTCAGATCATCTCCGTGACCTCCCCTGGACTCGCTCCAACAGCTCCATGTCCTCCCTGTGCTGAGGATTCCAGAACTGGACGCAGGGCTCCAGGTGGGTTTCACCTGGAGTGAGCAGAGCAGAGGGGCAGAATCCTCTCCGCTGCTCTGGATGCAGCCCAGGAGTGGAGTGACCACCCAGAGCCCCAAAAACCAAATCCTCCTCCAGCTCCTGTGAAGCTCCAGCAACAAGGGAGCCCCCTCCTCCACTGGAGGAGCCAGCATCGGTTCTGAGGGATGTGTGGGGAGCAGGGGATGTGCCCCCTGTCTCACTCAGCCCCAAACAATGGGTGCATTTGAGTGCTCTGACCACAGCAAGTCCCCACCACGAGGCCCCCAAACCTCTCGAGAGCCGCCTAAGGAGATTATTGCTCCTCACATGAGCCGCTTGGGCCCCATGGCCTTACACTGGGGAGGGCGGAACACGAGGGTGGCAAGGAGAGGGAGCAGGGAACTGGTGCCTAGAAGCCCCACGAGGGTCCCCACGAGCACAGGAAGGGATGTGGATGATACATTATTGTTTGCAAGGGGTGCCCCAGGGGCTGGAAAACACACGGACACCAGGAACCGCACTTCCTGTGGTCATTTCCAAGCAGGAACTGACCCAAAAAGCACCAAAAGTGCAGGTCCCAGGGACACCCTCTTTCCTTGCACAGCACTTCCAGGGAAGCTGTGGCTCTAGTCCACCTCTGCATGCTTGATCCCATGGGATGCCCCAATGGAATGGGGCAGGGGAAGGGGCTCCTGGTGTCCCCACAGCACGATTCAAAGCAACAGACCTCTGCAGCCTGGTCCCGGGTGGCCAACGACTCCTTCTTCACTGCTGGGCACCTCAGGGCTGCCCAGTCTCTGGAGGAAGGGGACAAGTGTTGGGGTTCTGGCCGTGTGCGACTCAGCCAAGGGATCAGCCAGCAGGGAATGCAGAGGGGCCAGAGCCCCGTCCAGGTCAGAAAGAGCCAGCCCCAGGCATACCCAGAGATCTGCTGGAGGGCAGCGAGGCTCCAAAGGGATCTGAAAAGGCTGGACCGCTGGGCTAAGACCAACGGCAGGAGGTTTAACAAGGCCAAATGCCGGGTCCTGCACTTGGGGCACAACAACCCTGAGCAGCTACAGACTAGAAGAAATCTGGCTGGAAACTGCCTGGAAGAGAAGGACCTGGGGGTGTTGGTTGACAGCGACTGAACATGAGCCAGCAGTGGCCCAGGTGGCCAAGAAGGCCAGTGGCATCCTGGCTTGTATCAGAAATGGCGTGGCCAGCAAGTCCCGGTTCTTCTCCCTCTGGACTCGGCACTGGTGAGACTGCTCCTCGAATCCTGGGGACAGTTCTGGGCCCCTCACCACAAGAAGGATGTTGAGGCTCTGGAGCGAGTCCAGAGAAGAGCAACGAAGCTGGTGAAGAAGCTGGAGAACAAGAGGAGCGGCTGAGAGAGCTGGGGGTGTTTAGCCTGGAGAAGAGGAGGCTGAAGGGAGACCTCATTGCTCTCTCCAACTACCTGAAAGGAGGTTGTGGAGAGGAGGGAGCTGGGCTCTTCTCCCAAGTGACAGGGGACAGGACGAGAGGGAATGGCCTCAAGCTCTGTCAGAGGGGGTTCAGGCTGGACATGAAGAAAAAATTTTTCATGGAAAGAGTCATTGGGCACTGGCAGAGGCTGCCCAGGGAGGAGGTTGAAGTCCCCTTCCCTGGAGGGGTTTAAGGGACGGGTGGATGAGGCGCCGAGGGACATAGTTTAGTATTTGGTAGGAATGGTTGGACTCGATGATCCGATGGGTCGTTTTCAACCTGATGATTCCATGATTCTATGAAAGGGCGCAGACGGGTGAAATGTTAAACCTCTGTTCTTTATTCGGTGCCTGGTCTCCTCATCCTGCTTCCCGAGCACACTGTAAGCAAGCGGGATGGAGGTTTTCCAGGGGTGACCTGAACACAGGGAGCACTCTGAGAAGGCAGAGCCAGCCCAGGCTGGAGGGGCTGTGGGGCAGGGGGAACCCCCTCCATGCATCCCCAAATTCCCCTCGGGGACACAGCTCTGCCCCAGCCACAGAGCAAACTCCAGGTATCCACGGCCACCAGCACCGATCCCAAGAAGGCTCCACTGAGAGCAGGAACTGCTGCCTCCATCCCACCCCACAGGGATACTGGGGAGTGTGCTGGGCCCCCAGCCCCTCCACAACCTGCCTTATTGCTATAGTCCGTGCAGCAGAGCAGCCAGGAGGAATTCAGGAGTTTGCTGTTTGAGGAGAACATTGTCCAAAGCCAAGAACTTGTCATGAAGAGGATGGGCTGTCATCTTTCCAGGGAAGGAGGAGCTGCCGCCTCTCACCAGCCCGGCCGGTGGTGCCAGCAATGCCAGAGCTGGCACCGAGGAGGAGGAGAAAGAGTTGTGCTCGTGTCCAGGAAGAAATGCACTGTCCTTTCCAGGGCCTCCTGAGCACTCCTGAGCCTGGAGCCGAGGCTCTACAAACTCATTGCACCTCCAGCAGCAGTGACTGGGGAAGGGCACTGGGAGAACTGGAGAAACAGGTAGAACCCCCCTGCCCATCCCCTGGCCCGGCTGCTAGTTGCGTTGGCTAGGCAGCTCCTGGGAGATGAATTTCCGAAGGCGCTCGAGGTACTGGCTGTAGAGTTCAATGTCATTGTGCCCGGCCCCATCCACCCACAGCGGCTCCACGGCCTTGGGGCAGCGTTCAAAGAGTGCGAGGCCATGGGAGAAGTCAATGACTTCATCCTCCGTGCCATGGATGATGAGGACGGGAGAGGTGATTTTGGAGATCTTCTCAATGCTGCCAGGAAGGGAGGGTGGAAAGAAATAAGAGAGGGGGGTAAGTACAGGGATCAAGGCACCTCCATCCCTCCTGCCCCCAAAACCCAAATTCCCTTGGGGAAAGGGACTAGGAAATGCTCTTTGATCACAGCAGAGCCCAGGGACTCAGAGCTTCTGCCAAGGATGAACTCCAGGGCAAGATCCCGCACGGCGTGACAGACAAGAACCAGACAGCAGTGACAACAGCCCCATGGGACTGGGGCAGGGCTGATGGAAACTGCTTCAGGACAGCGTGAGCCCAGGCCCTCCCCGTGGTGCTATCAGCCACACCGGGTTTTGTGGAGAAGCCTGACTGTTCTCAGCCTGGCCCCAAAGGCCGTGTGAGGCCACCAGGACGCAGAGCGTGGGCTGGTGGCCCCCAGCTACGGCTTCCGTCTCGGGGATCATCTCTCGGGTCCCACTGGCCTGGCTGCAAGGGAGAGGCAAAACCAGAGCTCATCCCACCACCTCAGCGCTGCCTTTCCATGCCCAAGAAATTACCCTTGGGGGAAAGATGGGTCCTGGCGACCCCTCAGGGCTCGTGATACTCAAGAAGGGGCCGGTGGGACAGGCCCAAGGCTAATGGGCAAAGACACCAGGACAGGATGGTCAGAAGGTGGTGCCACCATAGAACATGGGGTGCACACACAGCATGGCCCTCAGGAGGGGGCACAGGGCAGGTTATGAAACCCCAGAGGGGACAGAATGCAAGGCAGGGGGATCCCGATGGGATACCATGGGAAATGAGCCCCCAGTTTTCACTGCAACCCTCCTCTTTGGCCATGCTGGCATCCAGGGCAGAGCTGGTCTGGAGATCATCTCTCCGGAGCTGACCCCCAGCCCCTGTCCCTTCTCCTCAGATCACTCACTTGGGGAAGGCATCGAACCAGTAGGTCTTCTTGGTCTCCGGGAAGGCAACTCTCATGCCAGAGGTAAGTGGGGAGTGGAGCACGATGGCAGCGCACTCGTAGCGGGAGGCCAGATCCACTGTGGGCACCGTGCCGATGCTTTGTCCATACAAAATAATGTTCTCTGGGCTGATCCCATACCTGCAAGAGGAGAAAGCAGGTTAGTGGCAGGCACCAGAGTCACATAGGCAGGAGACAGAGAACAGGGGGTCACCCTACTCCGGCCACAGCACACTGCAGGGCTCCCTAGAGAGGGATGCGGCTCTGTCCCCGCTGCCTCTCCCAGCTCCTTGCATCTGGGCCCAAAGCAGCTGCTCTGGCAGGACCAGGAAGCAGCCAGGGCTGAAGTGCCTGGTGAGATCCAGGGGATGTCAAGGTTCACCCCTGCCAGGATCAGGATTACATGGAGATCTGCAGACCCCACATCGCAGCCACATGGGGCAGCCCCCAGTTCATTGCATTGTGCCCCAGGCCTGGTTGCAGGCAAGGCAGAAGGGGCTGAGCACCTCATAGGGGGAGATCCAGGGCTGAGCACAGCCAACAGCGAGCCTGGGAGCAGACGGACAAGGAGCACAGTTTGTGCCAGCACTCCTGCAGCACCCCTGACCCTCTGCTCTCCCTGCAGCTGCTTTCTGGTCACCCCTTCCCATTGCGAGCAGCCTGGGTTCCCTCTCTGCGAGATTTCCTGTTTTCCAGACCACCGGGTTTTCCTGGCGGCAGCATGGATGTCCTTCCTTCCCCCTGCTTCCTCTTGGACACAACAGAACTCTCCTCCTTCCCGGTGTCAGCCCCAGCCGGGCTGGCAAGAGGCAGCAGCCGCTCCCTCCTTCCCCAAAAAAGATTCCTTCTGGAATTTCTCTGCACAGCTCACCTCGTCCGCAGCGCCTGCCACGCAGCGTCGATGTCAGAGTAGAGGTTTCTCTCTGAGGGTTTGCCTGTGCTCACACCATAGCCCGAGTAGTCATAGGAGAAGATGTTGCAGTTGATGCGGGTGCCCAGCCCGATGTAGAAGCTGCTCATCTGCCCCAGGTCCACAGCGTTGCCATGCGAGAAGAGCACCGTGTACCTGCAGCACCGGGGAGAGACAGGAACGATGGGTTAATCCTGGACTCGACTGCGCTGCCGGTGCCGCCCAGGCCACTTTGGGGACAGGTGTGGCCAGGTAACATCAACCAGGATGTCCGCGTCGGAGACCAAGAGCCAAACCCCACAACGCAAAGGGCTAACACAGCTCCAGCCACCAAGGAAGTCCTCATGATGCCCTCAGTCCAACCCCAAAGATACCCAGACCCTCCTTCACTCCCAGCAGAAACAGGCAGGATGATTCTGTTCAAGTTTGTGAGTCTATTTTAGGTAAAAAAGCTGAGGATTTGGGGCCATTTGCCCAACAGGGACTTCAAATAAGAATTCTGACAGTATTTTTTTTTTCTCTCCTGAGCCTGGCAAGACACCAGACACTGGGAGAGAAGTGAATTATGGGAGTGACAAGGCACAAGAAATTTCCACCATAAGGGGAAAAACAATGTTAATCATAAAAATTAACACTAATAGCTGATTGATGGAAGCTTGGCTCTCTGCAGCCTCCCAGTACTAAAAGGGGCTCCAAGAAAGCTGGGGAGGGGCTCTGGATCAGGGAGTGCAGGGACAGGACATCCCCACCAGGAAAGCCTGCAGAGGCCTCCTGTAAGGCAGCTCTCCAGCCCCCATGAGAGCCACCTCCCTCACCCAAGCCCACCTGGTGGCTTCAAAGCTGAGGGCAGATCCAGGCTATATTCTCCAGCACAGATGTCCCTGCAGACACCGTTCCTTGGAGGACACGGCTCTGGGGAAGATCTCAGTTTGTGGGACCAGCCGGGGTGCTGCCGGCTTTGAGGCCTGACCTCCCTCCAAGGTTGAGCCCTCAAGCCATGGTGCCAGCGCAAAGAGCGGTCACCAAGTCCCCTCCAGTTCCCGTGGCCTCCCCCTGTTCCTTGCAGCTGGGAAAGGGTATCCACCCTTCACCCCAGGCTGGCCCTCTCCAGCTTCCCAGTTCCTGGACCCATGGGAATGGCCAGCAGTGGGTTGTTCCTAAATCCAACCTGGCTTTCACTCCTATCACTCTTCTCCTTCCAAACGTGCCAATAAACGGGACTGAACGTGCAGACCCGGATTGCTGCAGGCATCTCCTGCTGCTCCCAGGCTCCTGCTCATCCCTGTGGTGACTGCAGGGCTAGAGACGGAGGGCGAGCGGCCAGCACAGACCCTTCAGATGCTCACCAAGAGCCTCACACAGACACTGGGTTCACAATCAGAGTGTATCGCATCCTGGTGATATCCAGAGGGATCTGCGGGACAGCCTAGGGAATCCCAAAGTCCCTACAGCCTCCAGCTTTGCCTCCGCTCCCCATTTAACCCCATTCCCAATGCAGCCACAAGCCAGACTGGTCCTGGCAGCCACGCTCACACACCCCACAGGACACATCCACTACCCTGGGGCAGGGCCAGCACGGCGCCAGGTCAGGCTGGGACAAGGAGGTGGCATTCAGCTGAGGGACAGGAGAGAGCAGGGTGGCACTGTGCCCACCAGCCAGGGTCAAGCTGCTGGCAGCAGCATGAGGCTGGCACATCCATGCCATTCAGGGAGGTTCTTCTCCCTCTGGACTCGGCACTGGGGAGACCGCTCCTTGAGTACTGGGTTCAGTTCTGGGCCCCTCACCATGAGAAGGATGTTGAGGCTCTGGAGCGAGTCCAGAGAAGAGCAACGAAGCTGGTGAAGGGGCTGGAGAAGAAGAGGAGCAACTGAGAGAGCTGGGGGTGTTTAGCCTGGAGAAGAGGAGGCTGAGGGGAGACCTCATTGCTCTCTCCAACTACCTGAAAGGAGGTTGTGGAGAGGAGGGAGCTGGGCTCTTCTCCCAAGGGACAGGGGACAGGACGAGAGGGAATGGCCTCAAGTTCCGCCAAGGGAGGTTCAGGCTGAATATTAGGAAAAAGTTTTTCACGGAAAGGGTCATTGGGCAGTGGCAGAGGCTGCCCAGGGAGGGGGTTGAGTCACCTTCCCTGGAGGGGTTTAAGGGACAGGTGGAAGAGGTGCTGAGGGACATGGTTTAGTGTTTGATAGGAATGGCTGGACTCGATGATCCGGTGAGTCTTTTCCAACCTGATTATTCTATGATTCTATGACTCTAACTCACCTGGCACCCGGCACGCAGCGGACGTACATGCAGCCGACGCGGTTCCCTCGGCTGCTTTTGGTGACGAACACCTCGATGTTGTCCAGTTCCCGTTGGGAGTACTGGAAATCTGCCCGGTCCTTCAAGTGTAGCTTCCACCACCCCGCGGCACCGCCGCGCAGGGAGCCGGTGCTGGTGCTGCCGACGGGCTCTGGCTCAGGGACCATGGCGTAGGTGGGCTCCGGAGGCAGGAAGGCCAGTTTGGCAGCGATGCGGCTGGGGCAGGGAGGGCAGCAGAAGAGGCAGCAGAGTTGGCTGATCGACAGCCCGTTCATGACGGCAGCGAAGCGAGAGGCAGCCCGGAGCGAGGGAGGATCCAAATCAGACAGAGGCCGGGAACAACGACGGCCTGAAGAGGCCCTGTCCTCAGCTGGCCCTCGGCATGGCTGCAGCCAGCAGTCCACCGCGGGCCGGGGCACTGCTCGGGGCTGGGGTTGCTGCCATCTGTCCCTCCGCTGGCCTGCAGGCAAGTAAGGAAGCAATGGGAGCTCTGCAACCGCCCCAGACACAGCTGGGGACAAACTCACAGCGCCCCGAGCCTAGGGACACCCCCTCCCTCCTCTAACACCCCCTTTCCTCACAGCTCCCCCAAACCCAACCCTCCTTTAACACTTCCCAGCCCACAGCACTCAGCGCAGCCCCCATGCACATGCCCACGCTGGGGAGCGAGGACACACACCACACACACACATGTGCTCTTCGAGAGTCGAGTCGTGGTACAAAGGACACAGCCCCTGTGGGACCCCCAGCTGCCAGCACAGGCATGTGGTGGGAGTGCTGAGCTCCTGACGGGAAAGAGGAGAGGGGAAAATAGGGGATAAAAAAAAAAAAGCAGCAGCTATTTTCTGCAAGTTTGGGCACAGGCTCTCGCTGAGGAATGTCAAACCAGCCCACACCCCAAGGAATTCGCTCCATCTGCTTCCTAAGGGCTGGGAAAGGGGAGGAAAGGGTGAAGGAGGAGGCCTCCCAGCTGGGAAGGCACACGGCACCGAATATGCTGAAAGATTTGCTGAAAGATTTGGAAGGGATGCTCCATTCCCTGGCCTCGCCGCAGGCCCTGTGATGGACTGGGGTCCCCCTTGGGCTGGCGGCCATGCACAGCAGAGCCTGTATCGTGCCAGGCACATCCCTTGCAGGATTTTGACCCCCTGCGTCCCGCTGGGAACACGAGCACCCATAGCAGGTGAGGGTGTCTGGGCATGGTGAGGTGTGGGGCTGCGCAGGAGGCTGCTGGTGGAGCACGCGGCACGAGGCACGCAGCCACGCCATGGGTCACACTCACCCCACGGGTCATACTCACACTGTGAGTGTCACACACACGCCGTAGGGCATGCAGCCACGCCATGGGTGTCACATTCACACCATGGGTGTCACACCCAGGCCTCACACCACCCTGACCCACCCCCCATCCCAGCTCCCCAACAAACACAAGCTCTGCCCCACAGCACAGCAGGAGGTCCACACGACACCCATTCACTGAGCTGAGTGGGCTCTCCTCGACACTGAGCAGTGTAGGATCCCCTTGGTGACCAGTGGGGGCTCCTCCACACACACAGACAGGCAGGGGACCCCCACTGTTGGAGGCCTCCTTCCCCCAAGTGACCCACGTGGGGCACCCCAAGTCATGCCCCCACCCCCAGTGACCCGTGTGCCTTTTCTCCCCTCAGTCTGCCTGGACCCTCCCTTATCATCAGTGTGAGCCCCACCTCCACACACACTGACCTGTGTTCCTCCACCATCACTATGAACCTCCTCCCTCACCTTGCCGACATGTTTGCCCCCCCATCAGTGTGGGTGCCCACCCCCCAAGTCTGCTGGACAACCCCTCCACACTAGTCAGCCTCCCCCCAACCTGCTCTGGGGCTCCTTCCCTGCTTGTCCCCCCCCGCATCATTTTTGGTCTCCCTCATTCCTGCCCCCCCCAGTCAGCTTGGGCCTCCCCCCCCATTGCTGCCCCCTTCCCACCCGCATGGGCCCCCTCCATATTGTTGCCAACCCCCCCATCAGCCTGGGCCCCTTCACCTCAATCAGGGTGACCCTCGCATTGCTATCCCCCCCATCAACCTGGGCTCTCCCTCCCCATTGCTACCCCCCCCATCAGCCTGGCTCCCCACTTCATTGCTTCCCCTCTCCCCAAATGCTACTTCCCCCATTGCTACCCCCCCATCAACCTTGGCGCCCCCCTCCAAATGCTACTCCCCCAATTGCTACCCCCCACATCAGCCTGGCTCCCCACTTCATTGCTTCCCCCCTCCCCAAATGCTACTTCCCTCATTGCTACCCCCCATCAGCCTGGGCCCCCCCGATGCTGCTCCTCCCCCCCACTGCTTCCCCCCCATCAGCCTAGACCCCTCCTCCATTGCTACTCCCCCATCAGCCTGGGTCCCCCTCCAAATGCTACTCCCCCCATTGCTAAACCCCCATTAGCCTTCCCCCCCCCCCATTTCTTCCCACCCCATCAGCCTGCCCACTACCCCACCATTGCTACCCCCCATACAGCCTGGGCCCCTCCCCGCCATTGCTACCCCCTCTCATCAGTCTGGGACACCCCCCCCGCCATCAGCCTAGGCCTCCTCCCCCACTGCTGACCCCCCCCCCATCAGCCCGGGCCTCCCTCCACCACTGCTGCCCCCCCCCCCCCCCCCGCCCTCTTCGTACCTGCCCATGCTCGCTCCCCCTCACTCCTCTCCCCCCGGTGCCGCCGCCGGGACTCGCGGCCTCCGAGCGGGGGCGGCGCTACGCGACGCGTCGCCCGCCCGGCCCCGCCCACTCACTGATCGGAAGTGACATCATCGCGCCCACCACCCCCGCCTCGTTCCTAAGACAACACGCGCTCCCGCCTCGCTCGCAAACAGGAAGTGACGTCAGACTTCCGACTGTCCTTTGTTCCTACGTCAACAGCGCGGCCTTCACCCCCGCGATGGCGGCTTGGGGCCTGCAGGAAGAGGAGCGAAGCGCTCACGTCTGTTCTCTGCTTGTAGCCAAAGCAATTCAGACTCTAAATACAGACACAATGTGCCGCAAAATGGGGGTTTGGCCTTGGGCTGAGGGCCGGGGTAAGACCTAAGATCCAACTCCTTCCCCTCCTCAACACCAGCACTGAGCAGCCCTGAGAAGGACTTGGCGGGAGGAGAAGCTTGATGTGAGGCGGCAATGGTCCTCCCAGCCCAGAAACCAGCCCTGTTCTGGGCTACATCCAGAGCAGCAGGGCCAGCAGGGTGGGAGGGAGTTCTGTCCCTCTGCTCTGCTCTGCGAGACCCACATGGAGCTCTGTGTTTAGTACTGGAGTCCTGAGCACAGGGAGGACATGGAGTTGTTGGAGTGAGGCCAGAGGAGGCCATGGAGATGATCCAAGGGCTGGAGAACCTCCTGTATAAGGACAGGCTAAGGGAGTTGGGGTTGTTCAGCCTGGAGAAAAGAAGGCTCCAGGGAGACCTTAGAGCAGCTTCCAGGACTGAAAGGGGCTGCAGGAAAGCCGGGGAGGGGCTCTTGATCAGGCAGGGCAGGGATAGGGTGTGGGGAGCAGTTTTGAGCAGAAAGGGGGCGGATGACCCATCTTGGTCCCCCAGAACGCCTTTTGAGACTCTTTACCCCTCTAGACATCCTCTTGACCCTTCTAAAGGCCCCCAGACCTATCTAGAGCCCCCGAGCACCGATATAGGGCCCTCAGGATCCTTGCAGGGACCCTGGTGACTCTTATAGAGCCCCCTAGAATGATTCTAGTGCATCCAGGACCACTCTAAGGCCTTCGAGGACCCCTCCAGAGCCTTCTGGGACAAATGTATGGCCTTCCAAAACAGCTCTTGGACCCCTTAGACCCCTCTAGAACTCCTTTAGGGCCTTCTAAGGCCCTTCTAGGACATGGCAGAACTCACTAGAGCCCCCAGGGACCTCTTTAGGGACCCAATGGGAGCAAAAAGGGGTCCCCACTGAGCAGGGTGGGGAAAAAAAGATAGAAAGCTTCCCGACTTTGTGTTTCATCTTTGCGCAGATATTATGCTAATCTTATACTGTACTGTTCCTTTACACTGCATTGTCTTCTCTGTAGCGTTCCAGTTTTAGCATGTGTGCTGCCGAAGCAAATTGTAGGATTTGTGCTTGTCCAGCCTTATTTAAACCTCCAAGATTTTGTAATATTAAAACCATGGTGGATCTCCCTTTTTTCTCACAAAGCTACAAGTCCTAGCGATTACTATAGTATCGCAATTAAAACTTCTCATTTCTATCAAAAATATTTAGATTTTTTTTTTTGCCGTTTATCTGGTTAAAAAAAGACACCGCGGTGCATGCTGGGAATATATGTAAATTGAAAGCCGGGGCGCGGCTACGCTGGGGCTGGGTCCTCCGCCGTCCCAGCGTGCCCCGCGGCTCCGGCGCATGCGCAGCGCGCCGCCCCCCCGATCGTTGCCGGCGCAGGAAGATGGCGGCGTCGCGCTGAGGGGCCGGGATCGCGCCGCGCCCTTCGCCCCGCTCACCGGAGTCTCCATGGCCGCAGCGCCGGCCCGGGAGCCGCCACCGCGCTGGGACCGCTGGAATCGGGTAGTGCTGGGTGCTGAGACACCCGTCTCGACCCGCTAGGCCTGAGGAGAGCGTCTCTGGGGCCTCTTCCCGGGCGCACGGAGAGAGCGGCCCTGAGGAGAGCGGGACTGGACAGCGCCCTCAACGAGCAGCCCCGGCGTTGGGTTTCGTCTCGGCTCCACGAAGACTGGCCCTGAGGAGAGCGGGACCGAGGCAGCAGCGCCTACACCGAGCAGCCGCCGCCACAGGACTTTGCTCCGGGACCCCAGCCTCACCCCGCCAGATCTGACCGACGACCCTGCTCTTGGGAGCCAGCCCCGAGGAGAGCGGCACCAGGACAGCGCCTGCACTGCGAAATCCCGGCTCTGGGCTTTGTCCCGGGCACACGGAGGCATCGCTGAGGCCTCGCCTGGGCCCCATCAGGCCTTGCTCACCTTGAGGAGAGCAGGACCTGGGCTGCGCCCACACCAGCCAACTCTGGTGCTTGGCTTTGTCCCAGCCACACAGATGCAGTGCTAAGACCCAAGACCCCTGCCTCAACCTGATGGGCCTGGCCAGCCCTGTGCTCAGGAACTAGGTCTGAGGAGAGCAGAACCAGGGCAGCGACTGCACTGAGCATCCCCAAGCACAAGGCCTTATCCCAGCCCCACAAAGGCTGGCCTGAGGACTGAGACTGGCACCTTGGCCGTGCCTGCATTGAGCATCTGTGGGCCCACCACCACACTTTGCTGGGCCTGAGCGACCCTGAGGTGAGCGGAACTGGTGTAGCCACCACCCTCCCACCACCAACATTTGGCCCCTGGACCTCTGCCTCACCCTGAGTCTGCCCTGCAGAGGATAAGGAACGGCTCCTCCAGGCCAGGTCAGCACCCTTCATCTCCTGCCCCCAGCTGTCAGGATGTCGGAGAACCAGCCCAATGCCAACAACCACCACCCAGCCAACAACAACGGGGCCGGTGGGGCTGCAGGGGGCAACAACCGTGGAGGCCGCAACCCCAACCTCAACCAAAACCCCTTGATCAACGTGCGTGACCGCCTCTTCCACGCACTCTTCTTCAAGATGGCAGTGACCTATGCTCGCCTCTTCCCACCTTCCTTCCGCCGCGTCTTTGAGTTCTTTGTCCTCCTCAAGGTGAGGGGCAGCTTTATGGGGGCTGAGGAGTGGATATTCCTATTGTTAAGGGATAAATTGCCTTACAGGCACATAGACGTTGGGTTCTGCCAGGGGTCACAGGCTATGTTTGGACTGCCTGCACCAAACTGTCCACTGAGCTCCAGCACAGTGTTCTTTGGAGTTCCAGCAGAACATAGCAGGACAGGCAGAGGGAATTGGGGTTGTTCAGCCTGGAGAAGAGAAGGCTTGAAGGAGACCTTGGAGCAGCTTCCAGTACTGAAAGGAGTTCCAAGAAAGCTGCGGAGGAGCTCTGGATCAGGGAGTGCAGGGATAGGACGAGGGGGAACAGTTTTAGGCTGAAAGAGGGGAGATTGGGGTGAGATCTTGGGAAGAAATGTTTTGCTGTGAGGGTGAGGAGGCTGTGGCTGAGGTTGCCCAGAGCAGTGGTGGCTGCTCCATCCCTGGAGGGGTTAAAGGCTAACACCCGTATGAGAAATTAGAGAAGGAGGAAGTGGGGAGAGGAGCTTGCCAGTTGACAATAGCATGCTTCTACTCCGTGTTTCTAAAACTGGAAATGAATCACAGAATCACAGAATAACCAGGTTGGAAGAGACCCACCAGATCGTCGAGTCCAACCACTCCCACCAATCCCTAAATCATGACCCTAAACTGAGCCACTTAAAACAAGACAGCATTTAGGACAGCTTGTCTCATACCACACGGATACATTTTCTCTACTCCCGAGAAGTGTTGAGGGTTTTAACGTTGCTCCCTTTCTTCCTCCTCGTTGTATAACTGGATTCAGGCAAACGGGAAGGCTGGAACAGGGGTGGTGCTAATGGTGAGGCTGTTGGGCAGAGTGAGTGATCTGGCCAGCAGCAGTCCTTGCTGCCGTGTGCTTTATATCAAAGCCCTTCTGAGGAAGTACAAGTATCCACAGGTCTGAGGGTCAGCCAGACTCCGTCCTGTCTTGCTCTGTGCACTGGTAGGAGATGAAGTCAGAGACAGAGGTCCTAAAAGCTTCTTTTTCTGCAACTGTAGAAATGGTTGTGGCTCCTTCTGCAATAAGGGAGGTGCTGCTGCTTTACCTTCACTAGCGTCTCTCTGTGCAGCCTCTGCAGGATGTTTACCAACCAGTTTATTCATAGCAAATAGGTCAAGAACAATATGTAGCCCATTTAATTAGAAATGAGCATCTTAACACAGTTGGAAAGTGGGTTTATGAAACTCAGCTGTACCCCTCACAGTACCAGCATTTCTTGGAGCCTTCTGCTGTGAACTTTGGACAGCATTGGGTAGCATTGTGCTGGCTCAGGGAGACCTTAGAGCAGCCTCCCAGTACTGAAAGGGGCTCCAGGAAAGGTGAGGAGGGGCTCTTGATCTGGGAGGGCTGGGATAGGATGAGGGGGAATGGTTTTCAGTTGAAAGAGGGAAGATTGAGATGAGATCTTAGGAAGAAATGTTTTGCTGTGAGGGTGAGGAGATCCTGACCTGGGTTGCCTGGAGAAATTGTGGCTGCCCTATCCCTGTAGGTGTTGAAGGCCAGGTTGGATGGGGCTTGGAGCACTCAGATCTCATGGGAGGTGTTCCTGCCCATGGCAGGGGTTGGAACTGGGTGGGTTTTGAAGTCCCTTCCTACCCAACCCTTTCCATGATACTGTGATTTGTTATTGTCACTACAGGAAATGAAATTTTATTAGTTTACTTTGTCCTACTGTGACTTTAAAACTGTTCCTTGGATCAGACCAGGGCAAGGGAGTGGTGATGCTCTACAAGACCAGAGTCCACACCTTGCAGCAGCAATTGGTGGATCCAAACATGACGCTAATGGTTCTGCTGTGGATTTGGGTTGTCTTTTGGTGAGGTTTGCTTTATTCTGCATTTGTAAAGTTGAGCAGTCTGCTCTGGGCTTGGAGAAGAAATGCTTGTGCTGAGGAGGGAATAGTTAAAAGCCACGGATGTGACTTGGGCTGATGGTCTCTGCTTTCTTTCTCGCTGTGTCTAGGCTCTCTTTGTGCTCTTCATCCTGGCCTACATTCACATCGCTTTTTCCCGCTCACCCATTAACTGCTTGGAGCACGTGCGAGATAAATGGCCACGCGATGGCATCTTGCGGGTGGAGATACAGCGCAACTCTAGCCGAGCCCCCATCTTCCTGCAATTCTGTGGCGTTGAGAAGTTCCCAGGAATGGTGGTTGAACCCACGGCTGAGGAAGAGGAGGAGGAAGAGGAAGAAATGACTGTGGATATGTTTGAAAACAGCTCTGTCAAGGTAAGGACGTGTTCCTCATCTACCCAGAAGGGGATGAGAGCCTGGTTGTTGTTTTGGGGAGAACCGATTGGTTAATGTGGTCATCTCCTGCCCTTCTGTGATCCAGTGGTCACCTTGGAGCAGCATAGTCCTTCCTGAATCTCCACGTTGACCTCTTGTGGTTTAAGATAGAAATTAAAGCCTGAGAAAGTGGCCTCCTTTGTCCTTTTTGGTGTTGCTGGGAGCACAGGAGGTGAAGCGACTGCTAACGTGCCTTTCCCTGCTGTGGTTTTCCAACAGTTTGAGCTGGATATTGAGCCCAAGGTGTTCCTCAAGCCGTCCCGGGTGAGCAGCACCGAGGCGCTGACCCGCAACGAGAGCCAGGAGTTCTCATTTAGTGAAGCGGCCACTAAAGGTATGCAGCCTCTGAGGGAGACTGTGTCCGAGTTTGAGATGCTAGCCAGAGCAGGTAAAGACACCTTCCGCTGCTATCCGTGCTTTCTCCTTCCCTGCACATCTTTCCTGCATGTCTTCTTCCCTCTAGCTTCTCCAGGCACACTCCCCGTAACCTTAAATCTCTTCCCCGATACATTTAGCTGCGGTTAATCCTGTCAGTACTAACAGATCCACAGCAATATCTTTCCTTTGGCTGGAGGGAGGGTGGGAGGTGAGGTTCATCTGGGATATAAAGTTCACTGAAGCCTGAGGGTCTGGCACCACGGTTCTGCAATGCCTGAGACCAGATCTTTCAGTTGAAAGTGAACTTGCCTCTTCCGAGCAGTTTGCCTTCCTTTTGAGGTCAGAGATTCCACTGATGGCACACGTTCCTCTCTTTATTAATGGGATGTGGGCTGGATTTTGGGTCCCAGAGTCAACACCAGTACTTGGAATAGCCAATTAATCCTGAAATATGGCCTTGCTGCCCTGTGTTGTCCAGGATGTGATCCTGCTTTATCCTTCCCCTTGTTCCAGCATGACTTAAGCCGCTAATACCTCATAAACTCTAGAGGGAGTTTTAGTGGCTGTTATTTAAAATGGAATTCCAGTGTTGGAAAACTTCCATTTTGAGTGGTTAGGGGAAGAAATCTGTCAAAAAAATATTGATGTTAAACTAGAAACATGGCAATTGGATTCTTATTTGATTCATCTTTTTTACCTAAAAGCATATCCCTGGAAAGACTGGAATTCTTTGCTCTTCAGAAGTACTGGATGCGGAGGATTGTGAGACTGGACACTGCAGTGGTGATGCTCCCTTTGCATTGCATTGGTTTTGCTCGATGCTGATCCAGAACTTGTTAGTCCTGAATTTAAAGTCATTAGCTGCATAAGACGAGAAAGCAGTGGATATTTTTAGCGTTGTACCTTCCTCAGTAGCTGCCTGGGTTCTGTAGGAGTCTCGTTGCACAGTGCAGTGTGTGCTGATGGGCTGAATGCCTGGTTGGGAATGATCCCACAGCGAGGTGGCAGAGAGAATTCTGCTGCTTCCCTACATAGTTCAAAAATTCATCTTTTCAGTTGGGTCCCAAATACCTGGTTTTATTGGTTTTTTGCAGGTTTCTTGTGCTGTAAGTACATCAAATTTGATGTTTAGACAGGATATTATACCATGGGAAAATGTTTTATGCTATAAAGGAAGTAATTCTTTTGCTGATAGACATTTTGTTTACATTTAAGCTTAAAACTGCTTTATACTGGAAACAAAAGCTAAAACAAACACACCAGCTGCGTTAGCTGCCCAGGAAGTGGGATCAGAGGCAGGGGAGCGGGTGTTTCTGTCAGTGATGGGTCACTGTAAGTCAGAGGAGGCAGGGACATTTCTTTTAAGTCACTGTGGCCTTTTAACTGTGTTGCTGAGGTACTGAGGTGCCTGGCAGCCCCTTCCCCTCCCCGTGACTGGACACGCTGTGACAGTTTGAAAGGTCAGGGGTTAAACTGCTTGGTTCTGACTTACACAGGAGGTTTTATCCTTTCAGAGCTGGTAGAGCAAAAAGCGTCTATTTAGAAAGAAAATAACTACATGAAAAATCAAGGAAACCTCAAGCACTAGAGTATTTTTGGAAAGCTGTGACTGTTCCTGCCTTTAGTTTGGGACCTGTAATTGTGGCAACAAGCTGTGTCTCCTGAGAAGTGCTGTGCTCAATGTCCTGCATTTATTTCGTGTCCAGAGGATGTAAAGTGTGTTTTCCTGCCCTTCCTTAAACAGCATAAAAAGCAAGAATTAAACAGAGCAAGACCCAGTGGTGTAGGGTGTGCTGGGCAGCATTGTTGGCAGACTCGATGCTCAGCAGAGCTTGGAAACGCTGCCCCGAGGCTTTCCCAGGAGTTTCCCATTAAAGACCAGAGTCAAGGGAATGGGCTGGAATTGCAAGGAATTGATTTGTTGAAGGAAGCCTGGAGGCCTGTATTTGCAACTGCTTCTCTTTTCCAGAAATATGGAAGGAGAGAACCCAGCGGTGCTATTCTTGGTAACCGTTTGCAAACCCTGCTATTGAGTCTCCCTTCCCTCTCTGTCTTGCAGTGTGGCCACAGGAGGAGTACATTGTGGAATATTCGCTGGAGTATGGATTTTTACGCCTGTCCCAGAGCACTCGGCAGCGCCTCAGCATCCCGGTCATGGTGGTGACTTTAGGTGCGTGAGGGAGCCAGCCCACACTGGTGCAGGGGCGGGGAAGCGCTCTGCAGAAATACCTACACACCAATTTCTCTTTCATCTTGTGGAAACTATTTATAACAGTGGATGGCGCTCATTTTCCATGTAGGAATCATAGAATAACTAGGTTGGAAGAGACCCACCGGATCATCGAGTCCAACCACTCCTATCAAACACTAAACCATGCCCCTTAACACCTTGTCCACCCGTGCCTTAAACCCCCTCCAGGGAAGGTGACTCAACCACCTCCCTGGGCAGCCTCTGCCAGTGCCCAATGAACCTTTCTGTGAAAAGTTTTTCCTAATGTCCAGCCTAAATCTCCCCAGGCGCAGCTTGTGGCCGTTCCCTCTCATCCTGTCTCCTGTCACTTGGGAGAAGAGCCCAGCTCCCTCCTCTCCACAACCTCCTTTCAGGTAGTTATAGAGAGCAATGAGGTCTCCCCTCAGCCTCCTCTTCTCCAGGCTAAACACCCCCAGCTCTCTCAGCCGCTCCTCTTCTTCTCCAGCCCCTTCACCAGCTTCGTTGCTCTTCTCTGGACTCGCTCCAGAGCCTCAACATCCTTCTTGTGGCGAGGGGCCCAGAACTGAACACAGGATTTGAGGAGCGGTCTCACCAGTGCCGAGTACAGAGGGAGAGCTGGTTTATGGAGTTTTTATTGCTTTAGTAGGTCACACCTGTCTGGGAGGAGCAGTTTGAAATGGTGGAACCCGTTTCAATGGTTTAACGTTCTGTCTAGCACCGTTTTCTCACTGAGGAAGGAAGAGCCTAGTGGTAGTGAAGTTCCAGGCTCCATGTGGAGCAGCAGCAGCGAGATGTTAAGAGCCCAGGGGAAGAACAGTTGTGTCTGTGACAAGGACAATGCTGAGCAGATCTGCAGGGCACTGTCCCAGCATATGTCTGTGACCCTGTTAGCACAGGCAGGCTGTTTGCCTGGAAAAACATTCTCCTCTCTGTTAAAACCTGTCCAAATTGGGAATATGGTCTCAAACCTTCTTGTACCTATGAACTTAATTGATCTATAATGCACTGTTAGTGCAGCTGTTAGATAATTCTTTACTCCTAGTTGAACTGACGTACAGCTAGGCTGGAGCGTTAAGCAGTGATCCCATATTGGTCATGGGCAGTTTCCACACTTAATATCTCTTTACTGGCCTGGGTTTTCCCGTTCAGCTGGATAAATTCCTTTATAAATCCTAGTCATTTACTGAAATATCTCTGTTCGTGCTTCCTGTTCTGCTCAGGTTCAGGTTAGTTTTACAAGCTGAGCAGTGTTTTGTACAGTAGAATGCAGTACCAGCATTGTGAGGTGGAACCAAGCTGCCTTCGTTAGTGCCCAGAGCCATGAGGAGGTGTTCACTTGTCCTTCACTGTGGGAGGGCAGGTGGGGATGGTGGCCCAGCAGTGTCATTCTAGGGACGGCTGGTGGCTAAAATATCTCATCCTGGCCCCCCCGACTCTTACCAGAACATGTTTCTTTGGGCCATTAGTTGGGGTGAGCCTAGGAAAACGGTCCAAGCCTAGGAGACAAATTCACTTTACGTTTGTGCCAACAGAATGTGACGGCTGTGATGTAATTCCTAAGGACTGGGTGACGTTAGCACTTCGACAGCGTGGTGAGGTCTGTCAGGGTGTGACATATCCCCTGCCAAAGGCTCATGTGCAGACGCAGTGTTGCTGACAAATTTGGTGCGGTTGCACCTGGGGCAGGGCAATCCCAAACACAATTACAGGCTGGGCAGAGAATGGGTTGAGAGCAGCCCTGAAGGCTGGGTGGGTGGGACTTGGAGGTGTTGGTGGTTGAGAAGCTCAACATGAGTTGGCAATATGTGCTCAAAACCCAGAAACCAACTGTATCCTGGGCTGCATCCAAAGCAGTGGGGCCAGCAGAGTGAGGGAGGGAATTCTGCCTCTCTGTTCCACCTGGAGTTCTGCGTTCAGTTCTGGAGTCCTCAGGACATGGAGCTGTTGGAGCGAGTCCAGAGGAAGCGACAGAGGTGTTCTGAGGGCTGGAGCACCTCCCACGCGAGGACAGGCTGAGAGAGTTGGAGTTGTTCAGCCTGGAGAAGAGAAGGCTCTGGGGCGACCTTAGAGCAGCTTCCAGTGCTGAAAGGGGCTCTGGGAAAGCTGGGGAAGGGAGCACAGGGTTAGGATGAGAGGGAATGGTTTTAAGCTGAAAGAGAGGGGACTGAGATGAGATCATAGGACGAAATGTTTTTCTGTGAGGGTGGGGAGACCCTGGCCCAGGCTACTCAGAGAAATCATGGCTGCCCCATCCCTGGCGGTGTTCAAGGCCATGTTGGATGGGGCCTAGAGCAACCTGATCCAGTGGGAGGTGTCCCTGCCTGTGACAGAGGGATTAATGTCCTTTCCAACTTGGACCATTCCATAATTCAATGAGAAGATACTGTGCCTGCTTTGCTGCCCCTGTGGCTTAGGGTATGCATGATCTAAATGGGTGGGTTTGTCTTCTCTTTAGATCCTACCAGGGATCAGTGCTTTGGGGACAGGTTTAGCCGCCTCTTGCTGGATGAGTTCCTGGGTTATGATGACATCCTGATGTCGAGTGTCAAAGCTTTAGCTGAAAATGAAGAAAACAAAGGTAAGGCTTGCAGAGCGGTTGGTGCCTCTCTGTATGGATGCATGAATACTGTCTTCTGAGCGTTGATTAATCTCTAATGCAGGGAGCCGTTCCCTGTGTTATGTAGAAATATTATTGTCAAGGACAAAATGAAACAAGCAGAAGGGGAGAGGTGTCTGCAAACATGATTTCCTGCTGCCTTGTTGCACTGCATAACAATAAGAATGCTGCCACAAGGAGGTGTTGCCATTGATTTGCTTTAGATCCTATTCCTTTAGAAGGCACTGGAAGTTTGTTCTGAGTTTGTGGGATAAGCTTGTGTGTTTGTGTTTGGTTTTCCTTCAGGTTTCCTTCGCAACGTGGTGTCTGGAGAACACTATCGCTTTGTCAGCATGTGGATGGCTAGAACTTCCTATCTAGCAGCCTTTGTCATCATGGTCATATTTGTAAGTCGTTGGGAGCTGGTCAGCGCGGGGTAATGTAACAGCACGAGCCTGAGCTCTCATCTGCTTGTAAAACTCAGCAGATGGAGTATGAGGTTCTGCTCTGTTAGGCTGTTTGGTTTTTTTTGACGTGGATTCTTAAAGTCCTAACAATGACACGAACAGAGAAGCTGAAGTAGAACGTAGGAATGGTTTTGTTTTCAAAAGGGAGATTTATGTTAGAGAACCGCTAAGCATAGTTAAAATATTTGGGCTGCCAAGGCATGAGATGCAGAAGTTTGTCCCTTGAGACTAAGAACAGGTCTCGCTAATTTGCCAGGAGTGATCAAGACAGAACAGAGTCTCCTGTGATTGTGTGAGAAAGGGTGATTACAGGGGAGGTATCAGACAGGATCACAAGTGGAAACTAAGCCTGTGCTCACAGTCCTGGTTGATAGGCTCCCTTTGTGGCTGGCTAGCGGCTGATGTAGCTCCATGTACAATGATGTTGTGGCCAGCAGGAGGAGAAAATTAGAGCTGGGTGACAGAGAGGCTTTAGAAGCTGCTGGGAGGATCAGGGATGTGGGGTGGGAAGAAGCCTTTGCTCACGCTCTGCTGCTGCTATTTGGTTTGGCTCCTGCCCAGACATTAAAAACGGCTCTCTTTACAAACAAATTACTTACTGCCTATTTCACTGCAGGAATACAAAGATTAATTGCTGTTTGTGAAGTCCTAATTACTCCTTGGGAAATGGGTTTGCGTAGCTCAGATTAATGAACATGGGATATGTGCAGCGCACTGGGCAGCATTGCAAGTCCAGATTTGTCTGTCCAGCCTCTGCTGCAGGGTGGCTCTAACGCTGGCTTCTGTTCTGTTTCAGACTCTCTCTGTTTCGATGCTGTTGCGCTACTCGCACCATCAGATCTTTGTCTTCATTGGTAAGGATTTTTCTCAGGGATTTAGGGTGAATAAATCCACCTCTACCTCTGTCACAGCTTGCAAGACCTGTTCTGTCTCTTGCTGAACATCAGGGACAGTACAGTTCCTTCCAGAAGACTATAGGAAAGCTGAGGAGGTGCTCTTTATCAGGAGGTGAAGAGATGGGATGAGGGGGAACAATTTTCAGTTTAAAGAGGGGAGATTTGAGATGAGATCTTATGAAGAAATGTTTTTCTGTGAGGGTGGGGAGGCCCTGGCCCAGGTTGCCCCGAGAACTCATGGCTGCTTCATCCCTGGAGGTGTTCAGGGCCAGGCTGGATGAGGCTTGGAGCTCCTGATCCAGTGGGAGGTGTCCCTGCCTGGCACAGGAGGTTGGAACTGGATGGACTTTGAGGTCCCTTCCTACCCAAACCATTCCATGATTCTGAGTATCAGGGACAGTGTCCTTCACCACACTCTGCAGCACGCTTAATGGGGTGTAGGGTGGAGGGTTCCTTGCTCCCACATCACTTCTTGTTACAGCTTGTTCTCCTTTTGCAGTTGACCTGTTACAGATGCTGGAAATGAACATGACAATTGCGTTCCCTGCAGCTCCCCTCCTCACTGTCATTCTGGCACTCGTAGGTAAGGTGGTGAGCTCCCTTCTTGTGTTTTTGCAGCCAGTTCCTTTGGGATCTGTAAGAAGTCTAATGACCTGGCCATGGCAGGTGTTTCATGTGTCTGCTCATCACAGGGTGGAAGGCTCTGGAATTTGACAGCACAGTGAGCCGCATTGTCCTTCTCTGTCCTCTGGAAAAGCAATTCATTTGGAAATCACATAAACTGGAGCTATGTCAGTCACTTTAGTTCATTTCAGACTCACGCTTTCTGTAATCACATTGCAATAGCACCATTTGAATTTAAAAAACAACCAAAAAAAAAAAGCCCAAAATGTTCGCTGTCTGGAGCCAGCTAATCCTCTGACCTGTGCAGTGACTGCAGTCAGCAGTGGAACAGGTTTGCCCTCAGCTGCTGCTCCGAACAGAGCTCATCGGTCTTGCCGTGCTCTATGCCGTGCAGTCACACAGCCCCAGCTCTAAAAAAGCAGAAGATTCCTTCACCTGCCCTGCTGGGGTGCCCTGAGCTGCGTCTGCCTTCAACGTGCTGATGTCTCGCACCCTCTCTGCCATAGGTATGGAGGCCATAATGTCTGAGTTCTTCAATGACACCACCACCGCGTTCTACATCATCCTTATCGTGTGGCTGGCGGACCAGTATGATGCCATCTGTTGTCATACCAATACGAGCAAGAGGCATTGGCTCAGGTGAGAGCTGGCTGGGACCTCATTCCCCTATTGCACAGCGAGGGAGTGCACAAACATGATGAGGGGAAACAGTTTCCAGCTGTAAGAGGGCAGATTGAGATGAGTACTTAAGGAGAAACGTTTTCTTGTGAGGGTGGGAAGGCCTTGGCCCAGGTTGCTCAGAGCAGTGGTGGCTGTCCCATCCCTGGAGGGGTTCAAGGCCAGGTGGGATGGGGCTTGGAGCCCCTGATCCAGTGGGAGGTGTCCCTGCTGGTGGCAGGGATTTGGAACTGGATGGGCTTTGAGGTCCCTTCCAACCCAAACCATTCTGTGATTCTCATGATGTGTCCTGTTCTCTGGGGGGGAGAAGGCTACTTGGCTGCTTCAGGTCCTTTCCAGCCCTCACAGGCAGGAAGGCTTCTGTCCTTGAGAGCTTCTGTTCATCTCCTGTAAGCCTGCTGGTCCTTTCCAACTTGAGATATTCTATGTCCTAGGGTCCAGAGTGCAATCCCTTCCACTTTAGGTCTCAAGAATCACCTCAACCCTTTGTTTTACCCTGCTGAAGACCAGAGTGAGACAGTTTTAATTAGCAGTTAATGGGAGGCTGCATCAGCCTGCACAAAGAGCCCCAGCTCAGAGCGGAGTCAGGAGTAGAAAGGAACTTGTGTTTGTCCTGTCCATTTGCTTATCCTGATATTTATTGCCTTTCTTTCCAGGTTCTTCTATCTGTACCACTTTGCCTTCTACGCTTACCACTATCGATTCAACGGGCAGTACAGCAGCCTGGCACTTGTCACCTCCTGGCTCTTCATCCAGGTTAGTGACATCAGCGCTCCGAGACTGGAGCCAGGCTGTGGAGTTGGTCCCGGTCTATACACTCAGAAGGTCTGGCTGGTTAAATTGTCACATGGCTGGTGTTAACTGCGCAGCCAGTGGGTGTAAAGTGAAGGAAAATCATCTGCATTTTGGGTTTCATCAGACTTCTTGTCAAGCTGAGTTTGAGTAGCAATTGTTATTTGTATCCAAGGTTGAAACTGTCCCTGGTTTGGAGATGGAACAGCACAAGGAGGTAATTGAACAGCAGGATTTTTTGGTTGCTTGCTGGCTCAAATCCAGCCACATGGCTGACAGGAGGCTGATGGCAAGTGAGTTTTGGAAGGTGTTAGGGAAAGATTTCTATCCTGTCTTTCTGCAAGAAATCTCTCTGAGGATCACCTGTGTGGAGGCTGAGGAGTCAGGTCTGCACAGGGAAGGTACTGGTGAGACCAGCTCCATATTGATGTCTCTGATATCCTGGTTCAAGCAAACCTTTTTTGTGTTTCTAGCTGTTGACCTGGCCCTCTTTTCCAGGCTAAATTATTTTATTCTTTTCCCTGTCCTTGGAGAGAAACCGTCAAAGCAGCTTGCAGGGATTGTAATAGAAGGAATAAATCCTTCCAAAGTTTGAGATAGCCTCTTGGCAGTCAAAGCAGCTGAACTCTGCAGTCACTGACTTTACCGTGGGAGGAAGGAGCAGTTTTCCAAGATATATGTAGGATCCATGGAGTGACTTGTTTCCCTTTGTCTTCTCTAGCATTCGATGATTTACTTCTTCCACCACTACGAGCTGCCAGCCATTCTCCAGCAGATCAGGATCCAGGAGATGCTGCTGCAGAACCAGCAGGTGGGCCAGGGGACACAGACGACACTCCAGGACAACCTCAACAACAACACGACACCCGCTGCTCTCGACGTGGGGAGCCGCCGGCCCCTGCTGGCTCCTGGGCCCTCCGGAGAGGGGAGCAGCCCCACTGCCCTGACTCCCAGCGAGGCCTCCAGCGTCATCGCTGCTGCCACGGCGGCTTCGGTCGGCAGCGATCTCAACTGGGTGGCTGAGACAGCTGCCATCGTTACTGAAGCCTCGTTTCTCTCTGACCTGAGCACCACCCTGCTAGAGCCAAATGTGGTGCACGAGGCCATGGCCAACGGGAACCCTCAAGATGCTGCTGCTGCCGCCTCCGGTTTGGTTGCTCGCATCAGGGTCAGCAGCGACCACCCAGAGACAGCGATGGGCTCCATCACCATAGAAGTCACTTCAACATCAGTGATGGCTGCAGCAGATGTTTCCCCCGCCACAGAAGCGGCCCCAGCTGTACCCCCTGTCCCACTGCAGGAGGAGGGGGGCTCTATCCCCAGCCTTTCCCTCCCCAAGCAGACTGAGGCTGTCGAGGGCCCCCACAGCCAAGCAGAACCAGGTGGCAAGAACTGTGTTGCACACAGCAGTGGGGCAGAGCCCCCTCTGGCCTCTGGGGAGGACGCTGATCCTGATAGACGGTTGGGCTGGGCTCTTGGGGACCGAGGGGAAAGCTGCCCGTGCCCAGAGGCAGTGGATAGCACACCAAGCTCCAGACTGTGCTCGGAGCCAGACTCGAGGAACATGTCGTGAGTCCCTCTTGCTGTGATTCTGGACTGCCGGGAAGGCATTTGGATTTTGTTTGTTACTATTTCTCACTTCACCATCATCCTTAACCTGTGAATTCCTCTTAGCGGACGCAGAGCAGCTGGGACAGAGAAGAGGGGCTGCAGTGAACTCCCCTGGGAGAAGCATGTGTGTGTGTGCTTGTGTCCGAGAGGCCGAGGGAGGGACGAAGTGTTTGCTCCCACAGCCTGCATAGCTCGTTGGCCTCATGCATGGCTGCAGGCTGCCCGCTGGAGCCCTACGCTTGGCTCCGTGCTGCAGCTTTTGTGCCCCCAATTGCTCTGGCTTTGCCCCCTGCAGGTGTATTTGCAGTCTGAGTGCCGCTCACAAGCGTGAGCAGGTTTGTGACAGCCCACGCCTGTGGGGGGGCCGCGTTTTGATCAGAACAGTAGCTGCGTGTGGACAGAGAGAGCGTCTTCAGGCCTTCTTGGGAGAGCCATGGAAAGCAGAGGAGAAAAGTGGTGAATGTTCCTTCTCTTGGAGGGGAGAGAAGCATAAACCCTTCCCCAAATGCTAGATCTGCCCATGCCAGAGTAAACCTGGGCGATAACCAAAGCAGAAACTGCAGTTCAGCCCCATTTTTTCTGTCCATGAACTTCCCTCTTGGTCAGTGGGTTTGGGGGTAGAAGCTGCCATGCCCAGGTCCGAGCTTCCATCCCAGCAGAGGTGCTTTTGGCTGGGCTCAGCAGCAGTGGGATCGATTCCCTGGAGAAGTGCCGGTGGCCTCCGTGAAGGCTTGCGCAGTTTGGCCTCTTAGGTTTACCTGGCCGGCATGAAGCAGGAGCTCCCAGCAGAAGGAAACGGTCCCAGGCGTTGCCTGCTGGGAGCTGATGTGCATGTTAGTGTCTGTAGAAGCCTCTCTACTTCCACGGTGGGTGGTGTAGTTTGCTTTTCAGTGCCTTGTCCCTTCCATGGGACACGTTTGTGTTTCAGATCAGCCCCGTCCCGGAGCAGAGATTGGCTTTTTGCTGGCTCAACTGACTGGTGTGCGAGATGGTTTAGCAAAGAACCGAAACACTAAAGCCAAGACATTTCAGCTCGTTTTCCCTCCTTTCCCTGGCAGCAGAGATGGAGCTGGCAGTGCCCAGCCCCTCTGCAATGCGGCTGGCTGAGCTGGGGGGGCCGGGCCAGCCACTGGCTGGACCCACACAAGGATACGGATGGTAGGAAGAGCAGAGTGATGCAGGAGTGTGGTGTATGTAGGGCTGAGAGGAGCTTGGGGAGCCACGTGGCGGCTGGGGCAGGGCTGGGAGGCAGTGCCAGGGGCCTCAGCTTTTTGGGGGTCACTGTAGAAGGGTTCCCGAGTTCATCCTCGTCTCCCCACAGCTGAGCTGCATCCATGGAGTCTATCTCCCTTCTCTTATGTGCGTTTCCTTGTCTTCCACCAGGAAGGGGTTTCCTGTTGGCACAGTGGAGGCTCGGAGCACCCCACTTCTCTTTCTCTGCATTTCCCACCCAGATGCCCCCCCTTTTTAGTCTTCATTTTATCTCACAAGCCCCTAGAGTTGCTCTGGGGAATGGGGGAGCCTATTCACACCAGCGGGGCTGATCTTCCTGCCACCAGCCTTCCCAGAAAGGGGCCTGGATGGAGACTGGCTGCCTCCCTTCAGCATGGATGTGCCAGAGAGCAAGGAGTGATAGCAGTCTTTTAAGAGGAAAGGGGAGGGAAACAAACCAAATGATTTGATGAATGAAGAGTAGAGTTCATTCTATTTAATTAATGTACAAAATGTGTTTGTATATAATAATAAATATGATATCTAACAGCGGCTGCGGCATCCGGCGAGCAGTTGTGCTGGGCTCCCGCTGGAAGTTGAGGTGCAAGGAGCATCCTGGGGTGCAGCACATGGAATGAGCCAGGGTGCCATCATCTTTGCCGTCACGGCTCAGAGTGAGGAGGGAACTCAGCAGCCTCTGTGCAGGTGGAGATGTGGGGAGAGAAGGTCTCTGGCTGTGCTGTCCCCCTGGTTCTTTTGTGGATGCTCACAGTTATGGAGTCCCCTCCACGGGCAGGGGAGCGCGCTGAGCCTGCAGCCTCTCTGCACTCTGCATGAGCTGGGAAACTGGCCACCCTGGGGACTGTCAGTCTCACCATCCGTCCCAGTAAGGCTCCATTTCTGGTTTGAGGTGGCCCTGGAGCTCAGCCGGGCTTTGCTGCGCTGAGGCTGGCTCTCCCAGCGGGAAGATTGGAGTTTAGGTCTCTCCTGCTGCCCCGTCACGGGCTACTTGCCCTCTTCCTCCAGGCTGTCCTGCAGTGGCGCTGGGCTGGGCCTGCGGAGGAGGGAGGAGACGGGTTACCCTCGCCCCATGCCTTGCTGGGGTGAGAGAAAAAGCAGACTTCATTTTTCTCCATCGGCTTTATTTAGATGGATTAAAAACACGGCGCTGCTGAAGGCTCTGCCAGCAGCTGGGCCACACTTAGGGGCTGCAGGGACCTTTTCTTTCCTCCCATCTCCTCTCCCCTTCCCCAGACCTGAACTCCCTGTCCAAAGGACTTTGAAGCCCCCATCGCTGGTGGGATGGGAGGTGATGAAGGGATGGACCTGGGGAAGGGAGGGAGCCCCAGAACTCCTGCTCCCTCCAAAGGCCTTTTTCCTTCCCCTGCTCATCTTCCCGCTCCAAGCCGGTGGGGGACTGTGCTTCCCACCTCCCCGCAGGGGGCTTTGGGGGCTGCCCCGGCCCCCCACCCCACATCACCTCTCCTCCCTGGGCTCCTCCGGTGCTGACAGTGCCCGGCTGCTCTTCGCCGTGCCCAGCACGGCCACCAACTCGCTCTTCCTCACCAGGGCCACCCGCAGCTGGTCCCGCATCTCCTGGATCTTCTCCTCCAGCTCCCGCAGCTCGCTCTCGCTGGCTGCCCTGTCCGGTGGCTGCGGTGCCCGCCCGTTCCCGGGGTGCCACGGGGGCCCTTCGGCTTTGTCCAGCTGGAAGCGCACCCGTCTTACCTCCTTCCGCAGGGTGCTCCAGGACTGCCCTGCCGTTGGCGCCTGCCTGGGCTGGAGGTCACAGCTTTTTGGGGAGGGGGAGAAGGTTTGAGGTGGTGCCTGGAGGTCCCTCCATGTCCCCCGGGATGGTGGGTGCCCATGGAGAGGAGGAGGAGAGAGGGGCAGCTACCTCTGCTCCAGGCTCCGCCGCTGGCTCCTCTGCTCCTCAGTGCCCGTGTTCAGAGCCCGGTGGATCTTCTGTGGGGCATGAGGGGAGAGTGAGGTGGGGGTGATGGTCTCTGGAGACTGATTTGGTGGTGATGGTCTGGGGGTTAACCAGGGAATAGTGTTCTAGGGGTTTACCGGGTGTCAATGGTCTCTGGAGATTGATTTGGTGGTGATGGTCTGGGGATTAATTTGGAGGTGATGGTTCAGGATGTAACCAGAAGGTGAATGTCTGGGGAATTAACCAGGGGGTAGAGGTGGTCTGAAGGTTAACTGGGTGGTCATGGCCTGGGAGTTAACCAGGCGATGATGGTCTGAGGGCTAAGCAGAAGGTGGTGGTCTGAAAGTTAACCAGGGGATGGTGGTCTGGGGGTTAACTAGAGGGTGGTGAACCAGGGGTTATCCAGAGGATGATGGTCTGGTGGTTAACCAGGGGATGATAGTCCAGGCTTTAACCAGAGGGTTGACCGGGGAATAATGATCTGAGGATTAACTGGGAATAGTGAGCCAGGGGTTAACCAGAGAGTGATGGTCTGGAGGGGTTAAAGAGGGAATGGTAGTCTAGGGGCTAACCAGGGGGGTGATGGTCTGAGAGTTAACCAGAGAGTGATATTCTGGGGAGTTAACCAAGGGTTGGTAGTCTAGGGGCTAACCAGGGAGATGATGATCTGGGAGTTAACGAGGAGGTGGTGGTCCAGGGGGGTAACAAGGAGATGATGATCTGGGGTTAATCAGGATGATGATGCAGGGTTAAGGAGGGCAGAGGAGGTTAATCAGGGAGGTCTCCGGGGCTCCAGGTGACCCCCTTCCCACCGGTCCCACCTGGCTGGTGTGCAGCCAGTAGTTGAATTTCTTCTTGCGCTTAATTCGAGGGAGGACGAGGCGGTAGAAGACGTGTTCCCCCAGCGAGGTGAGCAGCGACCCGCTGAGCCCGATGCAGAGCAGCACGAAGAGCCCCGAGAAGTGGTAGATGCCCATCTGGAGGGTCTGTGGGCAGAGCGAGGAGGTGTTGGCTGGGCTGGGGTTGGGGGGCACAGCTCCTGACCTGCTCCTTGATGGACAATCCACCCTGTGTGGGGCTGGGAACTGCTCCCAGGGCTTGGGGATTAACTGGTCCACACTCCCCACATCTGCTGGGGGAATGGGGGGCAACTTGCTGGATTCTGAGCCTGCTGGGGTGGTTGGATACAGGGGGATGGGGTGCAGCTCCTGATGGATAATCCACCCTGTGCTAGGGCTGTTTGGGGCCAGGGCTCAGAATCCAGCAGGTGAACGTGGTGCTGGTCCCCATACATGCTGTGGGCAAGGAGGGCTGCTTGCTGGATTCTGAGCCTGCCAGGGCAGCCAGATTTGGGGAGTTGGGGCACAGCTCTCTGCTTGGCTCCTGCCCTGCTTGCTGATGGATCATAGAATCACCAGGTTGGAAAAGACCCACTGGATCATTGAGTCCAACCATTCCCATCAATCACTAACCCATGTCCCTCAGCACCTCGTCCACCCGTCCCTTAAACCCCTCCAGGGAAGGTGACTCAACCCCCTCTCGTCCTGTCCCCTGTCCCTTGGGAGAAGAGCCCAGCTCCCTCCTCCCCACAACCTCCTCTCAGGTAGTTGGAGAGAGCAATGAGGTCTCCCCTCAGCCTCCTCTTCTCCAGGCTAAACACCCCCAGCTCTCTCAGCTGCTCCTCTTCTTCTCCAGCCCCCTCACCAGCTTCGTTGCTCTTCTCTGGACTCGCTCCAGAGCCTCAACATCCTTCACCCACCCCGGAGCACCCCAAGACCCAAACCTCGGTGACGGCGAAGACGCGCTTGCCGCACGGCACCATCTTGTACCACTTGTCGTGCAGCAGGTCCATGAAGCCGGCCGATTTGTAGCGGCTGATGAACTCGGAGATGTTGGAAGTCAACGGTGAGTTCTGGGGGAGCCCGATGCCGTAACCTGGTCCCGGGAAAGCCGGGGGGGAAAAGCAGCCAAGCTGGCATGGGGGGCGCAGAGCAAGGACCCAGCGCAGCCACGGCCAGTGCACACGCGTGTGAGCGCACACAGAGCCGCTGCAGAACACATGGGTGTGTATACACACACATACAGAGCCTCTGCAGCAGGGCACACGTGTGAACACACACAGAGCCGCTGCAGAACACGTGTGTGAGCACAAACACAGAGCCCCTGCAGAGCACACGTGTGTGTATGCACAAAGAGCCCCTGCAGCAGGGCACACACATGGGAACACACACAGAGCCCCTGGAGAAGGGCACACGTGTGAACACGCACATAGCCCCTGCAGCAGTGCACACACATGTGAGCACACACACAGAGCCCCTGCAGAGCACACATCTGTACGCACACACACAGAGCCCCTGTAGCCAGCGCACGTGTGTGACCACACGCAGATCCTCTGCAGCAGTGCACACGCATGTGTACACACACACAGAGCACCTACAGAGCACACGAGTGTGTATGCACACACAGAGCTCCTGCAGCAGGGCACACACGTGTACACACACAAAGAGCCTCTGTAGAGCACACGAGTGTGTATGCACACACAGAGCTCCTGCAGCAGTGCACACACGTGTGAGCACACACACAGAGCCCCTGCAGAGCACACATCTGTACGCACACACAGAGCCCCTGTAGCCAGCGCACGCGTGTGAACACACGCAGATCCTCTGCAGCAGTGCACACACGTGTGTACACACACAAAGAGCCCATGCAGAGCACACGAGTGTGTATGCACACACAGAGCTCCTGCAGCAGGGCACACATGTATGCACACACACACACACAGAGTCCCTGCAGCAGTGCACACACATGTGAGCACACACACAGAGCCCATGCAGAGCACACGAGTGTGTATGCACACTCACAGAGCCCCTGTAACCAGCACATGTGTGTGAACACACGCAGATCCTCTGCAGCAGTGCACCCGTATGTGTACACACACACAGAGCCCCTGCAGCAGGGCACACGCATGTGTACACACACACAGAGCCCCTACAGAGCACACGCATGTGTATGCACGCACACACAGAGCCCCTGCAGCAGGGCACACACGTGTGAACACACGCAGAGCCTCTGCAGCTACCACAAGTGTGTACACACACACACACACCCCCCGAGCACCCACAGCCAGCACATGTGTGTACATGGACACACACAAGCACACACAGACCCCCCCCTTCCACCCTCCAACCTTCGATGGCGAAGGGCTTGCCCACGGTCAGCAGTTTGCAGTCGGAGTCGATGGTGACCTCGTAATCCAGCAGCGACTTGTCCATGATGAAGGCGTTGAGCTTGGGGGGCTCCGTCCTGCACCAAAACGGGGGGACCCTCAGGGACAGGGTGGCTCCTTCCTTAGGGTCCCCCCGCCAATCAGCCTGACAGCCCTCGATGGAGATGGGGGGCAGAGGGTGCAGGGAGGGGGCAATGTCTGAGGGGAGAACTCAAGGGTCTCGCAGCTCCTGGAGAGGAGGTTGGAGACAGGTGGGTGCTGGGCTCTTCTCCCGAAGGACAGGCAGTAGGATGAGAAGAACTGGCTTCAAGTTCAACCAGGGGAGGGTTAGACTGGATGATAGAATCATAGAATCATAGAATCACCAGGTTGGAAAAGACCCACAGGATCATCAAGTCCAACCATTCCCATCAATCACTAACCCATGTCCCTCAGCACATCATCCACCCGTCCCTTAAACCCCTCCAGGGAAGGGGACTCAACCCCCTCCCTGGGCAGCCTCTTCCAGTGCCCAATCACCCTTTCCGTGAAAAATTTTTCCTAATGTCCACTCTGAACCCCCCCTGGAGGAGCTTGAGGCCATTCCCCCTTGTGGGATGGTGGTGTTGGGCTGGGTGAGCTTAGATGTCTTTTCCAACCTCACTGATTTCTCCGATTCCACGATAACATCTGCCCTAGGAGTAGTAAAAGGAGGGTTCACACCCTGCCGTGCCCACCCTGGTCCTCACTTGAGCATGGTGACGCCGGCGGGGGTGGTGGGGACATTGTAACGCCGCATGTACTCGTGCATCTCGGGGAAGCTCTTCTTGATGTACTCCTCGGCGCTGCTCTCCCACACCGTGCCGAAGCGGAAACCCTGCGAGGGGTGATGCAGCTGGAAGGAGGCACCAGAGCATCAGTACCCCCAACCCAGGTGGGAGCAGCCCCCTGGCTCCCTGGGGACACGTTCCCCAAGCCCTGGACGCTGGGGTCCGGCCAGTGGTGGAGATGCACGAGCTCTTGTGAGGTGGCTGGTAAGAGCAGCCTCAGGATGAATCCACTTCTCCCTCACCCTGGAGCTGAGGCCAGGATTAACTTTAACGAGACAAAGGGCCCTGGGGGCATGGGAAGCCCCCCACATCTTCAGGAGGAGTCGTGCTGCAGAACCAGGGCTGGAGACACCTCGCATGTTCATCCCAGCAGGGTAGGTGCAGCAGAAAGGACTGATGTCCCACCCCCCCCTACCCCTTCCCTGGACTTCAGCCCCATCTCCCCCAACCTGAAGCAGCACGGATGCCCTCCTACCTTTGGGTCATGGATGCCTGAGAGCTCCTCGAAGGTCTTGTCCCCCACCATGACGGCAGCGAGGTTGGCCGTGTAGCTGGAGAGCACCAGGAGGCAGAAGATGGCCCAGAGGTTCATGAGGAAGCGGCCGGTGCAGCATTTGGGTGTCTTGCTGGACACGGTGCGCCCGAAGAGGATGGCGTAGCAGAGGTTGAGGGCCGAGGAGTACGAGAAGATCTTCATGCGATTGCGGCCATGGGGCGTCATGCCGTAGGGGCTCTTCCACTCGTACAGGGTGAGGAAGAGCGCGGTCATGTGCAGGGCTACGAAGATGCCAACCCACATAGTCCAGTGCAAAGGCCACATGAAGGCTCCGATTGGCGACGCTGTGTCCTTGGTCCTCACCAGGATCCCCAGGCTGGTGGAGAAGAAGGGGCTGGTGAAGTCGATGACTTTGCTCCGTGCCGAGTTGATGCTGAAGGAGGTGACGGCCATGTGAGCCGTGCCGCTCAGCAGGTCTCCCACCAGCCCCGTCCACCGCCCGTTCTTCCAGGCTCCGTATTTCCCGTCTCCCACGATGTAGAGCTCAAAGTCGAAGGGCACGTCCTCGGCCAGCTTCTCCAGCAGGTCAATGCAGTACCCGTAGCAGCACTTCTTGTACGCCAGCGGCACTGAGCCGTTCGCAGCACCCAACTCCTCAAAGAGGGTGTCCAGCACGGCCGAGTCGTTGGTGCCGGGGTCCAAGCAGAGCTGACCAGCCGGGCAGATCCCATCCTCATCTGCCTCCCTGGTGAAGACGAAGGGATGTTCCACCAGCGTCACCACCCGCAGCCTCATGCGGGTCCCCCTGGTCCCCTCGCTGGGGCTCTTGCGCCGGCGGTGGCTCTGCCAGGCGCCCTCCTCGAGCTCCAGCTTGCCGTGCTGCCAGGTGCCCACTAGCACCCAGGTGGGCTCCCCACGCAAGTCCTGCTGCAGGCTCCACACGTGGAACAGCTGCTCGGGCCGCACCACCGTCCCGTTCTCCACCCGCACGGGCCCCGTCCGGCCATGGAAGGACGTGTTGGCCAGGAAACTGGGAGTGGGAAGAGAATCATAGAATCATAGAATCACCAGGTTGGAAAAGACCCACTGGATCATCAAGTCCAACCGTTCCCATCAAACACTAAATCATGTCCCTCAGCACCTCATCCACCCGTCCCTTAAACCCCTCCAGGGAAGGTGACTCAACCCCCTCCCTGGGCAGCCTCTGCCACTGCCCAATGACCCTTTCTGTGAAAAATTTTTTCCTAATGTCCAGCCTAAATCTCCCCAGGCGCAGCTTGTGGCCGTTCCCTCTCATCCTGTCTCTTGTCCCTTGGGAGAAGAGCCCAGCTCCCTCCTCTCCACAACCTCCCCTCAGGTAGTTGTAGAGAGCAATGAGGTCTCCCCTCAGCCTCCTCTTCTCCAGGCTAAACACCCCCAGCTCTCTCAGCCGCTCCTCTTCTTCTCCAGCCCCCTCACCAGCTTTGTTGCTCTTCTCTGGACTCGCTCCAGAGCCTCAACATCCTCCTTGTGGTGAGGGGCCCAGAACTGAACACAGGATTTGAGGAGCGGTCTCCCAAGTGCCGAGTACGGAGGGAAAAGAACTCCCTGAAGCCACTGGCCACACCGTTTGTGATACAAGCCAAGATGCCATTGACCTTCTTGGCCACCTGGGTCATTCCTGGCTCATGTTCAGCTGCTGCCAACCAAACACCTCCACGTCCTTCTCCTCCAAAGAGGAGAAAAGAGGAAGAGGAGGGTGTCACAGTTCTCACATTAGCAAGTCCAGGGCCATGGCCAGGAGGAACAAGGGACCAAGAGATGCTCTGGCACAGATAAGGGCAGGGGAGGAGGAGCAGGATCCAACCCTGCTGCTTGGCCATGGATGGATGTGTTGGCCAGGAACCTGATGGTGCAAGGAGGAGGAGGACGAGGACGGAGAAGAGGAAGAGGAGAGAGAAGAGGAGGAGGAGGAGGAGGAAGAGAAGGAAGAGAAGGGAGGATGGTGTCAGAGCTCTGGCTCCTGGGCCATGGCCAAGAGGAGTGAGAGACTGAGGGATGGAGCTTGGGACCAGTGAGCTCTGGCACAGACAAGGGCAGGGAGGAGGACACAGCCCCGCTGCCCTCCCCACGCTGGCAGGGCCAAGTGTTATTAATATTTAGTTAGAGCAACTCTGGCTCGGGCAGCGTTCAGAAGATGTGAAGTGACACGTCCCCCCCGCAATGTGCAGCTGGCACAAATCGTGTCCAGGGGATGCAGTGGGAACCGGGAGGGGGAGCTGAGCCCAGGGCAGCGGCTGCACGCAGAGGGTTGGATTCTGAGCCCTTGGCTCCCTCAGCTCTGCCCTCACCCCTTCCCAAGGTTGGGGAACAGCCCTGCCGTGCGCCCCGATATGCTGGAGCCCCCTCCCCAGCACCTTCCTTACCGGGACAGGAGGAGCCCCGAGGTCTCACCGCGCGCCCGCTGCCTGTCGTTGCAGTTCTCCATCGTCTGCAGGAGAGCCAGCTCGGGGTGGGCGCGGGCGGCGCTGGCGAAGGCTCGGGACACCAGTTCCACCGTGTCCTGGATGAAGAGCTCCAGCGGTGGCCGGTTGACCTCCCCGTAGGCCAGCAGCCCCAAGGGCAGCCCCTGGGTTTGCAGCTCGCCGGTGCTGAGCGGGGAGCCCAGCACCCAGTGGAAATCCTGCAGCAGCAGCCCCGACTCCTCGGCCGCCTGGAAGATGAGCTGAGCGTGCCGCAGGCCACAGCCGAGCACCAGCACGGGGCTGGAGAGAGCCTGGAAGCGCTCCCTGTGCTGCTGCTGGAGGTGGCTGGTGGCCCCAGGCTTGTCCAGGTAGCCAAGGTCCAGGATGGTGCGGAGGAAGAGCTGGGAGCGGTGAGCCCAGAGGTCAAGGAAGCTGGAGACGTCCCAGGGGTGGCAGAGAACCACGCTGGTCTCCTGCCAGTTGTTGGCCTGCAGGATGCTCACCAGCACGTCCACCAGCATCTCCGGCGAGCCCTGCAGCTCCATGTGGAAGTGGAAAGGGCTCTGCCAACACACGGAGGTTGCGGCTGCCACCCTTCCCCAGGGAAGAGTGTTGGGGGGGCAGCAGCAGGCAGGATCCCTCCTGTCCTGGAGCCGCCCCACGCTCCCTGCCCCATCCCGGCAGGAGGAGATGGTTCTTCCCACCCAGCTCTGCACCCAAAGCCGGAGGGATGCGCAAAGGGAGATCCCATCATGGGGTTGTGAGTTCCCACCCCAGCTCCGCGCGGCCGGCACGCTCCAAGGACACGCTGCTCGCCAGGCAGCAGACGAGCACGTGTGGAGGCGGCACAGCCTGCGCACCTTCCGAGAGGCCAGAGGGACCCAGGGACACGAGTCACCTCCACCCCAGGGTCACCACCATCACCCCGAAGGTGTCTGTCCCCAAAACGGGACCCCGAGAGGGACGGGAGAGGGACAAACCCACCCCAAGGACACAAGGCTGGGACCGAGCTCCGCTTGGCAGGGTTTGGGCTGGGAATTGTGGCACTGGGGCAAGTGGATGTCGCTCCCAGGACAACTGGGAGGCACTGGGGCTGTGGGGATGGAGCTTCGGGATTGAACTGGGGTTGGGAGGGGTGTGGGGCTGCCAGAGGAGCCAGGGATAGAGACAGACAGGGAGCTGGGAGAGGGACAACACTGGATCTTGGATGAATCTGGGATGCAGCCAGGATGGAGCTGGTATGGAGGTGGGAATAGAGCCAGGAGGGGGCTGGAATGGGGCTATGAGGGAGCTGAGGCAGAATTATAATGGGAGCCAGGATTAGGCTGGGATTAATCCAGGATGGGGGTCAGGATAGAGCCAGGATGGCGATGGGAAAGGGGGTGAGATGGGAGTCAGGAGGCAGTGAGGATGAGGGGCTAGGACAGAGCTGAGACTGGAGCCAGAGGGTGATTGGGATCAGAGTCAGGATGGAACCGGGATGGAGCCAAGAGGGGAGATGCTGGGATAAAGCCGGGATATGAGTCAGGATGGAGCTGGGATAGGAGCTGGGAGGGTGTCCTGGAGTCAGGATTGGAGCCAGCACGCAGGCGGGAGAGGGACCCCCGGGCTAGAACCAGGATTGGAGCTGGATGAGAAATGGGATGCGGGTTTGGGGAGGGATGAGGGTTCAGGCAGGTATGAGGGTTCCGTCAGGGATGTGGGTTTGTCTTTGGGGGGTGCAGGTTTGGATGAGGGTTCAGGCAGGAATGCAGGTTTGGGGAGGGATGTGGGTTTGGGGATGCAGATTTGGGTGCGGGTTCAGGGAGGGGTGAGGGTTTGGGCAGGGATGCAGGTTTGGTTTTGGGGGTGCAAGTTTGGGTTTGGGTTCAGGCAGGGATGTGGGTTTGGGGGTGGGTTTGGGCAGGGATGCAGGTTCAGGCAGGGACAAGGTTTTGACCACGGAGGGTGCAGGTTTGGGTGGGGGTTCAGGCAGGACTGTGGGTTCAGGCAGGACTGTGGGTTCAGACAGGGATGAGGTTTCAGACAGGGATGCAGGTTTGGGTTTAGGGGTGTAGGTTTGGGTGTGGGGATGAAGATTTAGGTTCAGGGGTGCAGGTTTGGATGTAGGTTTGGGCAGGGATGCAGGTTTGGGTTGGAGGGGGCAGATTCGGGTGTGGGTTCGGGGAGGGATGAGGGTTTGGGCAGGGATGTGGGTTTGGATTCAGGGGTGCAGGTTTGGGTGCAGGGGTGCAGATTTGGTTACAGGAGTGCAGGTTTGGGGTCGGATTTGGGTTCAGGGGTGCAGGTTTGGGTTCGGGTTTGAGTTCAGGGGTGCAGATTTGGTTTCAGATGTGGGTTCACGGGTGCAGGTTTGGGTTTGGGGGTGCAGGTTTGGGTTCGGATTTGGGTTCAGGTGTGCAGATTTAAGTGCGAGTTTGGGCAGGGATGTGGGTTTGGGCTCTGGGTTGCAGGTGTGGGTTTGGGTCTGTGTTCTGGGGTGCAGGTTTGGGTTCGGGTTTGGGTTCTGGGGTGCAGGTTTGGGTTCTGGGGTTGCAGGTTTGGGTTCGAGTTTGGGATCTGGGGTGCAGGTTTGGGTTCTGGGGTGCAGGTTTTGGTTCGGGTTCAGGGGTGCAGGTTCGGGTTCTGGGGTTCGGATTTGTGTTCTGGGGTGCAGGTTTGGGTTTGAGGGTGCAGGTTTGGGTTCTGGGGTGCGGATTTGTGTTCTGGGGTGCAGGTTTGGGTTCGGTTTGGGGTTCTGGGGTGCAGGTTTCGGTTTGAGTTTGGATTCGAGGGTGCAGGTTTGGGTTCTGGGATGCAGGTTTGGGTTCTGGGGTGAGATTTGGGTTCAGGTTTGTATTCGGGGATGCAGATTTGGGTGCAGGTTTGGGTTCTGGGATGCAGGTTTGGGTTCGGGTTTGGGTTCTAGGGTGCAGGTTTGGGTTCAGGTTTGGGTTCGGGTTTGGGTTCTGGGGTGCAGGTTTCGATTCGAGGGTAGAGGTTTGGGTTCGGGTTTGGGTTCTAGGGTGCAGGTTTGGGTTCGGGTTTGGGTTCTGGGGTGCAGGTTTGGGTTCTGGGATGCAGGTTTGGGTTCAGGTTTGGTTTCTGGGATGCAGGTTTGGGTTCGGGTTTGGGTTCTGGGGTGTAGGTTTGGTTTCTGGGATGCAGGTTTGGGTTCTGGGGTGCAGGTTTGGGTTCTGGGATGCAGGTTTGGGTTCGGGTTTGTGTTTGGGATGCAGATTTGGGTTCGGGCAGGGATGCGGGTTCGGGTGCGGGTTGGAGGGGGTCCGATCGGGCTTAGGGGGGAAGAGGGGGGGCTGCGGGCTGCGGGGGGGGCTCCAGGCGGGTCTCACCTGCTCTCGGCCGGGCGGGGGCCCGCGGGGGTCGAGGAGGCTGATGACCGGGAGGCGGAGGGCGTCGGCGAAGAAGCGGAGCAGCAGCAGCTCCCTCCGGGACCGGGGCAGAGCCAGCACCGCGGCCCCCCCGCGCCCCCCCAGCGCCCCGCAAAGCCACCGCCCCAGCGAGCCGGGGTCCCTCGCCGCAGGGAACCCCCCCGGCAGCTCCAGGCTGAGGTTGGGGGGCACCCCGGCCCCCCCCACCACCCCGGCTCAGAGCTGCTCGGAGCCGGGGCCGCCCGGGAGGCAGCAGCGCCCCGAGGCGAACGGGGGGGACGCGGCAGGGATGCGGGGGTCCCCCCGCCGCCCCCAGAGCCGCCGCCAGCAGCCACAGAGCCCGCAGCGCCCGCATCGCCCCGCGACCCGGACCCCCAAGCCCAAACCCTGCACTGGATCCGACCCCGAACCCCAAATCCGGCACCGGATCGGTCCCCCGAACCCCAAACCCGGACCCCCAAGCCCAAACCCTGCACTGGATCCGACCTCGAACCCCAAATCCGGCACCGGATCGGTCCCCCGAACCCCAAACCCGGACCCCCAACCCCAAACTCTGCACTGGATCCGACCTCGAACCCCAAATCCGGCACCGGATCGGTCCCCCGAACCCCAAACCCGGACCCCCAACCCCAAACTCTGCACTGGATCCGACTCCGAACCCCAAATCCGGCACCGGATCGGTCCCCCGAACCCTAAACCTGGACCACCAACCTCAAACCCTGCACTGGATCCGACCCCGAACCCCAAATCCAGCACCGGATCCGTACCCCAAACCCTAAACCCGGCACCCCAAACCCCAAATTCAGCACCGGATCCGTCCCCAAACCCCAAATCCCAAACCCCGCACCGGATCAGCCTCCAACCCCTGTACTGGATCCGTCCCCAAGCCCCAAACCTCGCACCCCGCACCCTAAACCCTGAACTGGATCCGTCCCGGAACCCCAAACTCAGCACGGGATCCACCCCCAAACCCCAAATCCAGCACCGGATCCGTCCCCAAACCCCAAACCTCAAACCCCGCACCGGATCCGCCCCCAAACCTCACATTCCGCACCCCAAACCCTGCACCGGATCCGTCCCGAACCCCCAAATCCAGCACTGGATCTGTCCCAACACCCCAAACCTCGCACCCCAAACCCTGCACTGGATCCGTCCCCGAACCCCAAATCTAGCACCGGATCCGCCCCCAGCACCCCAAATTCCGCTCCCAAACCCCACTCCAGATCCGCCCCAAATCCCAAATCCCGCACCCCAAATCCCGCACCGGTTCCGTCCCAGCACCTCAAATTCAGCACCAGATCCACCTCTAAACCCCGCACCCCAAACCCTGCACCGGATCCGCACCAAACCCCGAACCCCGCACCCTAAATCCAGCACCGGATCAGTCCCAAACCCCAAACTCCGCTCTGGATCCGCCTCCGCACCCCAAACCCGCACCGGATCCGTCCCAAACCCCAAATCCCGCAAGGGATGCGCCCCCCAAGCCCCGCACGGGCCCCACCCCCGGCTCTCCCGGTCCCACCCGAGCTCCACGCCCGTCGGCTCCGGCCCCACAGCCCTCGGGGGGGGCGGGCAGGGTCCCCCCCGCCCCCTCCTTCCCCGCCCCCGCCCGCTGCTGCCCGGGTGTGTGGGGGGGAATGAGATCGGGGGGGTCCCCGCGGCTCCCGGGGGTCCCCGCAGCGTCTGGATCGCTGGGATCTTCCTTCTCCGCCTCCTTGCTCGGTGCTGAGAGAGGCTCGGAGCCAGCAGCTGCCCCCCCCCAAGCCCTCCCCGGACCCCCCCATCCCATCCCGATCAGGCACAGCCTCAAAATCGGGGATCCCGGCTGCTTTTGGAGCATTGGAACCTCCTTCTTCCTCGCAGGCGGCGATGCCAGCGCAGCCCGGGCTGGATGGAGACCCTCGAGGGGAGAGCTGAGCTGGATTCGCAGCTCTCAACTGCCCCCACGGCACCCCAAATCCCATAGTGACCAGACACAGCCTTAAAATCGAGGGTCCCAGCTGCCTTCGGACCACCGCGACCTTCCTCCTCCTGCTCCGTGATGCCAGGGAGAAGCCCCTCGGGGTTGGTGCTGAACCAGGGTCAGAGCTCTCAGCTACCTTCCCCCCGCCAAACCCCCCATCCCTCCACAATCAAAGCTGCAGCCCCAAAATTGGGGGGTCCTGGTTTCTTTGGACCTTCCTCATCCTCCTCCTGGATGGCAATGCCAGCGCTCCCCAGCACAGCTGGGGCTCAGTGCTGAGCCAGGCTTGGAGCCATCGATCCCACCTCATCCCACCCCCAGGAGAGATGCAGTCTCAAAATTTTGGGGGGGGGGGCAGGGGGTGGAATTTGGCTGCCTTTGGACCACCAGGACCTTCCTCCTCCTGGACAGCAACGCTGGGGAGAAGCCCCTCAGGGCTGGTGCTGAGCCAAACTCTGAGCTATCAGCTGCCCCCCCATCCCAGACCCCTCCAACCTTCCACAATTAATCCTCAAAATCAGGAGGTCCTGGCTGCCTTTGGACCACCAGGATCTTCCTCCTCTTCCTCCTCCTCCTCCTGGATAGCGATGCCAGTGCTCCCCATCAGGCTCGATGCTGAGCCAGACTCAGAGCAGTCAACTCCCCTCCCAGGTCTCTCCAGCCCTTTTCCAATCACAGATGCAGACTCAAAATTGGGGGTCCTAGCTGCCTTTGGACCACCTGTACCTTCCTCTTCCTCCTCCTCCTAGGCAGCAGCATCAGTGCTCCCCGCCGTGGTTCAGGCTGGGGACCTCAGACACAGCAGGGGAAACTGAGGCACAGCCACGGAGCACAAACATCAAGTGCCAGGGAGACAGAAACCTCCACCAGATTGATCCAAATAAGCGAGCGCGCGCGCCAGAGCCAAATACCAGCTGGCAAAAGAAATATTGATCACCAGACAAATGTAATGAGTCACAGCTAATGAATTCCCCCTGCAGAGATGGGCCCAGAGGGGGGAAGAGGCCAGCAGAGAAAAATCCTAGGGGTGAATGGGGGTGTCCCTTTGTTGAGGGGTGCTGGTTCCCCCCTGGAGGAGGATCCCGACCACGGGGCCCTCGGTACCTCCTTCCCCCAAGGAAGCAGGAGCTGGGGAGGGGGTGCTGGCAAGTTCTTATCACGAAATAGCCCCCTCTAAACCCCAGATGCAGCACAGGAGGGGGCTCACAGGGGAGCTCCCCACCAGGAACCCCACTGGGGGAGCTGGGAGAGAGGGAGGGCTGGGGTCTGGGCTTGGTGGGGCACAGGCTGAGCCCCTCTTTGGGGCTCAGGGCTCTCCTCAAGAGGGGGACACACTCCCCTTGCAGCCCCTGCCTCCGGCTGGTGTCCCCTAGGCAGGGACACGCTCCCCTCGCAGCTCCCGCTGTTCCCGAGGCAGCCGATGAACGTTGATCCAAACCATCAGGAGGAAGGAGAGTAGCAAAACACCACTTATTAAGCTAAAAGCATTATCTAAGCGAGCTGGCAGAAGCGCAGTCTGCACGGACACCGGCGTTTAATATTAAAGTGCACTTTAAATCAACTGCACTTTCTTCTGGGCTATGAAACAGGCGGCGCCGTGGGTGCGGGATCCCCAAGATCCGGGGGGGACCCTGGCAGCACCGAGGGGACACAGAGGGACCTGGGAGACTAGGAGGGACCTGCAGGGACAAAGGCAAGAGAGCAGCACAATTTCCCTTGAACAAGGATTCCCTGCCGAGGAAGTGATGCCGGGTTACCGAGATCCCTGGCGGGCAGCAGGGTGCTAAAAAGAAAACCCTCAGGCATCTTTCACTATAAAAAACAAATCTTTTATGTAAAAAATAAACCTAAACAAAACCCACAACCCCCGCGCTGCCATGCTCATGACGATACAAAAGGCCAATTCCCCAGAACGTGATGAAAACAGAGTAGCTGGATCCAAATATATATAAATTGTCAACTTAAGGAGATTGGAAATAGCACCTTGCTGGCCCCCCTCCGCCCTTCCCAAAGGAGTCAGCCCCACACCCCAAAACCAGCACCCACCTCTTGAGCCCCCTGACTCCCCTCATAACCCCCTGCCCACCAGACTGGGAGCGATGGGGCGATGCGGGAGCCCCTGTCCCCAGGCAGCACCCACCCTGTCCCTGTGTGTCCCCAGAGTGGGAGGTGCTCAACCTCGCCCCGAAAAAGCCGCCAGTGGGATCCCAGCGGTGAGGGGTCTGGTGACGCCAAGCAGTGTTTCCCAGGGTGGAATGGGCGGAAGGGGGTCTCTAAAATCCAATCTCAAACCGTAGTAAGAGAAAAATAAAAACCACTTTTCTGTCTGCACTGCAGGGTCAAGTAACAAAATGAAACAACAAAAAAAAAAAAAAGGGCGAGGGAAGAGAAGAGGAAAGAGCAGGAGCTGCATCCTGTACCCTTTCCTTGGAGCTGGCGACGCTCCTCTTGCTGCCAGCTGCTCTGAGTCTTTCCCTGCCGGCACCGAGCAGAGAGTTGGGGTGAAAAGGGTCCCTGTGTTGTCCCGCACGCAGCAGCCCCTCAGCCCCCCTGCTTCTCTCAATCCCGTGTCGTTGAACGGACGCCAGACGGAGCAGGCAAAGGCTCCGGCGTGTGCCGCGCGACGGGTGCCGGTGAGGAGGGGAGCCAGGCGCGCTGGCACATCTGTGTGTGCAGGAGCCCAGGGGCGGGCTGGGTTCTTCCCCAGGAGCTGGGCAGAGAGAGAGAGGCGGAGGGGTGGGAGGGCAGGGGCTGCCTCTTCATTTGGCTGGTTTGGTGATGATGCGAGCAGAGAAGTCAAAGAGGTTCTTGTTGATTTTCCGCAGGGTGCTCACCTCCTCTTCCAGCTCACTCACCTGGATCGTCAGGTGCTCCTGGTCGCCCACCAGGTTCTGTGACAGAGAAATGTGATGGAAAAGCATCAGGAATCTGGATCTCAACTCTGGTAACGGCAGGCTGCTGCTCCCACAAGAAATCCCAAACTTCTTCCTCTTCTCCCTTCCTCCAACTCATACTCAACCCATAGCCCCTCCTGTCTGCACCATCAGCAAATTCCAGGGCTCCTTCCTCCTCATCCCCAATTTGAAAAGGGCCCAAAGAACTAGTTCACTTGGAAAGAGGACCCTGTGCTGGAAGGACACGACCTCCCTTTCCCAGGACAGCTCTCACCTTTTCCCTTGTTGAGTACATCTGTGAGTACATCTTCTCCGCCTTCTCCAGGTAGCTATCCCCAGAGTCCTGCAGGGAGCAGACAGGAGACATGGAGACAGACAGTGGGCCCTCTCCCACTGCTCCTGGGCAGGGCACCCACTGGAGTAGTCAAATAAACCTTCAAGCCCCAAGAGGCAAAGCAAAAACTCCAGCAGGATACAGTCAGCCTTGCAGCACAAACAGAGCCTGGCTAGAGCTGCAGCCCCTTTCACAGAATCATGGAATGGTTTGGGTTGGAAGGGACCTCAAAGACCAACCATCTCCAACCCTCTGCCATGGGCAGGGACACCTCCCGCTGGATCAGGGGCTCCAAGCCCCATTCAACCTGCCCCTGACCCCCTCCAGGGATGGGGCAGCCACCCCTGCTCTGGGCAACCTGGGCCAGGGCCTCCCCACCCTCACAGCAAAACATTTCTCCCCAGGATCTCATCTCAATCTCCCCTCTTTCATCTGAAAACCATTCCCCTTCATCCTGTCACTGCATCGCCTGATCAAGAGCCTCTCCCCAGCTTCCAAAAGGGAAGGTCTACGTGCAAGCCTGGGGTCCCTGAAGAGCCCTCTTGGGAAAGCCTCGTGCAGGCATCCAACCAGCTCCTCTCCCAGCACGGACAGAGCGAGTCCAGAGAAGAGCAACGAAGCTGGGGAAGGGACTGGAGAACAGGCCTTATGAGGAACGGCTGAGAGAGCTGGGGGGGTTTAGCCTGTAGAAAAGGAGCCTGAGGGGAGACCTCATTGCTCTCTACAACTACCTGAGAGGAGGTTGTGGAGAGGAGGGAGCTGGGCTCTTCTCCCAAGGGACAGGGGACAGGACGAGAGGGAATGGCCTCAAGCTCCACCAGGGGAGGTTTAGGCTGAACGTTAGGAAAAATTTTTTCATGGAAAGGGTCATTGGGCAGTGGCAGAGGCTGCCCAGGGAGGAGGTTGAGTCACCTTCCCTGGAGGGGTTTAAGGGACAGGTGGACGAGGTGCTGAGGGACATGGGTTAGTGATTGATGGGAATGGCTGCACTCGATGATCCAGTGGGTCTTTTCCACCCTGGTGATTCTAGGATTCTATGAGCGCTTTGCCAGGCAGTGGGAAACGCTGGGCTCACCGTGGCACAGGCTGTGAGCAGGACAGCCTGACTGACATTGCCAAAGCGGCACCAGAGCTGGCTGTGCAGCAGCCAAACAGCCCCCACGGGACCGGCTGCCACCTCTCCTACATGAAATTCATCCATCAGTCGTGGCAGGGCTGCTGCTCACCCAGAGACAGACGTTGATAGAGGGGAGGGGCTCTGGGACTGCCGGCAGAGAGGTCAGGGCCAGAAGGGCCGTCACGACATGCTGCGATCAGCGACGGTGCTGCCGGGAACAAGGAACGGCAGCGGTGGGACAGCAGAGCCAGCCCACGCCACGGCACAAGGCTGGGAGGACAAATGACTGCAGCAGCCAGGATGGCAAGAGGAGCGCGAGGGAGGGGGAACCAGCATCGCCGCACCGGGGAACGGTGTTCACGGAGGGGGAACAGCCTCTGGTAGAAAGATGAAGGTGCTGCACGGGTGGCCCTGGACCAGCTGCAGAGTCCAAACAGCCTCTAGATCCCACCACCACCATGACTGACCCTGGGGTGACTGCAAAGGGACCCCCTGCACCCCAGCGAGGATCCTGTTCTGCTTGGAGATCTTGAATGCTCCTCTCCACTGGCCTGAGAAGCAAGGGAACCTTTCCACCTGTCTGCTCCCACTACAAATCACTGAATTGGAAAAATCCACCACCTTCAAAAGCAGCACTCAGAGAAGTTCAGCAGCATGGGGAGCAGATCAGAAGAGGTTGTGGAGCTGCTGCCCTCAGCAGGGGATCAGCACTGAGCGGCCACCACCGCTGCTCCGTCTGGAGGAGGAATTTTGCACCCTCTGGCACAGCCTCCCACTCCTGTCCACCGTCTCCCTCTCCCTAGTACTTGGCCCAGTACCTGCTGGTGGAGCCCGAGGCGCAGCGTCACTCCCTCGCTCCCCTGCTCGTCGGTGCTCTCCGTGCCGTGGAGGTGTTTGCTGAATTTGGGGAGAGGCACGCTGGGTTTTCCATCCGGGTTAAACATGTTGGCTGGTGCCAGCACTATGAAGGCGTTTGTAACTGGACCTGGGATGGGATAAGTGGAAGGGAAGGGTCAGAATTCCCTGCTCCGGTGAGTTTGCCGCTTGCCTGGTGCTTTGGGCAGCCCAGAGGACACAGAAGGCAGCTGCAAGGCCTCTTCCCTTCCTCCTCAGCACCTGCGAAGAGGCAGAGCCCCTCTCCCCGTCCTCGGTGGTGGGGAGAAGGGATGCAGCTCTGCACTCCAGACCAGACAGGCAGCCTGGGGAGGAGCAGGGCTGCCCAGCCGCCCTCTGCAGAGCCATCCATCCATCAGCGGCTGCCGCTCTCGCAGCTGTCTCCTGCAATGATCTATCACACACTCTCATTTGGCACAGCTAATGAGCGCTTTAATTACTGCATTTACCCACCCAGGCTGCTGCTTTCAGTCAGTGGTCCACCCAGCACCCCCTTCTGCTCACTGCTGAACTGCCGCTGCTCCCAACACCCCAAACATGTCAGACACGGCCTCTCAGAGCTCCGAGCCCCCCCGTGCTGCTCACAGAGCTCCTCCAGCAGCCAGCGGGCTTCTGTGCAAGCAGAGCTGCTCAATCACTGCCGATAAACCCCTGGCCATCCATCTTCCCCTGGCCGAACTCGACAGTGCGAAGGGAAAGGTTAACAGGATCCAGATGCACTTGAGCACATGGACGCTGCTGCAGCGCCCGAAGGAGGAGGGAGGGAGCCCAGAGGGTGGCCCTGGAGAGGCTCAGAGCTGCCTGAGGCTTTTGGTCTGCAGAGGAGACAAACAAAACCACCTCTGATATGGGTAAGGGCTCCCTCACCATCACCTCCCCTCCAGCTAGACCAGAGCCTGCTCCAAAATCTGATCCTACCAGGATCCAAGGCCAGATCCCAGTGGCAAAGCAAAGGCTCTGCTGAATGCTCGGTGCAGAAGCTGTCCTGCCAGCAGTCCCAGGCTGGCTCCGAAGCTGCACTTTGCCAACACTTTTCTGTAACAAACCATTTGTCCTACTCTCACTCCCTCCCTAAAGACGTTTGCTGCTTCCTATGCAAGCGTCCATTAGTGAGATTGCAGCTACTGGTTCACCAGCAACTGGAGGAGCAGTTTGGAAGGTGGGGATGAGACAAGAGGAGAAGAAAGCATCTCAGGAACCAGCCTACAGATCCCCAAACTTGGTCACCACCCGAGGCGCAGATCCCTCAGCCGCACTTGGGTCCCATTGCGGATACAAGTCCCATCCAAAGCCCATCACAGATGCTCGAGCTCCAAGCAGCGAGTGAGGGCACAAGGACTAGGCTCAACTGGAGGAGAATACATAATCCAGCCTCCAAAACTGGCAACTGCCAGCAGGATGGATCGGTTGGAGCCTCCCCGTGCTGGCCTGACATGAACGAGTCTGTGCCACGTGATGTTTGCAGAGAAAAGGACGGAGCCTGCGTCACAGGACAGGAGCAGAGGTCCAGAGGGATTTAGGGGCAGAGCTGGCAAGAGAATCAGGGAGTGTTGGCTCACAGTCACATCCCAGAGGTTCCCTGCAGTGCCAACCACACTGGGTGACCAGGAGCCGCCCTGCCTTGCTCGACATAGTCACAGCTCGTTACCCAACAGCAGCAGCCCGGTTCCTCAAGGCCCATCTGCTCTGCCCAGGCCTCCTGCTCCCACCAAGGACAAGCAAACCTTGCTGGAAAATCCCCTCTCTCCTCGTGAGCCCCTGAGCTACGCTCCAACCCCCCCGATCTATTTGCAGCACTGTCATCGGGTAGGGCAGTGGATTCTGCTTTGCCCCCAGCTCCTCGCTCTGCCCTGCGAGCAGACGGACTTCACTCTCACACCAGGCCGGAGGATGCTGTCATGTCAGCTGCATCGGAAAAGCCTGTGTCATCCCTGCCTTGGGATTGGAAAAGCTCAGGGAATGCGGCAGAGGGGCGAGCAAGGAACAGACCTTGCTGGGAGGCTCACGTCCCTGCTTGGCGAGAGAAGCCAAGGGGAGACAGCGACCCGCTGGAAACCAGCACTGCAGGGAACTCGCTGCCCCACTAAGCCAGGCTGGCACGGCTGCCGAGGAGAGGCAGCGCTGGGATCGCGGAGCCGCAGAGCCCTGATGCAGGGAGGCTGTGGGGAGCCTGTGCTCTCTGCACGGCCCCTACCGTACAGCTCTCTGGTGGGGGTGCTCCTCAGGACGGCTGCTCCTGATCCACAACGCAGCTCCCACCTCGCTCCTGGGCACGGATTAAGCTCACAGCAGCAGCAGCCTGCTGGTAACCAGTGCCAGGGCTGTCAGGGAAGCCAAATCCCTGCCCGCTGGAATTAGCCAGCCAGGAGAGGCTGCAGAGAACACTCGCACCTCGTGGCCCTGGCAGCCAGTGGCAGTCAGCCCCGTTCTGTCCCTGACAGGAAGAGTTTGACACATCTGTGCTCCCCTGCAGCCTCAAGGAGAGTTTTAATGCCTGGCTTGCAGGGAAAGCTCGCCTCCCCCTCCTCTGATGACTCACACAGCTCAGGTTTTGTCTGCTTTCACCCCTCTGGTGCGAGCAGAGCAAGGCTGGATGGGCACTGCAGTAGATCCCCATTAAAAATGGGCCTTGGCAGCTGAAGTAAAAGGTCTGTAGGCAGCCAGAGGCAGCAGCTTAACCACCTCTGTCCAGAGGCAGCATCACAGAGGAATAGAGGCCGACTTTCACCACTGAAACCCTTCTGGGAGGGTTCAGGCAGCCCCACCATAAAAGAAGCACGTGACATCGGAGACCACCACCATCGTGCAACTCAAACACAACAGGAGGGCTACATCCGAGCCAATTAATTGGTGATCCGAGCCCACAAAGGTTTGTTTGCATGGTTTATGGGAGCCATAAGACAGAAATCCCAGACGACTGCTTATATCAGATTCACTTCAGGCCTAATTGAGCTCAGGGTGCTCTTTGCTGGGGTCACAGAGCCAGCCTTGTCTCCAGACACAACCTCCTCCTCCCACAGCCTCCCCAGGGGTTAGGGTGCGTGCGAGGCAACTGCTCCCTTTGGAAAACAAGGAGGAAGATCCTGGATGTCCTCAGTGACAGGGTGAAATCCATGACTCACTCCCTGACAACACACAGGGAGGTTGTTAACAGACACGGGCAAGGTCAAACCATTACTCCAGGTGGCTGAGGTGTCCCTTTAACACCTCTGCCCTTCCTGGAGGAGTGGAACAAGAGCTGAGCAATGCCTGGAGTGCCCAGGGTGGCTTCAGAGCAGCAGAAGTGAGACTTTAGCAGCTGAGGAGGAAAGGATCTCAGAGATAAGGACATGCCTACCTTTGTGATTCATTGTCTTCAGGCACTGCTTGCTCTGGATATCCCACAGCCGGACGGTTTCGTCATGTGAGCCAGAGAGCAGCAAGCTGCCATCCGTAGAGACTGACAGACATGTCACCTGGTTCCTGGAACAGGGAAGAGGATGTTTATTCTTGGGATGACCCGAGGACTGCCAGAAACGGGTGAGGTGGGTACGTCTGGTCCCTCACCTGTGCCCTTTGAAGACCTTCCCGTTCTCCCGCTCTGTCTGGAAGGCCCGGTCTCTCTGGACCGGCTGCAGAAACGAAGGAAGGGAGAGAGAGATTTAAATTCAAGAAGAGAGAAGGCAGCAGGTTCATCAGTGTAGGGGACAGCGGAGACACAGCGGAGCCCAGGCCCACTCATGCCCTGGCATAGCAACAGGCAGGGAGGCGGCAGCAGCTCAGGAGAAGCTCCAAGCAGATCTGCAGCCCCACACACTCACCCAGGCACAGAGGTCAACCTGAAAGATGGATCCGTCCATGCCACCACAGAACATGTGGTACTCAGAGAGGTCGAGAGTCACAGCCATGATCCCCACATCGAAGAGGACGGAAAGCAGGAGATCTCCAGATGAAATTTCCCAGAGCTGGAGGGTACAGGAGAATTAGGGGATTAAATGTTAATGGTAGGATGGGAAGAAGACACTGCTGCTCATCAGCACCTGCCCAGCGGGAAGCTGTGCCAGCACTCCCTCCTTCCTGCAGATGGGGCAACCATGGCAGAACCCAGGATCAGCCTCTTGGTGACCATGAGACAAGAAGATTCCTGGGCAGCTCCCAAATGGCCCTTTTGCTCTCTCCCATGCATGTCTCGTCCCCCAGACAAACCCCAGCTCGGGGCTCCCTGCCCTTCAGACTGAAGGACATCAGTGAGGGGAATCGGAGGGGCTGCCCCCACCATTTCCCAGCAGAAGGACTGCAGAGGCCTAAGGGCAGGAATGGAGAAACTGCTGGTGTTGGGCGAGGTGAAGCCCATTAGGTCTGGTAGCTCTGAGTCATCACAGAGACAGCCAAGAAATTCAGCTACTGCAGCCCTCACGGGCAGCTTTGCTGCGGCCCAGGAGAAACTCTGCTTTAACCCTCTGGGGGGACCAACTCGGCTTTACCTTTGCTGTCTGGTCAAGGGAGGCGGTGGCAGCTCGTGCCAAGGGGCCTCCGAAGCCACAGTACAAATCTGTGATGGGGAGACTGTGTCGGGACCACACGTGGCGAGGGTCAGGGATCTGGGAGGGTTCTGCCTGCAGCACGCTGTAGGGAGAATAGAGATGGGTTGGAGTGGCAGAGCAAAGCTGGGGATGGCAAAGCAAAGCAGCTGTACGGAGAACTAGCCAAGGCTCTGCTTCCTCTGAGATGGCTCTCCTGGCTGCAAGGACCAAGGAGGACACAGATCAGCAGCCACAGTAGTACTGAGGATGAGAGCCACTGCTGAGCTCCCAATCTCGAGGGAAAGAGATCTCAGCAGTCATTACGCACAATCTTCTAGGTTGGAAAAGACTTTTAAGATTGAGTCCAAACATAAACCTCACACCGGCAAGTCTACCACTCAACCGTGTCCCTAAGCACCACACCCAAACAGCTTTGAAATATCTCCAGGGATGGTGACTCAATTGCTTCCCTGGGCAGCCTCTTCCAGCTCTCAACAACCCTTTCCGTGAAAAAATACTTCCTAATAACCAATCTAAATCTCCCCAGGACCTAAGGACTGCATGAGGTCACCACCACAAGCAGGCAAAGGGCAGAATGCACACCAGGTCAAGCAGGGAGAAGAAGAAAGCCATATGCCACATCTTAGGAAACCCAGATGACACGCTCGGAAGAGCCTCTCTGGCAGCAAGGATAACAGGAGTGGAAGAGTTGCCTAAGGAGGGCGCAGACCCCTCACCAGCAGGCTCTATCGAGCTTAAGATGGGCTTAAGGAGAGCAGATTCTGCCTCTGGGAAGCGGTGGCTGATCTCTTGTTCCAATATTCCTCGTCCAGATGCTCCCTGTGCCCCGCAGGAATTGCCAAGAGCTCCCCAGGGGTTGCTGTTACCTGTAAAGGTTCCACACCAGGGCCAGGCAGTCTTTTGCCCCCGAGAGAAAGTGGCTGCTGTCGTCAGTAAAGCACAGGCAGGTGAGATCCTGGTAGTGTCGGTTCAGGATGGCCAGGAGGTTCCCGTTGGACACCTAGAGCGAAGGGGAAGGACAGGAGAATATTAAGGAAGGGGCACTGTTATGCCCTGGAAGAAAAGAGTGATGTGCCCTTGGTGGGTGAAGGTGCGGCAGCACCTGCAGCTCCAGCCCGGGTGTCGCTGTGCCAGGCACGAGCAGAATCAGAGAATCATAGAATCACCAGGTTGGAAAAGACCCATCGGATCATTGAGTCCAACCATTCCTATCAAACACTAAACCATGTCCCTCAGCGCCTCATCCACCCGGCCATTAAACCTCTCCAGGGAAGGTGACTCAACCCCCTCCCTGGGCAGCCTCTGCCAGTGCCCAGTGACCCTTTCTATGAAAAATTTTTTCCTAATGTCCAGCCTGAACCTTCCCTGGCGGAACTTGAGGCCATTCCCTCTTGTCCTGTCCCCTGTCACTTGAGGGAAGAGCCCAGCACCCTCCTCTCCACAACCTCCTTTCAGGTAGTTGAAGAGAGCAATGAGGTCTCCCCTCAGCCTCCTCTTCTCCAGGCTAAACACCCCCAGCTCTCTCAGCCGCTCCTGTGGAACAGGCTGGTGAGCAGAGGCGAAAAGGGAAAGTTGTGTCATAGAATCACCAAGTTGGAAAAGACCCACCATATCATCAACTCCAACCATTCCATCTGAGCCCACTGGCTCCTCACCAGTGGCAACCGGCACAGCCTCCTTACCTCCCACAGGTAGATGCTCTCAGCAACCCCTGCCAGGATGTAGAGCCCATTGGGAGAAGCCGTCAGGCAGGTCACCGGCCCAGGGCATATGATCTTCTGCTGGAGCTGGTCCTGGGGGCAGAATGAACACACAGACACTTCAGTGTGGTTACACAGAACTGGTTGCTGCCCCATCCCTGGAGGTGTTGAAGGCCAGGTTGGTTGGGGCTTGGAGCAGCCTGATCTAGCAGGAAGTTTGAAACAGGATGGGCTTTGAGGTCCCTTCCAGCCCAAACCATTCCATGATTCAAGACCCTGGTTCAGTTCCGATCCACCTGAGGCAGCTCAGGGAGCACCCAGCACTGGCATTTGAGCCACATCTGCTCTGCCATGGCTCATAGATTCACTGCCAGAGAGGGAGATTGTGGAGAAGCACAGCCCGCGCGTGCAGATCCCATGGAATCGCTGTGTTTTGTTGCAGTCGCTTCATATTTAGCTCCACAGGAAAAAGGGAAAATCCTTTCACACATTCTCCAAGTCCAGAGCTCCGGTCAGAGGCAGAGGGAGAGAATCATAGAATCACCAGGTTGGAAAAGACCCACCGGATCATCAAGTCCAACCATTCCCATCAATCACTAAACCACATTCCTCAGCACCTCGTCCACCCGTCCCTTAAACCCCTCCAGGGAAGGTGACTCAACCCCCTCCCTGGGCAGCCTCTGCCAGTGCCCAATGACCCTTTCCGTGAAAATTTTTTTCCTAATGTTCAGCCTGAACCTCCTCTGTTGGAGCTTGAGGCCGTTCCCTCAAAAATAACAAAAAAAAAAAGAGGTACCAGATCCGGGGGCAGTTCTGCACTACCACTAGAAATCCTGGGAATTCAGTAGAAAACAGGCTCAGGTTACAGAAAAATAACATCGACTGATAAAAAAACAAATAAGAAAAGAATATATGAGCTCACAGCCTTGGAGAACAACTGTATAAAACAGATCCTGAGCTGCAGCAGTGAAGGAGCTGTCTGTGCTGAAACCCCCAGGGCAGCTTCCCCAAGGAAAAGGGCAGGGAACGGAGAAGCAACGGTTGTGTTTGCTGCTGCCCTGCCTTGCCCTGCTTTGAAGGGAAGCAGGATGCAGACAGAAGAGGGAGGGAATCTAGCTGCTTAGGGAGCCACCACGGTCCTTTCCCGGGAGCTGCCATGCTCCTTTCCAGCCTTGGAAAGAGGCACCAGCTCACAGAGGAGCCCACAGCCCGTTCCTCCTGCCCGTGGCAGCCGCTGGGATCCCTGGGAAGGGAGACATGACCCCAGGCAGGGTCATGAGAGGGGGCTGTGAAGCGACGGGCTGTGCAGAAAGAAGGGAGGCTCTGTATGAAGAGAAGGGCCCTGGCAGGGGTCTGGTCATAGAGAGTGGCTGGGGGTGGGTCTGTATGGAAAGAGGGGGGTGTTTGTGTGGATAGAGGGGCCCTGGGGGAGGGAGGGGTGGGTCTGGATGGAGAGAGAGACCCTGGCCATGGAGGAGATGTGGGAGGGATTTGTCTGTATGAAGAGATGGGCTCTGGGGTGTGTGTCTGGCCATGGGGAGGTGGGGAGCCTGTGTGGAGAGTGTGTCCAGAGAAGAGCAATGAAGCTGGTGAGGAGGCTGGAGAAGAGGAGCGGCTGAGAAAGCTGGGGGTGTTTAGCCTGGAGAAGAGGAGGCTGAGGGGAGACCTCATTGCTCTCTTCAACTACCTGAAAGGAGGTTGTGGAGAGGAGGGAGCTGGGCTCTTCTCCCAAGGGACAGGGGACAGGATGAGAGGGAATGGCCTCAAGTTCCGCCAGGGAAGGTTCAGGCTGGACATTAGGAAAAAATTTTTCATAGAAAGGGTCACTGGGCACTGGCAGAGGCTGCCCAGGGAGGGGGTTGAGTCACCTTCCCTGGAGGGGTTTAAGGGCCGGGTGGATGAAGTGCTGAGGGACATGGTTTAGTGATTGATGGGAATGGTTGGGCTCGATGATCCAATGGGTCTTTTCCAACCTGGTGATTCTATGATAGAGGGGAGGTTCTCTATGAAGAGAGAGGCTCTGGTCACAGGGGGGTGGCTCCTGGCCATGGATGGGGGGCATGTCTGGCCACAGAGGGGAGGTGGTTGTCTGGTGATACAGAGGGACCCTGGCCACAGATCAGGGAGGGGGGTCTGGCCACGGAGGGGGAGTGTGTCAGGGTAGAGTGAGGGGCTCTGTATGGAAAGAGGGGAGTGTTTGTGTGGACAGAAGGGCCCTGGGCAGGGGTCTGGGTGGAGAGACATGAGGGTCTCACCATAGAGAGGGGCCCTGAAGGGCTCTGGTCATAAAACCCCTCTTTTATGGCCAGGGTCTGTGTGGAGACAGAGGGACCCTGGCCACGAAAGGGGTGGTCCAGGCTGTAGAGGGGAGTGGGGGTGCTGTTTGAACACTGATGGGGGAGTCCTTGACTGTGGAGAAGTAGGGGGTATCCCTGGCCGTGGAGAAGGGAAGGGGGGGTCCCCGGCTGTGGAGAACGGGGTGAGGAGGATCCCTGGCCATAGAAAGAAGGTGGGGGGGATCCCTGGCCGTGGAGAAGGCGGGGGGAGGAGGGATCCCTGGCTGTGGAGAACGGGGTTGAGGGGGGATCCTTGGCCGTGGAAAGAAGGTGAGGGGGGCGGGCGGGGTCCCTGTAGCCGTGGAGAGAAAAGGGGGGGGGGGGGCGGGGAAGGGGTCCGTGGCTGTGGAGAGAAGAGGGGGGAGGTTCCTGGCCACGGAGGGGTCTTGTCTCTAGGGAAAGAGAAGCCCTCCCTCCCCCACGGACCCCACGAGGAGGGGTCCCTCGTCCGCGGCGCCGCCCGCACCTTCCTCTGCAGCTCCCAAACGTTGATGTAGCTCTTTCCGAGCTGCGCCCCGAGCAGGTGCTCGCCTCCCAGCAGCGCCAGCCCTCGCGGGCCGCTGTTACCGCCGCGGTAACCGGGCAGGGCGGCCCCGGAGTGCAGCTCCCACACCGAGCAGTTACACAGCGGCCCGGCGGCGTCCGACACCAGCGCCACCTCCATGGGCGCCGCCATCTTCGCGGTCCGCCAGGGCCAGAGAGAGCGCGGCGTCCGCCTAGAGCGCCGCCTACCCACCGCGCGCACGCCTAGAGCACCGCCTCCCGCGTGCAGGGACGAGGCCCCCGCGCCTGCGCCGGGGCGGGGCGGGGGGGGCTCCCGTACGCGGAATGAAGCTCAGCGGGGCCCGCCCCGTCACGGATCGGGATGGGGGACCTCAGGCTGTCTGTAGGCGCCTTAAGAGACCCGGGGGCGCCCCTTGTGCACCCCATGATTCAGCCGGGCATCCCAGGGCGCCTCATGTGCACCCCATAGTCCCCGTGTGCGCTCCACAGTCCTGTGGGCACCTCATGCCGTAGGGACCCCCTGGGCACCCCCACAGACTTATGGATGTCCCATGGGCACCCCATAATCTTCATATGCTCTATGGACACCCCATAGCCCCCCTGGACACCCCATGGGCACCCTCTTAGCACCCCACCGTGCTATGGGCACCTCATTGCCCCCTGGGCACCCCACAGCTTCATGAGCGCCCTGTGGGCACCCCAGAGCCTCATGGTCCTATAGGGACCCCACAGCCCTATGGACACCCTTTAGACACCCCCTCCAGCTCTACAGACATCCCATAAGGATCCTATAGGCCCATGGACACCCCATAACCCTATAGGGACCCCCACGGCCTTATGGGCACCCCCAGTTCTATAGGTATCCAGTAGCCCAGAGGCACCTCGAGCACCTCAGAACCTTATGGACACCCTATGGACACCTCCCAGCCCTATAGGGACCCCCTGGGCACCCCACAGCCTTATGGACACCCCATGGATATCCCCCAGCTCTATAGGGACCCCACAACCCTATAGGGACCCCTGGGCACCCCACAGCCCTATGGACACCTCCTAGACACCCCCCCCCAGCTCTATAGGCACCCCACAACCCTATAGAGACCCCTGGGCACCCCACAGCCCTATGGACACCTCCTAGACACCCCCCCCCAGCTCTATAGGCACCCCACAACCCTATAGGGACCCCCTGGGCACCCCACAGCCCTATGGACACCTCCTGGACATCCCCCCAGCTCTATAGGAACCCCACAACCCCATAGGGACCCCTGGGCACCCCACAGCCCTATGGACACCTCCTGGACACCCCCCCAGCTCTATAGGCACCCCACAACCCCATAGGGACCCCTGGGCACCCCACAGCCCTATGGACACCTCCTGGACACCCCCCCCCAGTTCTGTAGGCACCCCACAACCCTATAGGGACCCCTGGGCACCCCACAGCCCTATGGACATCTCCTGGACACCCCCCCAGCTCTATAGGCACCTCACAACCCCATAGGGACCCCTGGGCACCCCACAGCCCTATGGACACCTCCTGGACACCCCTCCAGCTCTATAGGCACCCCACAACCCCATAGGGACCCCTGGGCACCCCACAGCCCTATGGACACCTCCTGGACACCCCTCCAGCTCTATAGGCACCCCACAACCCCATAGGGACCCCTGGGCACCCCACAGCCCTATGGACACCTCCTGGACACCCCCCCAGCTCTATAGGCACCCCACAACCCCATAGGGACCCCTGGACACCCCACAGCCCTATGGACACCTCCTGGACACTCCCCCCAGCTCTATAGGAACCCCACAACCCCATAGGGAACCCTGGGCACCCCACAGCCCTATGGACACCTCCTGGACACCCCCCCAGCTCTATAGGCACCCCACAACCCCATAGGGACCCCTGGGCACCCCACAGCCCTATGGACACCTCCTGGACACCCCCCCCCAGTTCTGTAGGCACCCCACAACCCTATAGGGACCCCTGGGCACCCCACAGCCCTATGGACATCTCCTGGACACCCCCCCCAGCTCTATAGGCACCTCACAACCCCATAGGGACCCCTGGGCACCCCACAGCCCTATGGACACCTCCCTGGACACCCCTCCAGCTCTATAGGCACCCCCACAACCCCATAGGGACCCCTGGGCACCCCACAGCCCTATGGACACCTCCTGGACACCCCTCCAGCTCTATAGGCACCCCCACAACCCCATAGGGACCCCCTGGGCACCCCACAGCCCTATGGACACCTCCTGGACACCCCCCCCCAGCTCTATAGGCACCCCACAACCCCATAGGGACCCCTGGACACCCCACAGCCCTATGGACACCTCCTGGACACCCCCCCCCCCCAGCTCTATAGGCACCCCCACAACCCCATAGGGACCCCCTGGACACCCCACAGCCCTATGGACACCTCCTGGACACCCCCCCCCCCAGCTCTATAGGCACCCCACAACCCTATAG
>JAUNZM010001643.1:0-18346 GCA_033459285.1 Clamator glandarius
GGGCTCTAGAAGGGTGTGAGGGCTTTTAGAATGGTCCTGGGGGCATCTAGAAATCTCTGGGGGCTTTTATAAGGGTCCTGGGGGGCTCTAGAAGGGTCTGAGGGATTTTATAAGGGTCCTGGGAGGCTCTAGAAGGGTCTGGGTGCTTTAGAAGGATCCGGGGAGGGTCTAGAAGGGTCTGGGGACTTTTAGAAGGGTCCGGGGGGGCTCTAGAAGGGTCTGGGGGCTATTAGAAGGATCCAGGGATGGTCTACAAGGGTCTGGGTTCTTTTAGAAGGGTCCTGCGGGTCTCTAGAATGGTCTGGGGGCTTTTAGAAGGGTCCTGGGTAGCTCTAGAAGGGTTTGGGGGCCTTCAGAAGGGTCTTGGGGGGCTGTAGAAGGGTCTGGAGTCTTTTAGAAGGGTCCTGGGGGGCTCTAGAAGGGTCTGGGGGCATTCAGAAGGGTCCTGGTGGGCTCTAGAAGGGTCTGGGGGTTTTCAGAAGGGTCCTGGGGCACTCTAGAAGGGTCTGGGGGCTTATAGAAGGGTCCTGGGAGCATCTAGAAGGGTCTGGAGTCTTTTAGAAGGGTCCTGGGAGGATCCAGATGGGTCTACAAGGGTCTGGCGTCTTTTAGAAGGGTCCTGCGGGTCTCTACAAGGGTCTGGGGGCTTTTAGAAGGGTCCTTGGGGGCTCTAGAAGGGTCTGGGGACCATTAGAGGGGCCCTAGGGGCCTCTAGAAGGGTCTGGGGGATTTTAGAAGGGTTCTGGGGAGCTCTGAGCTCTTGAAGGGTCTGGGGTCTTTTAGAATGGTCCTTGGGGGGTCTAGAAGGGTCTGGGGACCACTAGAGGGGCCCTGGGGACCTCTAGAAGGGTCTGGGGTATTTTAGAAGGGTCCTGGGGAGCTCTAGAAGGGTCTGGGGGCTTTTAGAAGGATCCGGGGAGATTCTAGAAGGGTCTGGGTGCATTTAGAAGGGTCCTGCGGGTCTCTAGAAGCGTCTGGGGGCTTTTAGAAGTGTTCTGGGGGGTTCTAGAAGGGTCTGGCGGCTTTTAGAAGGGTCCTGGTGGGCTCTAGAAGGGTGTCAGGGCATTTAGAATGGTCCTGGGGGCATCTATAAGTCTCTGGGTGCTTTTAGACTGGTCCTGGGGGCCTCTAGAAGGGTCTGGGGCTTTTTAGAAGAGTCCTGGGGAGCTCTAGAAGGGTCTGGGGCTTTCAGAAGTGTCCTGGGGGTCTCTAGAAGTGTTTGGGTGTATTTGGAAGGGTCCTGGGAGCTCTAGAAGGGTCTGGGGGCTTTCAGAAGGGTCCTGGGGTCATGTAGAAGGGTCTGGAGGCTTTTAGAATGGTCCTGATGGGCTCTAGAATGGTCTGGGGCATTCAGAACGGTCCTGGTGGCCTCTAGAAGGGACTGGATGCTTTTAGAAGAGTCCTGGGGGGCTCTAGATTGGTCTGGAGGCATTTAGAAGGGTCCTGGGGGGCTCTAGAAGGGTCTGGGGCTTTTAGAAGGATACGTGGAATCTCTAGAAGGGTCTGGGGGCTTTTAGAAGGGTCCTGGGGGGCTCTAGAAGGGTCTGGAGGCTTTTAGAAGGGTCCTGGGTGGCTCTAGAAGGGTGTGGGGGCTTTTAGAAGGATCCGGGGAGGGTCTAGAACGGTCTGGGGTGTTTTAGAAGGGTCCTGGGGGGTTCTAGAAGGGTCCGGGGGATTTTAGAAGGGTCCTGGGGGGCTCTAGAAGTGTCTGAGATATTTTAGAAGGGTCCTGGTGAGCTCTAGAAGGGTCTGGGTGCTTTTAGAGGGGCCCTGGGCTTCTCTAGAAGGGTCTGGGGGCTTTAGGAGGAATGGGGGGCTCTAGAATGGTCTGGGGGTTTTATAAGGGTCCTGGGCGGATCTAGAAGGGTCTGGGGGCTTTCAGAAGGGTCCTGCGGGCCTCTAGAAAAGTCTGGAGGCTTTTAGAAGGTCCTGGGGGGCTCTAGAAGGGTCTGGGGGCATTTAGAAGGGTAATGGGGGGCTCTAGAAGGGTCTGGGGGATTTTAGAAGGATCCTGGGGGCCTCTAGAAAGGTCTGGGGGCATTTAGAAGGGTCCTGGGGTGCTCTAGAAGGGTCTCGGGGCTTTCAGAAGGGTCCTGAGGGGCTCTAGAAGGGTCTGGGGGGCTATTAGAAGGGTTCTTGGGGCCTCTAGAAGGGTCTGGGTTCTTTTAGATGGGTCCTGGGCGGATCCAGATGGGTCTGGGTACTTTTAGAAGGATCCGGGGAGGTTCTAGAAGGGTCTGGGGGCGTTTAGAAGGGTCCTGGGGGGCTCTACAAATGTCTGGAGGATTTTAGAATGGTCCTGGGGGCATCTAGAAGCGTCTATGGGCTTTTAGAATGATCCGGGGAGGCTCTTGAAGGGTCTGGCGGCTTTTAGAAGGGTCCTGGGGTCCTATAGAAGGGTCTGGGGGCATTTAGAAAGATACGGGGAGGATCTAGAAGGGTCTGGGGGCTTTTAGAAGGGTCCTGGGGGGTTCTAGAAGGGTCTGGGGATTTTAGAAGGGTCCTGGGGGGCTCTAGAAGTGTCTGAGATATTTTAGAAGGGTCCTGGTGAGCTCTAGAAGGGTCTGGGTGCTTTTAGAGGGGCCCTGGGCTTCTCTAGAAGGGTCTGGGGGCTTTAGGAGGAGTTATGGGGGGCTCTAGAATGGTCTGGGGGTTTTATAAGGGTCCTGGGCGGATCTAGAAGGGTCTGGGGGCTTTCAGAAGGGTCCTGCGGGCCTCTAGAAAAGTCTGGAGGCTTTTAGAAGGTCCTGGGGGGCTCTAGAAGGGTCTGGGGGCATTTAGAAGGGTAATGGGGGGCTCTAGAAGGGTCTGGGGGATTTTAGAAGGATCCTGGGGGCCTCTAGAAAGGTCTGGGGGCATTTAGAAGGGTCCTGGGGTGCTCTAGAAGGGTCTCGGGGCTTTCAGAAGGGTCCTGAGGGGCTCTAGAAGGGTCTGGGGGGCTATTAGAAGGGTTCTTGGGGCCTCTAGAAGGGTCTGGGTTCTTTTAGATGGGTCCTGGGCGGATCCAGATGGGTCTGGGTACTTTTAGAAGGATCCGGGGAGGTTCTAGAAGGGTCTGGGGGCGTTTAGAAGGGTCCTGGGGGGCTCTACAAATGTCTGGAGGATTTTAGAATGGTCCTGGGGGCATCTAGAAGCGTCTATGGGCTTTTAGAATGATCCGGGGAGGCTCTTGAAGGGTCTGGCGGCTTTTAGAAGGGTCCTGGGGTCCTCTAGAAGGGTCTGGGGGCATTTAGAAAGATACGGGGAGGATCTAGAAGGGTCTGGGGGCTTTTAGAAGGGTCCTGGGGGCTCTAGAAGGGTCTGGATTCTTTGAGAATGGTCCTGGGGGGCTCTAGAACGGTCTGGGGGCTTTTAGAAAGATCCGGGGAGGGTCTAGAAGGGTCTGGGAGGTTTTAGAAGGGTCCTGGGGTTCTCTAGAATTGTCTGGGTGCTTTAGACGGGCCCTGGGCTCTCTAGAAATGTCTGGGGGCATTTAGAAGAGTCTTGGGGGGCTCTAGAATGGTCTGGGGTCTTTTAGAAGAGTCCTGGGGGGCTCTAGTAGGGTCTGGGTGATTTTAGAAGGGTCCTGCGGTCCTCTAGAATACTCTGGATGCTTTTAGAAGGGTCCTGGGGGGCTCTACAAGGGTCTGGGGGCATTTAGAAGGGTCCTGGGGGCCTCTACAAGGGTCTGGGTTCTTTTAGAATGGTCCTAGGTGGATATAGAAGGGTCTGGGGGCTTTTAGAAGGGTCCTTGGGGGCTCTAGAAGGGTCTGGGGACCTTTAGATGGGCAATGGCAGCCTCTAGAATGGTCTGGGTGATTTTAGAAGGGTCCTCGGGAGGTCTAGAATTGTCTGGGGGCTTTTAGAAAGGTCCTGCGTGTCTCTAGAAGGGTCTGGGGGCTTTTAGAAGGGTCCTTGGGGGCTCTAGAAGGGTGTGGGGACCACTAGAGGAGCCCTGGGGGACTCTAGAGGGGTCTGGGGTATTTTAGAAGGGTCCTGGCGAGCTCTAGAAGGGTCTGAGAGCTTTTAGAAGGGTCCTGGGAGACTCTAGAAGGGTCTGGGGGCATTTAGAAGGGTCCTGGGGTGCTCTAGAAGGGTGTGAGGGCTTTTAGAATGGTCCTGCGGGCATCTAGAAGGCTCTGGGGTCTTTTAGAAGTGTCCTTTGGGCCTCTAGAATTGTCTGAGGGATTTTAGAAGGGTCCTGTGAGGCTCTGGAATGGTCTGGGATCATTTAGAAGGGTCCTGGGTGGTGCTAAAAGTGTCTGGGTGCATTTATAAGAGTACTGGTGAGCTCTAGAAGGGTCTGGGGGCTTTCAGAAGGGTCCTGGGGGCCTCTAGAAGGGTCTAGGTGCTTTTAGAAGGGTCCTGGGTTGCTCTAGAAGGGTCTGGGGGCTTTTAGAATGGTCCTGTGGGGCTGTAGAAGGGTCTGGGGGCTTTAGATGTGTCCTGGGGGGCTCTGGAAGGGTCCGGGGGCTTTCAGAAGGGTCCTTTGGGTCTCTAGAAGGGTCTGGGGGCTTTTAGAAGGGTCCTTTGGGTCTCTAGAAGGGTCTGGGGGATATTAGAAGGATCCTGGGAGGGTCTAGAAGGGTCTGGGGGCTTTTAGAAGGGTCCTTGGGGGCTATAGAATGGTCTGGGGACCATTAGAGGGGCACTGGGGTCATCTAGAAGTGTCTGGGAGAGTTTATAAGGGTCCTGTGGAGCTCTAGAATTGTCTGGGGGCTTTTAGAAGGGACCTGGGAGGCTCTAGAAGGGTCTGGGGTCTTTTAGAAGGGTCCTGCGTGTCTCTAGAAGGGTCTGGAGGCTTTTAGAAGGGTCCTTGGGGGCTCTAGAATGGTCTGGGGACCATTAGAGGAGCCCTGGGGGCCTCTAGAAGGGTCTGGGGGAGTTTAGAAGGGTCCTGGGCAGCTCTAGAAGGTTCTGGGGGCTTTTTGAAGGGTCCTGGTAGACTCTAGAAGGGTCTGGGTGCTTTTAGAAGGGTCCTGCGGGTCTCTAGAAGGGTCTGGGGGCTTTTAGAAGAGTCCTGGGCGGCTCTGTAAGGGTCTGGGGCCTTTTAGAAGGGTCCTGGGGTGCTCTAGAAGGGTGTGAGGGCTTTTAGAAGGGTCCTGGGGGCATCTAGAAGGTTCTGGGTGCTTTTAGAAGGGTCCTGGGGGCCTCTAGAGATGTCTGAGGGATGTTAGAAGGGACCTTGGAGGCTCTAGAAGGGTCTGGTTGCTTTTAGAATGATTCGGGGAGGTTCTAGAAGGGTCTGGTGGCTTTTAGAAGGGTCCTGTGTGGCTCTAGAAGGGTCTGGGTGCTTTTAGAAGGGTCCTGGGGGGATCTAGAAGGGTCTGGGGGCTTTTAGAAGGGTCCTGGGGTGCTCTAGAAGGGTCTGGGGGCTTTTAGAAGGGTCCTGGGTGGCGCTAGAAGTGTCTGGGTGTATTTAGAAGGGTCCTGGATAGCTCTAGAAGGGTTTGGTTGCTTTCAGAAGGGTCCTGGGGGCCTCTAGAAGGGTCTGGAGGCTTATAGATGGGTACCTGGGGGGTCTAGAAAGGTCTGGGGGCATTCAGAAGGGTCCTGGGTGCCTCTAGAAGGGTCTGGAGGCTTTTAGAAGAGTCCTGGGGTGCTCTAGATGGGTCTGGGAGCTTTTAGAAGGATCCGGGGATGGTCTAGAAGGGTCTGGGGGCTTTTAGAAGGGTCCTGGGGGGCTCTAAAAATGTCTGGAGGATTTTAGAAGGATCCGGGGATGGTCTAGAAATGTCTGGGAGCTTTTAGAAGGGTCCTGGAGGGCTCTACAAATGTCTGGAGAGTTTTAGAAGGATCCGGGGAGGCTCTAGGACGGTCTGGCGGCTTTTAGAAGGGTCCTGCGGGGCTCTAGAAGGGTCTGGGTGCTTTCTGAAGGGTACTGGGGGCCTCTGGAAGGGTCCGGGGGCTTTTAGAATGGTCCTTGGTTGCTCTAGAAGGGTCTGGGGACCATTAGAGGAGCCCTGGGGGATTCTAGAAGGGTATGAGGGATTTTAGAAGGGTCCTGGGGAGTTCTAGAAAGGTCTGGGGGCTGTTAGAAGGGTCCTGGTGTCCTCTAGAAATGTCTGGGGGCTTTTAGAAGGGTCCTGCGGGTCTCTAGAAAGGTCTGGGGGCTTTTAGAAGGGTCCTGGGGGGCTCTAGAAGGGTCTGTGAGCTTTTAGAAGGGTCCTGGGTTATCTAGAATGCTCTGGGAGCTTTTAGAAGGGTCCTGGGGGCCTCTAGAAGTGTCTGCGGTATATTAGAAGGTACCTGGGAGGCTCTAGAAGGGTCTGGGTGCTTTAAGAAGGATTCGGGGAGGGTCTAGAAGCGTCTGGGTGCTTTTAGAAGGGTCCTGGGGGGCTCTAGAAGGGTTTAGCGGCTTTTAGAAGGATCCGGGGAGGGTCTAGAAGGGTCTGGGGACTTTTAACAGGGTCCTGGGAGGCTCTACAAAGGTCTGGAGGATTTTAGAAGGATCCGGGGAGGATCTAGAAGGGTCTGGCGGCTTTTAGAAGGGTCCTGGGGGGTTCTAGAATGGTCTGGAGGCTTTTAAAAGGGTCCTGGGGGGCTCTAGAAGGGTTTGGGGGCTTTTAGAAGGGTCCTGTGGGCATCTAGAAGGCTCTGGGTGCTTTTATAAGGGTCCTGGGGGGCTCTAGAAAGGTCTGAGGGATTTTAGAAGGGTCCTGGGAGGCTCTAGAAGGGTCTGGGGGCTTTTAGAAGGGTCCTGGGGGGCTCTAGAAAGGTCTGGGGGATTGTAGAAGGGTCCTGGGTGGCTCTAGAAGGGTCTGGGTGCTATTAGAAGGATCCGGGGAGGGTCTAGAAGGCTCTGGGGGCTTTTAGAAGGGTCCTTCGGGGCTCTAGAATGGTCTGGGGACCATTAGAGGAGCCCTGGGGACATCTAGAATGGTCTGGGGGATTTTAGTAGGGTCCTAAGCAGCTCTAGAAGGGTCTGGGGGCTTTTAGAAGGGTCCTGCGTGTCTCTAGAAGGGTCTGGGGGCTTTTAGAAGGGTCCTGGAGGACTCTAGAAGGTTCTGGGGTCTTTCAGAAGGGTCCTAGGGGGCTCTAGAAAGGTCTGGGTGCTTTTAGAAGGCTCCTGCTGTGCTCTAGAAGGGTCTGGGGGCTTTTAGAAGGGTCCTGGGAGACTCTAGAAGGGTCTGAGGGCTTTTAGAAGGGTCCTCTAGGGTCTCTAGAAGTGTCTGGGGGCTTTTAGAAAGGTCCTGTGGGGCTCTAGAAGGGTCTGGGGGCATTTAGAAGGGACCTCCGAGGCTCTAGAAGTGTCTGGGTGCATTTAGAATGGTCCTGGGAGGCTCTAGAAGTGTCTGGGTGCTTTTAGAATGGTCCTGGGAGGCTCTAGAAGGGTCTGGCGGCTTTTTGAAGGGTCCAGGGGGCCTCTAGAAAGGTCTGGGGGCTTTTAGAAGGGTCCTGTGGGTCTGTAGAAGGATCTGGGGGCTTTTAGAAGGGTCCTGGGGGTCTCTAGAACAGTCCGTGGGCTTTCAGAAGGGTCCGTAGAGGCTCTAGAAAGGTCTGTGGGCTTTTAGAAGGGTCCTGGGGGGCTCTAGAACGGTCTGGGTGGTATTAGAAGGATCCGGGGAGGGTCTAGAAGGCTCTGGGGGCTTTCAGAAGGGTCCTTGGGGGCTTTCAGAAGGGTCTGGGGAACATTAGAGGGGCACTGGGGTCCTCTAGAAGGGTCTGGGGGATTTTAGAAGGGTCCTGGGGAGCTCTAGAATTGTCTGGGGGCTTTTAGAATGGTCCTGGGAGGCTCTAGAAGGGTCTGGGGGCTTTTAGAAGGGTCCTGGGTAGCTCTAGAAGGGTTTGGGGGCCTTCAGAAGGGTCTTGGGGGGCTGTAGAAGGGTCTGGAGTCTTTTAGAAGGGTCCTGGGGGGCTCTAGAAGGGTCTGGGGGCATTCAGAAGGGTCCTGGTGGGCTCTAGAAGGGTCTGGGGGTTTTCAGAAGGGTCCTGGGGCACTCTAGAAGGGTCTGGGGGCTTATAGAAGGGTCCTGGGAGCATCTAGAAGGGTCTGGAGTCTTTTAGAAGGGTCCTGCGGGTCTCTACAAGGGTCTGGGGGCTTTTAGAAGGGTCCTTGGGGGCTATAGAAGGGTCTGGGGACCATTAGAGGGGCCCTAGGGGCCTCTAGAAGGGTCTGGGGGATTTTAGAAGGGTTCTGGGGAGCTCTTGAAGGGTCTGGGGTCTTTTAGAATGGTCCTTGGGGGGTCTAGAAGGGTCTGGGGACCACTAGAGGGGCCCTGGGGACCTCTAGAAGGGTCTGGGGTATTTTAGAAGGGTCCTGGGGAGCTCTAGAAGGGTCTGGGGGCTTTTAGAAGGGTCCTGCGGGTCTCTAGAAGCGTCTGGGGGCTTTTAGAAGTGTTCTGGGGGGTTCTAGAAGGGTCTGGCGGCTTTTAGAAGGGTCCTGGTGGGCTCTAGAAGGGTGTCAGGGCATTTAGAATGGTCCTGGGGGCATCTATAAGTCTCTGGGTGCTTTTAGACTGGTCCTGGGGGCCTCTAGAAGGGTCTGGGGCTTTTTAGAAGAGTCCTGGGGAGCTCTAGAAGGGTCTGGGGCTTTCAGAAGTGTCCTGGGGGTCTCTAGAAGTGTTTGGGTGTATTTGGAAGGGTCCTGGGGAGCTCTAGAAGGGTCTGGGGGCTTTCAGAAGGGTCCTGGGGTCATGTAGAAGGGTCTGGAGGCTTTTAGAATGGTCCTGATGGGCTCTAGAATGGTCTGGGGGCATTCAGAACGGTCCTGGTGGCCTCTAGAAGGGACTGGATGCTTTTAGAAGAGTCCTGGGGGGCTCTAGATTGGTCTGGAGGCATTTAGAAGGGTCCTGGGGGGCTCTAGAAGGGTCTGGGGGCTTTTAGAAGGATACGTGGAATCTCTAGAAGGGTCTGGGGGCTTTTAGAAGGGTCCTGGGGGGCTCTAGAAGGGTCTGGAGGCTTTTAGAAGGGTCCTGGGTGGCTCTAGAAGGGTGTGGGGGCTTTTAGAAGGATCCGGGGAGGGTCTAGAACGGTCTGGGGTGTTTTAGAAGGGTCCTGGGGGGTTCTAGAAGGGTCTGGGGGATTTTAGAAGGGTCCTGGGGGGCTCTAGAAGTGTCTGAGATATTTTAGAAGGGTCCTGGTGAGCTCTAGAAGGGTCTGGGTGCTTTTAGAGGGGCCCTGGGCTTCTCTAGAAGGGTCTGGGGGCTTTAGGAGGAGTTATGGGGGGCTCTAGAATGGTCTGGGGGTTTTATAAGGGTCCTGGGCGGATCTAGAAGGGTCTGGGGGCTTTCAGAAGGGTCCTGCGGGCCTCTAGAAAAGTCTGGAGGCTTTTAGAAGGTCCTGGGGGGCTCTAGAAGGGTCTGGGGGCATTTAGAAGGGTAATGGGGGGCTCTAGAAGGGTCTGGGGGATTTTAGAAGGATCCTGGGGGCCTCTAGAAAGGTCTGGGGGCATTTAGAAGGGTCCTGGGGTGCTCTAGAAGGGTCTCGGGGCTTTCAGAAGGGTCCTGAGGGGCTCTAGAAGGGTCTGGGGGGCTATTAGAAGGGTTCTTGGGGCCTCTAGAAGGGTCTGGGTTCTTTTAGATGGGTCCTGGGCGGATCCAGATGGGTCTGGGTACTTTTAGAAGGATCCGGGGAGGTTCTAGAAGGGTCTGGGGCGTTTAGAAGGGTCCTGGGGGGCTCTACAAATGTCTGGAGGATTTTAGAATGGTCCTGGGGGCATCTAGAAGCGTCTATGGGCTTTTAGAATGATCCGGGGAGGCTCTTGAAGGGTCTGGCGGCTTTTAGAAGGGTCCTGGGGTCCTATAGAAGGGTCTGGGGGCATTTAGAAAGATACGGGGAGGATCTAGAAGGGTCTGGGGGCTTTTAGAAGGGTCCTGGGGGGTTCTAGAAGGGTCTGGGGGATTTTAGAAGGGTCCTGGGGGGCTCTAGAAGTGTCTGAGATATTTTAGAAGGGTCCTGGTGAGCTCTAGAAGGGTCTGGGTGCTTTTAGAGGGGCCCTGGGCTTCCTAGAAGGGTCTGGGGGCTTTAGGAGGAGTTATGGGGGGCTCTAGAATGGTCTGGGGGCTTTTAGAAGGGTCCTGGGCGGATCTAGAAGGGTCTGGGGGCTTTCAGAAGGGTCCTGCGGGCCTCTAGAAAAGTCTGGAGGCTTTTAGAAGGTCCTGGGGGGCTCTAGAAGGGTCTGGGGGCATTTAGAAGGGTAATGGGGGGCTCTAGAAGGGTCTGGGGGATTTTAGAAGGATCCTGGGGGCCTCTAGAAAGGTCTGGGGGCATTTAGAAGGGTCCTGGGGTGCTCTAGAAGGGTCTCGGGGCTTTCAGAAGGGTCCTGAGGGGCTCTAGAAGGGTCTGGGGGGCTATTAGAAGGGTTCTTGGGGCCTCTAGAAGGGTCTGGGTTCTTTTAGATGGGTCCTGGGCGGATCCAGATGGGTCTGGGTACTTTTAGAAGGATCCGGGGAGGTTCTAGAAGGGTCTGGGGGCGTTTAGAAGGGTCCTGGGGGGCTCTACAAATGTCTGGAGGATTTTAGAATGGTCCTGGGGGCATCTAGAAGCGTCTATGGGCTTTTAGAATGATCCGGGGAGGCTCTTGAAGGGTCTGGCGGCTTTTAGAAGGGTCCTGGGGTCCTCTAGAAGGGTCTGGGGGCTTTTAGAAAGATCCGGGGAGGGTCTAGAAGGGTCTGGGAGGTTTTAGAAGGGTCCTGGGGTTCTCTAGAATTGTCTGGGTGCTTTAGACGGGCCCTGGGCTCTCTAGAAATGTCTGGGGGCATTTAGAAGAGTCTTGGGGGGCTCTAGAATGGTCTGGGGTCTTTTAGAAGAGTCCTGGGGGGCTCTAGTAGGGTCTGGGTGATTTTAGAAGGGTCCTGCGGTCCTCTAGAATACTCTGGATGCTTTTAGAAGGGTCCTGGGGGGCTCTACAAGGGTCTGGGGGCATTTAGAAGGGTCCTGGGGGCCTCTACAAGGGTCTGGGTTCTTTTAGAATGGTCCTAGGTGGATATAGAAGGGTCTGGGGGCTTTTAGAAGGGTCCTTGGGGGCTCTAGAAGGGTCTGGGGACCTTTAGATGGGCAATGGCAGCCTCTAGAATGGTCTGGGTGATTTTAGAAGGGTCCTCGGGAGGTCTAGAATTGTCTGGGGGCTTTTAGAAAGGTCCTGCGTGTCTCTAGAAGGGTCTGGGGGCTTTTAGAAGGGTCCTTGGGGGCTCTAGAAGGGTGTGGGGACCACTAGAGGAGCCCTGGGGGACTCTAGAGGGGTCTGGGGTATTTTAGAAGGGTCCTGGCGAGCTCTAGAAGGGTCTGAGAGCTTTTAGAAGGGTCCTGGGAGACTCTAGAAGGGTCTGGGGGCATTTAGAAGGGTCCTGGGGTGCTCTAGAAGGGTGTGAGGGCTTTTAGAATGGTCCTGCGGGCATCTAGAAGGCTCTGGGGTCTTTTAGAAGTGTCCTTTGGGCCTCTAGAATTGTCTGAGGGATTTTAGAAGGGTCCTGTGAGGCTCTGGAATGGTCTGGGATCATTTAGAAGGGTCCTGGGTGGTGCTAAAAGTGTCTGGGTGCATTTATAAGAGTACTGGTGAGCTCTAGAAGGGTCTGGGGGCTTTCAGAAGGGTCCTGGGGGCCTCTAGAAGGGTCTAGGTGCTTTTAGAAGGGTCCTGGGTTGCTCTAGAAGGGTCTGGGGGCTTTTAGAATGGTCCTGTGGGGCTGTAGAAGGGTCTGGGGGCTTTAGATGTGTCCTGGGGGGCTCTGGAAGGGTCCGGGGGCTTTCAGAAGGGTCCTTTGGGTCTCTAGAAGGGTCTGGGGGCTTTTAGAAGGGTCCTTTGGGTCTCTAGAAGGGTCTGGGGGATATTAGAAGGATCCTGGGAGGGTCTAGAAGGGTCTGGGGGCTTTTAGAAGGGTCCTTGGGGGCTATAGAATGGTCTGGGGACCATTAGAGGGGCACTGGGGTCATCTAGAAGTGTCTGGGAGAGTTTATAAGGGTCCTGTGGAGCTCTAGAATTGTCTGGGGGCTTTTAGAAGGGACCTGGGAGGCTCTAGAAGGGTCTGGGGTCTTTTAGAAGGGTCCTGCGTGTCTCTAGAAGGGTCTGGAGGCTTTTAGAAGGGTCCTTGGGGGCTCTAGAATGGTCTGGGGACCATTAGAGGAGCCCTGGGGGCCTCTAGAAGGGTCTGGGGGAGTTTAGAAGGGTCCTGGGCAGCTCTAGAAGGTTCTGGGGGCTTTTTGAAGGGTCCTGGTAGACTCTAGAAGGGTCTGGGTGCTTTTAGAAGGGTCCTGCGGGTCTCTAGAAGGGTCTGGGGGCTTTTAGAAGAGTCCTGGGCGGCTCTGTAAGGGTCTGGGGCCTTTTAGAAGGGTCCTGGGGTGCTCTAGAAGGGTGTGAGGGCTTTTAGAAGGGTCCTGGGGGCATCTAGAAGGTTCTGGGTGCTTTTAGAAGGGTCCTGGGGGCCTCTAGAGATGTCTGAGGGATGTTAGAAGGGACCTTGGAGGCTCTAGAAGGGTCTGGTTGCTTTTAGAATGATTCGGGGAGGTTCTAGAAGGGTCTGGTGGCTTTTAGAAGGGTCCTGTGTGGCTCTAGAAGGGTCTGGGTGCTTTTAGAAGGGTCCTGGGGGGATCTAGAAGGGTCTGGGGGCTTTTAGAAGGGTCCTGGGGTGCTCTAGAAGGGTCTGGGGGCTTTTAGAAGGGTCCTGGGTGGCGCTAGAAGTGTCTGGGTGTATTTAGAAGGGTCCTGGATAGCTCTAGAAGGGTTTGGTTGCTTTCAGAAGGGTCCTGGGGGCCTCTAGAAGGGTCTGGAGGCTTATAGATGGGTACCTGGGGGGTCTAGAAAGGTCTGGGGGCATTCAGAAGGGTCCTGGGTGCCTCTAGAAGGGTCTGGAGGCTTTTAGAAGAGTCCTGGGGTGCTCTAGATGGGTCTGGGAGCTTTTAGAAGGATCCGGGGATGGTCTAGAAGGGTCTGGGGGCTTTTAGAAGGGTCCTGGGGGGCTCTAAAAATGTCTGGAGGATTTTAGAAGGATCCGGGGATGGTCTAGAAATGTCTGGGAGCTTTTAGAAGGGTCCTGGAGGGCTCTACAAATGTCTGGAGAGTTTTAGAAGGATCCGGGGAGGCTCTAGGACGGTCTGGCGGCTTTTAGAAGGGTCCTGCGGGGCTCTAGAAGGGTCTGGGTGCTTTCTGAAGGGTACTGGGGGCCTCTGGAAGGGTCCGGGGGCTTTTAGAATGGTCCTTGGTTGCTCTAGAAGGGTCTGGGGACCATTAGAGGAGCCCTGGGGGATTCTAGAAGGGTATGAGGGATTTTAGAAGGGTCCTGGGGAGTTCTAGAAAGGTCTGGGGGCTGTTAGAAGGGTCCTGGTGTCCTCTAGAAATGTCTGGGGGCTTTTAGAAGGGTCCTGCGGGTCTCTAGAAAGGTCTGGGGGCTTTTAGAAGGGTCCTGGGGGGCTCTAGAAGGGTCTGTGAGCTTTTAGAAGGGTCCTGGTGGGATCTAGAAGGGTCTGGGGGCTCTTAGAAGGGTCCTGGGGGGCTCTAGAAGGGTGTTAGTTCTTTTAGAAGGGTCCTGGGTTATCTAGAATGCTCTGGGAGCTTTTAGAAGGGTCCTGGGGGCCTCTAGAAGTGTCTGCGGTATATTAGAAGGTACCTGGGAGGCTCTAGAAGGGTCTGGGTGCTTTAAGAAGGATTCGGGGAGGGTCTAGAAGCGTCTGGGTGCTTTTAGAAGGGTCCTGGGGGGCTCTAGAAGGGTTTAGCGGCTTTTAGAAGGATCCGGGGAGGGTCTAGAAGGGTCTGGGGACTTTTAACAGGGTCCTGGGAGGCTCTACAAAGGTCTGGAGGATTTTAGAAGGATCCGGGGAGGATCTAGAAGGGTCTGGCGGCTTTTAGAAGGGTCCTGGGGGGTTCTAGAATGGTCTGGAGGCTTTTAAAAGGGTCCTGGGGGGCTCTAGAAGGGTTTGGGGGCTTTTAGAAGGGTCCTGTGGGCATCTAGAAGGCTCTGGGTGCTTTTATAAGGGTCCTGGGGGGCTCTAGAAAGGTCTGAGGGATTTTAGAAGGGTCCTGGGAGGCTCTAGAAGGGTCTGGGGGCTTTTAGAAGGGTCCTGGGGGGCTCTAGAAAGGTCTGGGGGATTGTAGAAGGGTCCTGGGTGGCTCTAGAAGGGTCTGGGTGCTATTAGAAGGATCCGGGGAGGGTCTAGAAGGCTCTGGGGGCTTTTAGAAGGGTCCTTCGGGGCTCTAGAATGGTCTGGGGACCATTAGAGGAGCCCTGGGGACATCTAGAATGGTCTGGGGGATTTTAGTAGGGTCCTAAGCAGCTCTAGAAGGGTCTGGGGGCTTTTAGAAGGGTCCTGCGTGTCTCTAGAAGGGTCTGGGGGCTTTTAGAAGGGTCCTGGAGGACTCTAGAAGGTTCTGGGGTCTTTCAGAAGGGTCCTAGGGGGCTCTAGAAAGGTCTGGGTGCTTTTAGAAGGCTCCTGCTGTGCTCTAGAAGGGTCTGGGGGCTTTTAGAAGGGTCCTGGGAGACTCTAGAAGGGTCTGAGGGCTTTTAGAAGGGTCCTCTAGGGTCTCTAGAAGTGTCTGGGGGCTTTTAGAAAGGTCCTGTGGGGCTCTAGAAGGGTCTGGGGGCATTTAGAAGGGACCTCCGAGGCTCTAGAAGTGTCTGGGTGCATTTAGAATGGTCCTGGGAGGCTCTAGAAGTGTCTGGGTGCTTTTAGAATGGTCCTGGGAGGCTCTAGAAGGGTCTGGCGGCTTTTTGAAGGGTCCAGGGGGCCTCTAGAAAGGTCTGGGGGCTTTTAGAAGGGTCCTGTGGGTCTGTAGAAGGATCTGGGGGCTTTTAGAAGGGTCCTGGGGGTCTCTAGAACAGTCCGTGGGCTTTCAGAAGGGTCCGTAGAGGCTCTAGAAAGGTCTGTGGGCTTTTAGAAGGGTCCTGGGGGGCTCTAGAACGGTCTGGGTGGTATTAGAAGGATCCGGGGAGGGTCTAGAAGGCTCTGGGGGCTTTCAGAAGGGTCCTTGGGGGCTTTCAGAAGGGTCTGGGGAACATTAGAGGGGCACTGGGGTCCTCTAGAAGGGTCTGGGGGATTTTAGAAGGGTCCTGGGGAGCTCTAGAATTGTCTGGGGGCTTTTAGAATGGTCCTGGGAGGCTCTAGAAGGGTCTGGGGGCTTTTAGAAGGGTCCTGGGTAGCTCTAGAAGGGTCTGAGTGCTTTTAGAAGTACTCGGGGAGGGTCTAGAAGGGTCTGGTGGCTTTTAGAAGGGTCCTGTGGGGCTCTAGAAGGGTCTGGGTGCTTTTAGAAGGGTCCTGGGGGGCTCTAGAAGGGTCTGGAGGCTTTTAGAAGGGTCCTGGGGAGCTCTAGATGGGTCTGGGGGCTTTTAGAAGGGTCCTGGGAGGCGCCAGAAATGCCTGGGTGCATTTAGAAGGGTCCTGGGGAGCTCTAAAAGGGTCTGGAGGCTTTTAGAAGGGTCCTGGGGGGTCTAGAAGGGTCTGGGGGCATTCAGAAGGGTCCTGGGGGGCTGTAGAAGGGTCTGGGTGCTTTTAGAATGATCCGGGGAGGGTGTAGAAGGGTCTGGGTTCTTTTAGAAGGGTCCTGGGGTGCTCTAGAAGGGTCTGGGTGCTTTCAGAAGGGTCCTGTGGGGCTGTAGAAAGGTCTGGGGGCTTTTAGATGGGTCCTGGGGGGCTCTAGAAGGGTCCGGGGCTTTTAGAAGGGTCCGTAGAGGATCTAGAAGGGTCTGGGGGCTTGTAGAAGGGTCCTGGGTGGCTCTAGAAGGGTCTGGGTGCTATTAGAAGGATCCGGGGAGGGTCTAGAAGGCTCTGGGGGCTTTTAGAAGCCTCCTTGAGGGCTCTAGAAGGGTCTGGGGTCCATTAGAGGAGCCCTGGGGACCTCTAGAATGGTCTGGGGGCTTTTAGAAGGGTCCTGGGGGAATCTAGAAGGGTCTGGGGGCATTTAGAAGGGTCCTGCGGGTCTCTAGAAGGGTCTGGGTGCTTTTAGAATGATCCGGGGATGGTCTAGAAGGGTCTGGGTGCTTTTAGAAGGGTCCTGGGGGCTCTACAAATGTCTGGAGGATTTTAGAAGGATGCGGGGAGGTTCTAGAAGGGGGTCTGGGTGCTTTTAGAAGGGTCCTGGGTGCATCTAGAAGGGTCTGGGTGCTTTTAGAAGGGACCTGGGTGGCTCTAGAAGGGTCTGGGGGCTTTTAGAAGGGTTCTGTGGGGATGTAGAAGGGTCTGGGTGCTTTTAGATGGGTCCTGGGGGGCTCTAGAAGGGTCTGGGGACCATTAGAGGGGCCCTGGGGGCCTCTAGAAGGGTCTGGGTGATTTTAGAAGGGTCCTGGGGAGCTCTAGAAGTGTCTGGAGGCTTTTAGAAGGGTCCTGGGGGGCTCTAGAAGGGTGTTAGGGCTTTTAGAAGCGTCCTGGGGGCATCTAGAAGGCTCTGGGGGCTATTAGAAGGGTCCCGGGGGGCTCTAGAAGGGTCTGGGGGCTTTTAGAATGGTCTTGGGGGGCTCTAGAGGGTTCTGGGTCTTTTAGAAGGGTCCTGGTGGGCTCTAGAAGGATCTGGGGACAGTTAGGAGGGTCCTGAGGGGATGTTGAATGGTCTGAGTGCTTTTAGATGGGTCCTGTAGGGCTAAAAAAGGTTCCTAACCCTATCCCTAACCCTAACTCTTACTCTAACCCTAACTCTAACACAAACCCAAACCCTAAACCTAACCCTAACCCTAACTCTAACTCTAACCCTAACTCTAACCCTAACCCTAACCCTAACCCTAACCCTAACCCTAACCCTAACTCTAACACCCTAACCCTAACCCTAACCCTAACCCTAACCCTAACTCTAACCCTAACCCTAACCCTAACCCTAACCCTTACCCTAACCCTAACCCTAACCCTAACCCTAACCCTAACCCTAACCCTAACCCTAACCCTAACCCTAACCCTAACCCTAACCCTAACCCTAACCCTAACCCTAACCCTGCCTCTAACCCCTAGAAGTATCTGGGGGCTTTTAGAAGAGTCCTTGAAGGATCTAGGAGGGTCTAGGGTCTCTAAAAAGGTTCCTAAGGGGCTCCGGAAGGGTCTGGGGTCTTTTAGAAGGGTCCTCGGTGGCTCTAGAAGGGTCTAGGGTATTGTAGAAGGGTCCTAAGGGGGTTTAGTAGGGCCTGGGTGGCTTTATAAGATTTTGGGAGCCTTTATAAGGTTTTGGGGGGCTCTAGAAAGTCCGGGGGCTTTGAGAAGCACACTGGGGGCTCTAAAAGCGTCTGGGGGATTTTAGAATGTTCCTGGGGGCTCTAGACGTGTCTGGGTGCTTCTAGAAGGTTCCTGGGAGGCTCTAGAAGTGTCTGGGTGATTTTAGAAGGGCCCTGGGTGGCTCTAGAATGGTCTGGTTGCTTTTAGAAGGGTCCTGGTGGGCTCTAGAAGGGTCTGGGTGCTTTTAGAAATGTCCTGGGTGGCTCTAGAATCGTCTGGGGGCATTTAGAAGGGTCCCGGGGGGCTCTAGAAGGGTCTGGGTGCTTTTAGAAGGATCTTGGGGGCCTCTAGAAGGGTCTGGGGGCTTTTAGAAGGGTTCTGGGTGGCTCTAGAATGGTCTGGGGGCTTTTAGAAGCGTCCTTGAGGGCTCTAGAAGGGTGTGGTTGCTTTTAGAAGGGTCCTGGGGGCATCTAGAAGGCTCTGGGGGCTTTCAGAAGGGTCCTGGGGGCTTCTAGAAGGGTCTGAAGGATTTTAGAAGGGTCCTGGGAGGCTGTAGAAGGGTCTGGGTGCTTTTAGAATGATCCGGGGAGGGTGTAGAAGGGTCTGGGTTCTTATAGAAGGGTCCTGGGGGGCTCTAGAAGGGTCTGGGTGCTTTCAGAAGGGTCCTGTGGGGCTGTAGAAGGGTCTGGGGGCTTTTAGATGGGTCCTGGGGGGCTCTAGAAGGGTCCGGGGGCTTTTAGAAGGGTCCGTAGAGGCTCTAGAAGGGTCTGGGGGCTTGTAGAAGGGTCCTGGGTGGCTCTAGAAGGGTCTGGGTGCTATTAGAAGGATCCGGGGAGGGTCTAGAAGGCTCTGGGGGCTTTTAGAAGGGTCCTTGGGGGCTCTAGAAGGGTCTGGGGACCATTAGAGGAGCCCTGGGGACCTCTAGAATGGTCTGGGGGATTTTAGAAGGGTCCTAAGGAGCTCTAGAAGGGTCTGGGGGCTTTTAGAAGGGTCCTGGGGGAATCTAGAAGGGTCTGGGGGCTTTTAGAAGGGTCCTGCGGGTCTCTAGAAGGTTCTGGGGGCTTTTAGAAGGGTCCTGGAGGACTCTAGAAGGGTCTGGGAGCTTTTAGAAGGGTCCTGGGAGACTCTAGAAGGGTCTGAGGGCTTTTAGAAGGGTCCTCTAGGGTCTCTAGAAGTGTCTGGGGGCTTTTAGAAGGGTCCTGTGGGGCTCTAGAAGGGTCTGGGGGCATTTAGAAAGGTCCTCGGGGGCTCTAGAAGGGTCTGGGTGCTTTTAGAAGGGTCCTGGGAGGCTCTAGAAGTGTCTGGG
>JAUNZM010001644.1:0-32500 GCA_033459285.1 Clamator glandarius
TATATGTCTAAAGAAATTAAACAGCCAAGAGCCAAATCTTTACAGTGTTTTAAGTAAACCTGCAAACAAGAGGTGTACCTGTAGCCAGTTGGAATAATTGTGCCATTTTTTTACCTTAATTTAATAGGCAATACATTAATAAATAAGATCAGCTAGGTGATATTTGGAAATTCTGTTTTGAAAGACCAGAGAAAAACTGAGGAAATAAGGAATTGGTAATAACATGTTTTTATCAGTGAACATTTTAATACTAAATCCTAGATCTGGCTATTATCTACTTTCTGTGTTTGGTGGGAATGTACTTTGCAAGATGAACACTCCGGAGATGGGATTTTAGGCACGAGTCCAGAGCATGGCTGATGTATACAGCTAGATGCAAATGGTACAGAAGGTTTTTCCTGGGAGAGAAGGAGTTTGAAGGCGAGAATGAAGTGGTCTGTAGACTGAGAGGTGCAGGTGGATGCTCCTCTGCCCATGATTGGAGCTGGTGGTGTGCAAATTCGGGGCCTCTGCACTTGGGCTAACAGAGCTACACAGTTTTCAGAGCGAACAGCTGGGTCAGTCCAGGTAGGACCATTTGGAGTGCCTACAGATGTGCCTTTTGAGCTGGCCTTTTGCAAGTAATGCAGCCTGCCAAAGGCTGGATTCAGTGGCTAGGCAATCAAAAATGCTGCTACCACATAAGCAGTTGCTTATTTTGTGCATGAGTTGACTCCTAGTCTGTATATCAGATGATATTTGGAAGTTAATTGAGCAACTCCACCAGAAGACATGGGGAAAGGAGGAGGGGGGGGGGAAGAAAAAAGATGACTAGTTAACCTTTAAATCAACACTCATGCAGTGTTTTGAGATGACTTTGGATGTCTGCCTAACAACAGATTGTGCAATGGAAGAGTGAGAGCAGTTATTGATGCTTCTGGAAAAGGATTCCTTTTTTTTTTTTTCAGGTTGAAACATGATTGTTAAAATCAGCACAGGTTATTTTGTGAGCTTGCTTAGTGGCAGTTTGATTACTTGGAAATATCAAGAGGTTTTCCTCTTAATTAAATTACAAGATATAATGGGTAATGAAGAATGCTAATGATTAGAAATTGCATTCTTCTTCTGAAGGGCTATGAGTTAGTTAAGTAAAATCCAGTGACTGCAAGACTATTTACTGATAATACAATGATGTCATAATTACTATTGGATAGGTTAAGTCGAGCAATTGAATAAGAAATGTGAAAGAGAAATATGTTTTGCATTCTCACCTGTGGATAACGATTTCCAAATTATGCTTTTTTAAAAACAGCTATTGCATCATTTTTTTAAAAAAAAAAGAACTGTGATATTCATTTAAGAAATCTGAGCCATCTGAGGTAATAAACTTTGAAAAGATTACATCCCCCCGCAAAAAAATATTCTCAGTTTTATCATTAAAATAATATATTCTTCGGATCACCATAAATCTTATTATATCAGAATGCTTTTTTCCCTTTCTACCATTGTCTGTTACTTTAGTATTTCCCCTCACCAGATTCTGTCTTTTCTTAACTCTGAACTTGATGGTTTTGCCCTCCCATGGTCCGGGAGAGAGACCTGTGGCTTGATCTCAGGAGGTGCAGTCCTGGTGCTGGACAGGGTCTTCAGGGAGGACTGTTCTAAGAACATGATTCCAAGGGATGACTTTCTCACAAGGCCATCAAAAATAGAGGTGTAGTGAAGGAAATATGTTTTTATTATTTCAACTGTCAGTATTTAGCATCAGACCTTCTTTTTTGTATTTTCTAGTGAGAACATTGTTATTAGATCTCTCAGTCCTGGTATCCGTGTATTGGGATTATTTGTGTCAAACCCCTTATCTTCTCATAGTTACTGTTTATGAAAGTCATTCCTTGATTCTGTTGAGAAATTGTAATGAATTATATTAATTACTTTCCTTTATCTTTGCATTAAATATAGTTGTGAGTCTGAGTGTTTCTTTAGGTGTGTAGACTTAAGCGAATAAAGGATAAGTCACTTGAAGCTTGGACTGTGCCCCACCAGTTTGTTAAAAGGTACATTCCCTTCACTTTTTTCATATTTGTTGTCAGTAATGGAGGAGGCTTGTACTGAGAGGCAAGTCCTGCTTCACCAATCTCATCTCCGTCTATGACCGACTTAGTTGATGAGGGAGAGGCTGTGGATGTTGTCTACCTAGACTTTAATAAAGCCATTGGTGCCATTTCCCACAACATTCTCCTGGAAAGCTCAGGGCTTGGATGAGCACCCTCCTTTGCTGGGTAAAAAACTGGCTCGATGACCAGACCCAGAATGTTGGTGGTAATTGGAGTTAAATCTGGTTGGTGGATGGTCACAAGAGGTGTTCTCCAGGGTTCAGTGTTGGGTCACTTCTGTTTAATATCTTTAACCAGAATCTGGATGAGGGGATCAAGTGCTCCCTTAGACAGTTTGCAGATGACACTGAATTGGGTGTGACTGTTGAGAATGAAGACTCTGCAGAGGTATCTGAAGAGGGTGGATTGATGGACAGAAGCCAACAGGATGAGATTCAACAAGGTCAAGGGTCAGGTCCTGCACTTAAGACACAACAACCCCGTGCAGTACTGCAGGCTTGAGGAAGAGTGACTGGAAAGCTACCTCACAGAGATGGACACAGGGATGCTGGTTTACAGTGGCTGAACATGAGCCAAGCAGTGGCATAGGTGGCATCCTGGCTTGCTTTAGCCATGGTGTGTCCAGCAGGAGTTGGGAAGGGATAGTTCAGTGCAAGTGAGGCCATACCGCGAATCCTGGGTTCAGTTTTGCGTTGCTTAGTGCAAGAAAGTCATAGAGGGGCTGGAGCGTGTCTTGAGAGGGAACAGAGATGGGGAAAGGTCTGGAGCCCAGGGGTTCTGGGAGTGACTGAGGGCCCTGGGACTCTTTAGTTTGGACAAGAGGAGGCTGATGGAACACCTCATCATTCTCTGCGGCTCCTGCAAAGGAGGATGTAGTGAGGTGGGTGCTGGTCCCTTCTGCCAAGTGACAAGTTATAGGACAGGAGGAAATGGATGGATGTTGCACCAGGGGAGGTTTAAATTGAACATTAGGAAAAAATTCTTTACCAAGAGAGTGATGAAGCATTGGAAGAGGCTGCCTAGGGAAGCGGTGGAGTCACCATCCCTGAGGGCTTCTAAAAGATTGAAAGATGTGGTGCTTTGGGACATGGTTTAGTGGTGGAGTTAAGGTTTGGACTCAATCATCTTAAACGTCTTTTCCAACCTAAAAATGACTGTGATTCTAAGTCACAGGGTTTGCCTTCACAATCTTTGGAGATCCACAGTGACAGGACTCCTGTATGTCTAAAGAGGCCAGCTGGAACTTCTGTAGGGATACATTAAAAAGTGGTGTATGGCATTTGACATTTAAATTAAGGCTGTTGAAGAATGCTTTTCTCCCAGGTGGCAGTTCCCTTTACCTCGATAGTATCTCTTTAAGAAGACCTCTTCTGTTTTCTTCTTGCCTTTTATCCCACCCTGAAGGTTTCCATCTCTTTAGACCAATTTGAACCTATGGTCATTTATGCTCACATAGCAGAATTATCAGTCATGGTTAAAACTGGAATGGATCTCTCAGCTTAAAAAGGTGCAAAGACTGAAACTTGTCTCTAAGTGTCCTGTTCAGCAGAGCTGATATCTGGGGTGAATATCTGTCCTCAAAAATTGGATTGCAGTTCTGAAAGCCTCAAACCCAAATGGCTTCTTGATATTTTATCAGGTAATTAATATCAGTTAGGTTCCATAGTCAAAATTTTGTAGTGGATTTTAACATTATACAGCCAGGCTCCAGAAAATTCCACATGAAATCCTCTGCTGGTCTGATTCAATTTTATATGACAAGCAGCTTAACTTCATGAAGTCACTGTCTTTCGAATTATAAGTAGCAGGGCAGTACTTTCATTTAAAATCTGTTTTATCAGGTAGCAACTTCACTGCTGGTATTTGTATTATGTGTAAAAGTTCAGTGACATCTTTGACAAAGCATATTTTCAATTGCTTCTGTTCTCTTTTGTGAGAAGTACAGTAATGTTTGTCCTACTTTTGCGTGCTTCTCAGTATTTAATAGTGAAAAACAATTACAGAATGTCTGGTGTGGAAAATTAAATTCCAGAGATGCTTGCATGGAGTAAAACCTGCTTTTTAAATACTTGTAATATTTATGAAGTGATTTTTATCAATATTTGATGACTACTTGTTTTAGGAACTGAATCACCATTGATTTTGTTTGTAGTATTCCTGATGTTATCCATGCAGATGCATTACTTTAATGTACACAATAAAGGAATGATTCCAAGGTTGGATGGGGCCTTGAGCGCACTGATCCAGTGCGAGATGTCCCTGCCTGTGGCAGGGGACTTGGAACTGAAGGGCCTTTAAGGTCTCTTCCAACTCAAACCGTTCTATGATTCTGTGAGTCTATGACCGAGTAATCCACACCATCAGTGGACGTGACAAGGGGTATCCAGGCTATCCTTAGAGGTTTTCCCTAAGACCACAGGATCTCATTTCTGCTTGCACTAACTTAGCAGCTTGAGGTGGCAGAGATGAAGAATCTCCAACTCTTTTCCCCTCTCTCTGGTGGTATCTTCCTCTTGCTCAGGCACTTGCACTGTATCCGATGGCTTTGTACATACGTGATGGATACTAAAACAAGGCCAAAGAAGGGGGTAGGGGATCATGGCCAGGAATAGGGAAATAAGAGTGGGAAAGCAGTGGCCAGAAGTTGCATCAGTTTTGGTCTCTGCATGGCCACTGTCATGGACACTAATCGTAGAATCATTGAATTGTTTGGGTTGGAAGGGACCATGAAAGTCATCCAGTCCAGTCCCCCTGCAGTAAGCAGGGATGCATTCAACTCAATCAGTAGCTCAGAGTCCCATTCAACCTTGCCTTGAATGTTTCCAGGGATGAGGTATCCACCACCTCTCTGGGCAACCTGGGCCAGTGCCTTACCAACCTAAGCAAAAAAGAATTCTTCCTAATATCTAGTCTAAACCTCTCCTGTTTTAGTTTAAAACCATTAGCACTTGTCCTATTGCTGCAGGCCCTGCTAAAAGGTTTTTCCCCATCTTTATCAGCCCCCTTTCAGTAATGAAAGGCTACAATAAGATCTCCTCGGTGTCTTCTCTTTTTTAAGCTGAAATCCCCCAACTCTCAGCTTCCCTTCATGGAGGAGGTGTTACAGGCCTTTGGTCATTTTGGTGACCCTCCTCTGAACCCACACCAAGGGGTCCATGTCTTTCCTGCACTGAGGACTCTAGAGCTGCACACAGTATTCCAGATGAGGTCTCACCAGAGCAGAGAAGAGGGGTAGAATCCTCTCCCTTGCCCTGCCTGGCTGCACTTCTTCTGATGCAGCCTAGGGTACGGTCGGCCTTCTGGGCTGCAAGCACACATTGCCAGCTCACATCAAGCTAATCTTCCCTGTGATAAGGAGGAGGCACTTTCAGAAAGCCCTTCAGAGCAGCTACCTGATATCAGGTGTTCTGAATCACCTTCCCGAGATTTGCTTCCCCCTTCATTGACCGTAAAGGGAAGAGTGTGCTTGGCTTCCCCAGATACCATTCTTTATTATAGCGACAAAGTATTGAATGATTGTGAAGATGGAATTATCTTAATTATGCCTCTGTGTGGTCATTCCAGATCTAAAAAAAAATCAATAAAAAGTCTTGCTCAGCTCTTTTCCAGACTGTAGGGGTTGTTAAGATGAGAGATTTTCAGTCTCCATCAGCACACATATCACTGATGTTAAACTTCCATCTACTGAATATATTTGGAGTCCATGTTATGCACCTGTATTTTTCTGTATACATTTCCTTTCTTTCTTTAATTTTCCTTATGTAATTTTTATGGACATGTCATAATTACTAAAAAAACCCTAAAAATTACTATTAAAATTTATAAAAATCTATAAAAACTAAAAATAACTATGAAGAACTCAAAATGCCTGAAGAGTATCTCTGCCCAGAAAAATGGATGTCCAGTTTCCAAAAGTATTTACTGCCTAAGTTACCAAGCTTTGTTTAGATACATGGATGACCTTACACATACCAGTTTCTCTTTGGGAAAAACACCTGCACTATTTTTGCTTTGTGTGTTTTGAGGCACATAATTAAGTCAATGCACAAAACAAATACCAGTCTATCAGGGTGCAGAATTGGGGGAAATAATGTAAAGTATCAGTTGAAATTGTGTTGTCTGCGTATGTAGATGTGATGATGTAATACATGCAGTTTTTGGCTGTGTAATATCATTACTTAAAGTGATTTTCATGCTTACATGGGCATATGCCAGAATTTTTTTGCAACTGGGTGTTATATGTAAAAGACAGAATGACCTGGCTGTCAGAGTGAGGGGAGGTTTCAAGGCAAGCAAAATGAGGATGGTGTTGTAGGTGGTCATAGAAGAAAGAAGGAGAAGATATGAAGCCATTAATGAAGCAAAATCCTAAAGGTGGGAGTGAATTGGCAGAGACTGATTACTATCTGGTACCTTCCAGTACCTGAATTAGCGACCTTCCAGTACCTGAAAGCTGGTACAAGAAAGCTGGAGAGGGACTATTCATAAAGGCTTGTAGTGATAGGATGAGGGGGAGTGGGTATAAAATGGAGAGAGGCAGATTTAGGCTTGATATAAGGAAGAATTTCTTTAGCATGAGAGTGGTGAGACACTGGAACAGGTTGCCAAGGGAAGTTGTGGATACCCTATTCCCTGGGGGTGTTCAACGCCAGGTTGAATGGGGCCTTGGGCAGCTTGATCTAGTGGGATCTCCCTGCCCACGGCAATGAGATTGGAACTAGATGATCTTTAAGGTCCCTTCCAACACAAACTATTCTATGATTGCAAAATTCTATGATGGCAATAGAGAGCTAGAAAAATAGTATTTTGGATTGATGGGGTAGCCAAACATGAGGTTGTGTGTAGGCAAAGCAAAAAAAGTCACAATCTTTCAGAGGTGAGTGAAACTGGTGAACATGTTATCATGGTATTCTGAGGTTGGTGCTGCAGATTTGGTGACCAAAACTTGGTCTTCATTTGTACTTTAAGAGTCCTTTAACAAATGTAAATCAACTGGTCATGATAATGGTGAAACCAGCCTATGTCAAAAGCCAAAACTAAGTTAAACTTCATTAGATGAGCTTCGCTTTATTGCTGTGGACAAGACATTATTGGAGTATGAGTTAGGACATAGAGATAAGTTTTTTCACTGCATAACTTTGGGTTTAAACTTGCCTCTGGAAATCATTTTTTATTTGGGGAAGAACTTAGTTTATTCAGTTTAGGTGCTATGATAGGTGCTTTCCTAGACGCACGAAGTTTTTAACAGAGTAGTTACAAATGCTTGTATTGCATGATGCTGGGGTCAAGGAAGACAGAAGTGCATGTCATTAATTTTGAGAGTAGTAATATCATAAGAGTGAATGAGGCTGGATGGTGATGGGATAGTATGGTTAAAGCATGGATCTGTTTGAGCGAGTTCAAAGGAGGACACGAAGATTATGTGAGGGATGGAGCACCTCCTATATAAGGACAGGCTGAGAGAGTTGGGGCTGTTTAACCTGGAGAAGAGAAGGTTCTGGAAGAGCTTAGGGCAGCCTTCCAATACTGAAAGGGGCTACAGGAAAGCTGGGGAGGGACGTTTTACAATGACCTGTAGTGATAGGACAAGGGAGAGTAGCTTTCAGCTGAAGAGGGGAAATTTAGATGAGATCATAAGAAGAAATGTTTTCCTGTGAGGGTGAAGAGACCCTGGTGGCTGCCCCATCCCTGGAGGTGTTCAAGGCTAGATTAGATATGGCTTTGAGCCCATGATCCAATGGGAGGTGGCATGGGGTTGGAACAGGATGGGCTTTAAGGTCACTTCCAACCCAGACCATTCCATGATTCTATGATTCTATGACCTAATGGAACAATGAGACACTGCAAATGAAAGGATCATAGCCTAAAGAGGGGACATGAAAGGGGCTGTTAGTAAAGTGAAGGATGAACCATGAGAATAGTATCTCATTTCATTTAACTGTCATGTGCAGCAGAAGTACAGACAAGGCCTGAGACTTGGCATGAAAATATATTGTTTGAGTAGCCTGAGTGAGAACAGTTCCAGTGGAGGAATAGAGGCCAGATAGTAAGACGATCAAAAAGAGCACTCAGAAAAGAGATTCAAGACTGGAGCCCATTGCATATTCAACATATCTGAGCAGTAACAATGGGACTGAGCGGAGGCAGTAGGACGTTTTGACGGGAGGGACTTGAATGGTTATTTAAACAGAGGTGAAATGCTGTGAGAACAGCATTGACAGTTTTCCATAAAAGAAGGCACCAAGTTTTTATCCCATTAACAGCTTTCCCTCCATGCTGACTGGCAGATGGGTTCTTAGCTTGATCTTTAAACTCTGGTTGTACTTCCAGACCATGTTCTCATTTGTGTTTAACTCCTCTTTCTTGTCTTTCTTTGTTTGCCTTGATGATTCAGACAGTTCTAATCCTCATTTAATAATACTTTCCCTGTGGGTCTTGCAGCACAAATTCAGGTGTTAGTTTTCTAGGGAAGAAGACTTCTGCTGTGTTTCTGCACTGTATCCTGAGCGTTTGATTCTCGTGGGGATTCATGGATGTTGCTGAAATGCCCATATGAAATAGCAAATTAAGATGTGTTGTTTTCTGTCCCTATGGTATGTGCTGTAGAAGAGTGCTCGAAGAACATGGTCCAGAAACATTTGTTGCAGAGCTTGGAAAAGATATGTATATTTAATTACTCTCTGTCTTATTTATGAGATGATCGTTGCTTCTGTTCACCTTTCAACCTCAGTAATCGAACACCCTTAACTTGATGGTATTTGGCTGTGATTGCACCTGGTGCTGCTTTACATTTGCTTCCTAATGCACAGGCAAACCTGTCTAAACTTTGCAAAACATTCCATGCTGGAGCATGAGGTCACTTCACGTGTCATCTTTTTGCCTCCTTTCTTGCCCTTGGAAAACACATTGGCATCTCCTATAGTCAAGACTTGCCAGGGTATTGCATAAAACCTTGGAGACTTTAAAATCAGAGAAAGCAGTGAACCCTTCTGCTGCTTCAAAAACAGTATTTCAGGTGGAACTAACTGGAATCAGGGGAGTTTAATATGTAGTGGTGGCTTGACACCTGCTTCGAAATGGACACTGTGTGTTTTGTATGTGTATTCAAAAGTTCTGGCTTTGCAGTGTGTGAAGGAGGCTACAGGAAAGCTGAGGAGGGACTTTCTACAAGGGCATGTAGATATCAAATGATGGGGAATGTCTTTACATTGGAAAGAGTAAAGATTTAGGTGAGGCGTTAGGGAGAAATTCTTTATGATGAAGGTGGTTAGACACCAGGACAGGCTGCCCAGAGCAGGGGTGGCTGCCTCCTCCCTGGAGGAGTTCAAAGCCAGACTGGATGGGACTTGGAGACCCTGATCCAGAGGGACGTATTCCTGCCCATGGCAGCTTAGAACTGGATGATCTTTAACATCCCTTCCAAACCAAACCATTCCATGACTCTTGTGATCTTGTTCAGCAAAACCTAGCAGGGCTTTTGAGCTTTAGGAATTTCTTCCATTTCTTGCTTTTAAACCAAGACAGTCGAGTCATCATGGGTGAAAATTTTGACTTCCACTGCAGAGTTTAGAACAAAAAGCTAATCTTAAAAATGAAGGGGGGGAGGGTTATTAATTTGCAAGCCATGGCAATAAAAAACCGTTACAGTGGAGGTGAAGCTTGTGGGGTTATACTTTGGATTCAATTGAGATTTCGGGTGTTAATCTAGGCTTGGTTTTTTCCAAAGCCTGAATTCCAAATATGTTTTAATAATAGTAAGTGTGAAAATCTGCAAAGAAGACTTTAAACTAAAAAGCACTTTCAAAAAATACAGAATTAAAATCCATTCAGAAACTTCTAATTTAAGCGTGTTTTAATGTGGGATGTGCATACACTCAGAAATTCAGCTTTGCGCTCACACATACTCTAAACTTTGGTTTTGAGCAGTTAAATTCTGACAGAGTAAGTATCACAATTGATAATTTTGCTGCTTAGCACCAAGAAACTAGGTGAATTAAAATTCTCCTCACTGCGTGCCTTGGAGCCCATTCCACCTGACTCATCAAATGAAAAATTCATCAATTAATCCTCTGACAATAACGATATATACACAAAAATCAATCCGGGATTGATTTTTTGAGCCCAAACATGAAAACCAACCCCTGGCTTGCACATAATGTGAAATTTCTCTTCATTTCAACCTTATTATTGAGTATAAAAGCTGAAGTGTTCATAGAATTATTTGTTCTAAGTCAACTACAAAGGTGGGATTGTTTGAGGAAGGGTGTGCGCGCCATGGAGATGTTCTGAATCACTATCGAAGCCAGCTAATAAAGTTGTCAGATGCATGTTAAGAGCACAGCTGATAGGAGTCGCCCCAGAAGGCAACCAGTGGAGAGAGACACTGATCGCTGGGATCTGACAGGAGACCACCCAGGGTAGCTCACAGTCAGCTGCGTACCAGGCAGGATCAAAGGGAGGGAAGAGCAATGTAAAATAAACTAAACTCAGAAACAGGAGTGCTGAAATGTCTTGATGGGGCAGACACCAGTGCTGCAGCCAAAGTGGTGAATTGTGAGGCTGAGGCACGTCGCTTTGCAGGGATTGTAACAAATTCTCAGCAGCAGAAAATGAGATAATAATTTGTCAGGTCTCTGACTTGTAATTCATACCACTTTTTCAATGAAAAGGAAAATTTCAGCAGATCCATGTGTGCTAAGGTGTCTACTGCATTGCTGTCTCTTTCTTTGTTTATGTGATCCACTTCAGAGTATATAATGTACATCAAAATGATGAGTACTTCCCTAAAATGACTATATATTGATCTGATAAGAAGTTAAAAAGTTTGTATTTGTACTAATGTTACAGCATTTGAGATCTAATTGATGCTGGGAAATATTTTTGTACTGCATTACATATCAAAACGTATAAGGTACACAGTAGAAATCCCAGATAAGAAAATCTCTCAAATCTCTCAAGATAAACACAGGTTGCTTTTTATTTGAGGTACAAAAGAAAAGTAGCCTGGTTCCCACATTATGTGTATAAGCCTGTGGTTTTAACTCCTCATCGGATTAATGTTTTAGGCAACCTTACCTCCAGCATAAGAAACACTGATAGCAACTTGTTGAATAAGTTCTTGCCTCTGAATGCAGTGCGAAGGAGATAAAAATCTTTTGAGTGAAAGAACTCAGTTTTTGTTCTTTGTGTCACCTCTGGCAGTAATTCACTGCTTTCTTCCCACTTGTAAAAATGATACTCAGGCGGTAAAGAAGAACCCAAATGATGTTAAAGAGTTGAAAACTGGCACAGTGCAGCATGCAGGCAATAATCAAATAGCAGATATATTAACTTCTGATGGATCTTTGTGAATGTGTGTATTCACAGTGCAGATCAACATTAGCATATTTATCAAGTTCTGGATGCGTGGAAAGGTGGAAACACACTTCAGGAATACTTGATTGATGTGTATTTCCTCAGTCATAAAACTACAGAGAGTTTTGGTAAGAACACAGACTGTGAGATGCTGTGTTGTTATTTTTACTTTCTTAGTTGAACATGAAGACCACCGTCTTCAAAAATTGTATGTGTGATAGGAACAAGGATGTTGTCATAACTGTTTGTCAGCACATTAAATATTCAGATGTACGCGATGAATTTGGCTCCAAAGAGAATATCAGAACCTATATCTGTTACCATGCAATATTTCTCTCTAAAATATTACTGCAAAGTGTGACTCATTGCAGGAGAATTTTTGTTTGCTCCTTCAATTTACAGTTCTATTCAGAGTCTTAAAGTATAGACAGTTTCAGAAATTATATTCATAGGTTTTGCTGTTGTCACATAATTAGGGACTGAAGGAAGTTAGGAGGGAAAATGGTAGTTGGTATAACTTACTTTTAGATATATTAAAGTTGAATCTGAATTCTGGTCTTCTGTTTCAACTGTGCTTCATACATTTTTTTATATGTATAGATTTACATAATCAATCCCTGTAGGAAATGTGCTGTTACCAGAGAGTGAGTAATAAAGAGTAACTTGAAGGTAGAGAGCATGCATATATTTCAGAACATGCTTCAATAATTTATTTTATAATGTTTATTTGGATTTACCTTTGTGATTTATATCATATTGGTAATGTATATTTTAAATTTTATTTGTGAATTCTTGTATGTGGTATTTCTAAATATAAGGCTAAAATGTACTATTACCATTCTTACAAAGCCAAACATTCTTTTTAATGCAGGTTAACATTAATTTGGTAAAATAATAAAGTAATACCCTTTATATTTTCAGAGTCCACTTACACGGTATTTTAATTTATAGAATATTTTAATAATTATAAATGATTTTAATGCTGGGAGATTTTACTTCTTTCTTTGCATATATAAATTTCCTCAGTAAATTAGGTTTATATCTTACAGTCAGTATGGATAAACTGGCAATATGCTCAATTATCATTGAGCCATTATTCAGGTGTCATGCATTAGAACAGATTAAAATTCTTACTTTTCCTTTTTCCTTAAAGCATATAGGAAAGTTGGGGTTTTTTTTTCTTTGAGTAGGTTCCGTGTAGATGGTTTCTGATGTGGGCATTTGCATTGCATCTAAGCCCTGTGCTAATTAGCGACTGCTGCAGCCAGGGACCTCGTGCAGAAGGTGGTCAGCGGGGGCTGCCCTGGTTGGCAGCAGTGCTGGGGAAGGAGAGCTGCATCCCAGACAGCCCTGGAGAGGCCAGGAGAAGCATCCCTTCAGCATGGCTTAATAGTGCTTCTCTTGTCAGGAGGCTGCTGGTGTTTTCAGGGGTTCTCTGTTCCGTGGTGGGGTTATAGCTGCTTTTCAGAGTCAGCAAGGTCTTCTTAAAATGCAGAGCTCAGGCACACTGAACCTTGAGAGCAACTGAGTGATTTTAGTGTTTCTAATTTTAAAGCTAATGAGTTATGAATAAATACTGTGCTTTCTTGCCAGTTGTGCAAATGTGTGGTTATTAAATGCAATATGAACTATAATTTAAATGGCTGAAGTAGATAAAGAATATACCTAATGTGGGTTTTTTTTAGGCAAAGTTTTATGCTCTGTCATATGTATGCTGTACACACCAAATCCATATTAAGGTATCTATAGGAAAATACACCTCTGCCTGATGATTATTACACTGTGGAATCTCACAAACTTAAAAAACGAGCAGCAAATAGCAAGGACGTCTTTTACAGGAAAGCCATTTTTATGTGTGTATCTGAAAATATATGTAGGTATCACACATTAGGCAGACAGTTTGGAGAATACTAGGCTCAGTTTGTGTTTGCAGTCTAGCAGGGTGTGTTTCTCAAAGCTAATAAGAAAATTACGTATTGTTTAGCAAAAAGGAAAATGCTCTTGGTTGCAGGTGTTCTCTAAACGAGTTTTTGTTAAACTGCATCTCGAAATGTTATTGCTCAGTTGAGCCAAATCTTGCACCCACCTAAAACAGAGAGAGCAGCATTTGTTTGAAAGTCCATGTTCCTTTCCTGAGAAAGCAACTCTGTGGAGTCTTATCTGTTGTAGCTGTGCATCCTCACTTACCTCTGTCAGCGTGGCCTGATCCTTCGCAGCTGAACAGCTTCAGAGTTCCCTGAGCGCTGGCTTAGCCCATGGCAGTGGTTACAGAGGGAGCACTACCCTTTTTCCTCATAAAACTATTTTGAGATCTGGTGATGAAAATTGCTATTATGACATCTATTATTATGAAGGTGATGCTTTAACATGTGTTTTTGAACTAATGGGAAATTAAGATCATGCTTCAGTTTTATCATAAGCTTGCAGAAGTGTGTCCTTAATATCCCAGCCACTTTGAATTCAGTTTGGCTGGGACTTGGGCTTTGTTTCAACATGCTTAAATTTTAGCATATGTTCAGCTGAATGAGAGCTTTGGTATACAGATGACAAGTCTAGATGTTACCATTTGCATCATTCCTTCCTCATTTAAAAAAAAATCAAAACATACATTACAGATGCTGAGTTTTGATTGACATTGAGGTGGGAATTGGGGTTTGGGGCCATCCGCTTTCTTGTTTGGTGTGCATGCTTATTTTGTTCAAGCACTAAATGAAAGTTGAGGATTTATGCTGTGTCCTTCTGGGATATTTTTTTTAAATGAATGGTACTGAGGATATTGGTGCTTTTCTATCTTTGTATATTAGAAATCTTACTGTGCAAGGTTTCATGTAAAAAATGAACCTTCCTAAAAGGATAAAAAGGCTGTAGCAGAATCTCTTAAATTTGTTTTCTGTGTCGCTCTTTTTCATACTAATATGCCATAGTTCCATTTGAATAATAAACTGGCATTCATGTAACAAGCAGGATGGAAATTCAGAGGTTGGTATTTTGCAATAGCAGCAGTAGAATGGGGAGACACTGCAATCTGTCCTTTCCACTCTTCACTCTGTTATATGTTGGCTCTGCAGCTGATATGGCCCTGCTCCAGCTTTGGCTTTGCAGCTGATAAGAGTCTCTGAACAATGAATTATTTTAGAACTGTACTTTGCCATGTGAGCTGCATTACCTAGGTAAAATGCGGTGAGTTGTAGAAAAAGATAATTCCATATTCTGTGGCCAGTTGGAAATAATTTCCTTACATTTGTGAGTCTTAGTCTTGTATCATTTTGATGTGGCTTTTGTATTCTTTCTGAAATAGTTACTCCTGCATTTAAGGTTTATATCTCCTAGTCAATAAGCTTTGCTGACATGGGCTTACTTTTAATAACATCTTTGCTTTATTAAAGAGATATGTGTCTTTTTACATGAAAAATATATCTTTTCTAAGAGATAAAGATGGTGGGATTTCTGACTAGACATACAGCAAGTATAGCAGTTTTTATCTTATGTCACTTCTTAACTGCACATTAAACTTTATCTCAGACTACAATAATAGCATAGTTACAGGGATTTTCCTTAAAGTTTATTAGTAGAATTTGAAATACATCTATTTTTGTGAAGGTATAGCCCTGTAAAGCTCAAATTCATAATTGAGAATTTATATGTTTTGTGTAAAAGAGAATACAGTTTGATGAATATATCCAGCTAGATGTTTTTTCTATATAATACGGATGTATGTGTGTATTAGAATTTATATTCTGTCATTGAAGATGTGATTTCCCACAAGTGCCACGATCACTTTTCTAACTCAGCAATAGGTTGATGGTTGGGTAGAAGAAAAGAGAAAGGAAGAGGAGAAAACACTTGGCAATAACTTAATTGCAAAAGCCATACATAACTGGACATTCAAAAAAGGCTGTGTTCCTCTTTTTTCTAAGGCGATTTGTATGCCAAATGGCAAAATTCTCATTTTAATCTGGAACTAAGTGGCCCATTTGAATTGGATTTTTTTTTTTGTGACATCAAGGGGAAACTCTAGGAAATAAAGAAGGACAGTTGGTAGCAAAGATGGTTGCAGAAACAGCAAGGGTTACCATTTTCACCATTTCAATGAGTGGTTGCGGGGTGATCGTGCGTGCGATATAATGACATCCCCGGGGAAGTCAGCCTTTGATGACCAGGGATTATGAAGGCTCGTTTCTGATATAAATGAAAGGGTACCTAGAGAAAATTGCTTGAAAAGTAAGAACTCAACTGGCCTCAGCTGAAGCAGAGAATATTGTTGTGTCTCCAGGTAAATCTCTTTAGAAAATCCAACATCCAACTAAAGTCACCGGCTTTCTTCCTCCTGAGCAATGGCTACCACACTTATGCGTCATTGAGAGATTTGATGGGAAAAATAGAAAGCCTTCAAAGGCACCTGGCCTTGTTTTTTTTGAGGTAGTATAATGTTCATTATCCATTGGTACGCTATGTAAATCCACTTTTTACCCCTAATCCACCTCTCTTCTACATTCCCCTTGAAGGACACTTCTTACGAGAGCCTTTTACAAAAGAAGAGGCCTTGTTGCTTTGTTTAAACTCCTTAGAAAAGTTGTTGTCATAGATCAGGGGAAGAAATTTTCCAAAGGAAAACCCCAAGTCTTCATTGTATCCTAGACCTGAAGTCAGCAAATATTCCAGTCTACTGAGATTACCACGTTTTCGTCCACTGTTCCATATCCTCAGTGAGTTTTTTTGTTTTGACTTTACTTCTGATTATTTCTAAGCACTGTGAAGTATCTGAAGAGTTTCAGTAGGGTTCTGATCATGAGGTTACCACCCTTCAGCTGCCACGTCATTGGGAATAGTCACCCAACTGAGGATATTAATGGTTGCATGTGTAGTAACAAAGGGAATATTTGTCGGTCTGTCTGTCTGTGGACTATCTGCTCCACTTCTTTTACTCTCAGCTTGAATTCCTTATTAGCAAAGACATAATCTCTAACAGCATTTCAGATGAGAGTGCTCATAGGAACTTTGATCACCTCCTGCCTGCCAAAAGGCAGGCTTTACTACCTTCAGTTATTGACAAGGTCTTGAACCCAATATCAGTGGTGTGCATGTGTCTGTGGCTGCTAGGTAAGTGTTGTGTATGTATGTGACATCATTTGTCAAACTTTGTGTGTGGCTTGATAGCTGATGTCTTCTGTACTCTTCATCCAAGCATTCCATCAAAACAGTGATACATCTCTTGAGTTCCTGGAGGTTTTGAGGAGTGATTGCTAAACAGAGAAAACATATGAAGGCATTTTCCTTTCTTGACACTTGGCAGCCTAAGTTCATCTCAAAGATGGGCTCAGAGTTTTATCTGAATCAGTTAATTAACTCACTGCTATTCTTTCCAAAGCCATTTTCATCGCTGACCTTGTTTGTGGAGTCTGGCACTGTTATCTAGAAAGAAGCCAACCTTTTATACCTTCTCTGACTCCCTGAGAGTGTAGTTTGACTATTGAAATGCTAAGTTGCCTAGTGAGAGAGAGAGAGAGTCTTTAAATGAATCATGCAGTGGGTTATGCATTGTGTCTCCATCTGTTATCAGTTAGAAGGTGAACCTTTCCATCCAGACATCAAGACATACTCCGATATGCATTATCTTCGGCTTGCTTCAGAAACATGCCAGAATGTGAAGTCTGTGAAGCATGAAGAAAAGCAAGCTGCAGACTTTTATAAAATGTTGTGCCTGTGATAGAAGGGCTGGTTTTGATGCCAGGTTTGGGTTAGCAAGTAATTATTTGAGTAATACAGGTGTTGCCCAGAGGCACTTGCCTGTTACAGTGGAATTTGTACTAATCTCTGCACAAAGTAGAAGGGTTGCATGCCGCAACTGTGGTTCTTCAAGACCTTATGGGGACTGTAGTCCCCAAATCCTCCCTTTTTCGCATGCTCGCTAAAGCTACTGTTGAACTAGGAAAGAGCTAGGAGAGGAATCTTTCCTAGCACCACTGTGTGGACAAGAAAGCCTATAGTGTCTGTGTAGCAGTGGTACATGCACAATGCAGTCTGGCAACATGCATTTGAAGCCCAGAAATCAAACCTGGGCAGTATCAAAAGAATTGTGACCAGCAGGTAAAAGAAGGCGATTCTCCCACTCTACTCTACTCTGGTGAGACCTCACCTGGAGTCCTGCGTTCAGTTCAGGAGTGCTCCACACAGGAAGAACGTGGAGCTGTTGTAGCAAGTGGGAGAGGAGGCCATAAAGATGATCCAAGAGCTGGAGCACACCCAATACAAGGACAGACTGAGAGAGTTGTGTTTGTTCAGAGAAGGCTGCGGGGAGACCTTAGAGCAGTTTCCAGTATGGAAAGGGGCTCCAGAAAAGCTGGGGAGAGGCACTTGATGAGGGACTGCAGGGACAGGACAAGGGAGAATGATTTTCAGCTGAAAGAGGGGAAATTGAGATGAGATCTTAGGAAAAAATGTTCTTCTGTGGGCATAGAGAGCCACTGGCTCAGACTGCCCAGAGGAGCTGTGGCTGCCCCATCCCTGGAGGTGTTCAGGGCCAGGTTGGATGGGGCTTGGAGCCCCTGATCCTGTGGGAGGTATCCCTGCCCATGGCAGGAGGGGTGCAAACTGAAGGTGCTTTGAGGTCCCTTCCAATCCAAACCATTCAATGATTCCACAATTCTATAATTCTACTAATGCTAGATGCTTGATATATGATAGATGCTATACGTGTATCTAGAACTTTATTTAATGTATTACCCTAATATTTTTTCCTCTGGCAGCATCCTAAATAATGTTATTTTTTTGTGCTGTCACTTGCTCAGTCTTTAGAAGAGTAGGATGAGAGACCCATTACCTGCCCCAAAGGGTTTCCAGCCAAAGCTTCATAAAGTAAAAAGATAAATATTCCCTTTTCACAGCTACAGGTACTGAGACACAACAGGCTTGTGGCTTGACTGAAATACAGATGCTGATTCAGTTACAGAGCTGATTTACCATTTAAGAGTTTGGTTTTTACAGTTCTGTGCATAAGCCATTTGACTATGCTTGTTTTCCTCTGTCTTTCATTAGTTAATATTTTTAACCCACCTATTTCTAAACTACTTACAGGTAGCTCATGCATCCTAATGCTGTCCCTGAAGCAGATGATTGTAATAACTGCATTAAGAGCATCTGTAATAAAGAAAACTGCTGTTTTCTGAGCCATTCAGTCTAAATTTTTAGTGAGTAAAAGTGTGGACTATTATGTGAATATGATATTCAAATGTAATTATATCCTGACATTGCATTGTGCTTCAAAGTAAGAATCAAATATTGATTTTCCTTATATTCTTTTAATTACCAAAATCATATTTTAGTCTCTAATTTTACCTGTTGTTCAGCTGTTTTACTGAACCGTTTTAAAAAGCTGCCAAAATGGCTGGATGCCTTCTTTGCTGCTTTAACCCGATAGAATTGTGCTGTTGCTCTTTAACTTCAGTACAGCAGTATGTCTCCCTGCCAAACTGAAATGATGTGAAAAATTTAGTTATATATCACACTTATTTTTCTTCTAAGTGACATTATTGGCCCCGCTAATAGTGTGACTAACCTCATAATATTCAGTCTCTTCCCCCAGGAAACATGACTCTGTTCTTCTGCATTTAATTTGATACCAGACCATGTGGTGTTTCTTTTAAGTTCTTCTTTATCTCAGTGTTGTAGTGTGGGGCACCTCTCTAGATTATTTCAATCTCTCTTCATATGTAAAGATAATGGTAACATCCACAATGGGAAACAGTCACTGTAAGAAAGCACACAGCTTGGTGTTTCCTCTTTTTTTCTTCTCCCAACTTCAACCATGGTCTTTCCTCTGAAAGACCGAAAACCACGGAGCTTATCAAAATAACTTACCTCCCTGACTATTGATTGTCTCCTTTAGTAGTCCATTAGAATTAGATGGAGAAAATACTTTTTAGATCTTTTGGTCTGCCCCCCTGCTAGTTCAGCCTTGTTCCCTTCATTATGCCGCTGAGTGTTCCTTCTGGTTTCTTGAGAAATTATTCCACTATTTCTCTGTCAGGAAGATTTTCCCGATATGCAGCATGCATTTTCCTTTTTTTATTATTTAATTTGGTAAAATATAATAATAACTGATAAAAATATAAAAACTATTCCTAGTTATATTTCCCCTGTCATTCCAAGATTTCTCTTTCTTACTAGGTACTTAAACATTTCAAGCATTCCTACATGGCAACCTGTCAGATGAGCAAAAATACATGTAACAAATAGCAAAAATATAAGGAAATAATAACAATACGGGGAGACCTTATATCAGCCTTCCAGTACCCAAAAGGGGGCTACAGGAAAGATGGGAGGTACTTTCTACAAAGGCCTGGAGTGATAGGACAAGGGGGAATGGCTTTAAATTGGAAGGGGGGAAAATTGGATACTAGGAAGAAATGTTTTCCTGTGAGGGTGGGAGGCGCTGGCCCAGGTTGCGCAGAGAAGTCATGGCTGCCCCATCCCTAGAGGTGCTCAAAACCAAGTTGGATAGGAACAACCTGGTCCAGTGGGAGGTGTCCCTGCCCATAGCAGGGGGTTGGAACTGGGTGACCTTTAAGATCCCTTCTAACCCAAACCATTCTATGATCCTGTGAATCTATGATTCTGTAATTCTATAATGTACTGGTGATTAATTGTATTTTGTGAGTGTTTTCTTTTAATCACCTCTTATTTCAGAATTGATTATATACTGAATTTCAGTATGATAGGGAAGACTGAAGAAATGACTGCAAAATAGGTCTATTACCTGTGATTTCCCAACCCTTTTTTCTCACTTCTACCCTTGTTCTTCTGTGAACCTACTCTATTATTCTGCAAATTTAATATAAGTTTAGCAACTGATATAATCTCAAGGTCACTTATTGCCTTGTAAATTTGTTTCTCTCATTACATGTATGGTCTTTGAACTATTTTCCCTGTTTTATTCAGTGTCATTTTCATGATCCTAATCTCATTTTTTATATATATTTTTCTGTATGAGATCTGAAACTGAAAGCCCTCTAGGTTCTTTTGTATTATTTGTCTGTTCTTTTTGGTATTTACATCTGTGGCCAGTTCAGGGTTTTTCATCTTTGATTCTGTTAATGTATTCGTTATCCTCTTTCATTTTGTAATGACGTTAAAACATTGTTGACAAATTTATTTTTAGCAGTATTTTATTGTAAGATGTTCTCTATACTGAAATTCAGTTGAGGGGTTTTTTTCCTTTTTTTAAAATTAATTTATTATTTTTCTTATACCTGCCTCACTTTTTATCTGTGATTCTAGTATCACATGTAATTCTACCCCAACTTGAAGCCGCAGGGTCACTTTGAAAATTGTCCAGCACAGATTTGTGAGCAGTATGGTACCTCAGTGATGCTGAGATACCTGAGCTTAGTCAGGAATGGAGATTTTCTAAATGAGTTCTTCCCACCTATATTCCTCAAAACTTAGTCTCCATCCCAGAAAACCAGCCATCCTTCACAAAGGATTATCTTCACAAAGAGTTGTCTTGCCAGCAGTTGAAGATCTCCAAAATGAAGTATTTCCAGGTTAAAAGAACTTTCCTGGCATCTTTTCATGTCAGTCATCCTTAGTTGTAAGTTTTCTTGCGTGTAAAGTGGTCTTTGATATTTTTATATATGATTAATCAGAAAGCCAAAGCATGTGGATAATCCATATTTTCATGGCTAATTATTATTGCTGATTTGTTTCTGCTGCCCAACTCAGCTCAGAATAGTGGAAAGGAAAAATGCAAATCTTTTAAAATAAGGTATGGAGAAGTTTAAATGCTGTTAGCAAAAACCTGCATGCTTTAATTATGTAGTATGTGTTGGTTTGTGAAATTAATTCAGGCAGGAGTTATTTCAGGTTTTTACCTTAAAATTTAGCTCCAACTTTGTCAGTTCTGTAAGTTGGAATGATTGTCTTAAGTGCTGAAACATTGACAACATGATTGCAATTTCATGGAGTAACAGAAAAGAGTAATTTATTTGAGTTTATTCTTCTGTTGATTGCATAGCAGCAGGGTAGGATTTCTGTAGAAAGTGTAAGTTTAGTTAATTTTTTGAAATGAAAGCCTCAAGATGCTTCATTTAGCTGACCATTGTCTTCTGTGAGGTTGAAAACAGACGGGCAATGACCTGTCAGCACTCTGCTGCAGTGCCATTGTGCATAAATAATTATTATTGCTTTTACTGTTGACCTGCTGACTGTAACTCAGTGCCAAAGTGTATATCACAGCTAGCATTTGCGATTTCAATACACTTGTTCACGCTATTCTTTTATTGTGTTGTAAAATATTACCTTGATTTTTAAAGGCTTTGACCTGTGGCACACAGGTAAAGCTAATATTTTATAAAAGTCAGTAATGATTGGGGCGGTGTGGGGGGTTGTCTCTGTTTGCGAATGCTGATATCAGTTCATTGGGTCTGTACTATCGATATTGTCCAGAGCTGGGTGTTTCTATAAAAACAACAGTAAAAACCAGTTACGAATCAGTACATGGAGGTCAGAGATTTTTTTTTTTCCAGATCTTGAAGAATGTCTGCTGTAGTATTCCTCTTGTTTTATCTCCTTTTTCAATTCCCTGGGTGTTCACTGCCTGTTATTCTTTGCCTCTATCCCTTCTGTCCTCCTACTTGCCTCTCCTGCTTCTGCACTTCACCCAGCTTGGGGTGATTTTTGCTTTCCTATTTGTCTTCTTTCTTCTGGGCATCCAAGGGCAAAAAGCATCCATGGCCTTGCAGCAGGGTCAAGCAATCATCTTCATCCTTTTCCTTTCTTCTGATGATTCTCATCAAATTGTGAGAATCTGTTTAGGACATCAGCTCTTGGGGATCTGGATTATATCTGAGGTAGCAGAGCTGATAAGTGTATCTTATTCGTGTTTTAGCTTGCTTCATGGTGCACTTGTGTAACATATTTCGTGGTTGCCCCACCATGCTTTCGGTGAGAGCAGCCTAAAAGAAGGCAAACCAAGTTTCTTGTGTATGAAACCAAGCCAGAAGGTATGTTTCACCCAAATCTGAGTATGTTTCACCCAAATTTGTGTACATTTCACCTAAATCTATGTAGTGTGGTGGATGGATGGATCAACCGTTTTGCTCTACAAGCCCTGGCCATTGTACTGCGCTCGCTGCTGATGTCAACCTGCTAATGAGAACACTCCTCACATGACTAGTTCTGCAGTGGGTCAGCATTATCCATGGTGTGTTAGCTTTGTTGACTTCATTGAATTGCACCTGGCAAGAAGTTGGCAGAGGTACACTAGAATAAATACTCATATACATAAATGCCAGGGCAGGCTTTGCAAGAACAGTCTCTTCAAAAGAAGTTAGATTTGCCGGTCGAAGAAGATGGTGGCATAAAACTGAAAAAAAATTACATTCTCTCCAGTTCTTAGTGATATGAAATAAACTATGAGGTTGCCAAGCAGGCAGTTATTTAAACAGTTGTGTAGCAAATTAAGGTTACTGTTCATATTAATCTAAAGATCATATTCGAAGAACTGCAATTGCAAGTATCTTTAAGAAGGGCACAAAAAAAATACATTTCAAGTGTAGTTACTACTGTGTCGGTTGTTTCTCAGCCAAATATGTATTTCTTCATATGGCTAAAATTATAGTGTAGATGAACACTGTATTCAACTTCTGCATGCACCTAAGAGCAACCTATGCTGCATTTAATATCTTCTCCCAATCTCATTTTTCCTTTTCAATTTATTTTTTATTGCAAGCCAGTAGCAGAGAGCCATATAATAAATGCATTATTGAAAGTAGTGGAAGTCTTAATTGATGACATGGATGCATGAATGTTTCACATGGCAGAAAACACTGAAGCTTTAAAGTCTTTAAATTTTAAGTAGTGAATATTGGCAGTTCTTGGAGTGAGAGCCCAGTGTTCAAATATTTCTCCATTGTAAGTTTTTGATCTGTTATCATGTCTCAGGGAGAACGACCCCTCTTTTCCCCATGGCCTGATACATTCTGCTTGCTACGCTTGCGTCTGTGTTTCTGTGAGCTTGCACTTAGTGTTACAGAACTCCATATTTTAACAATACATTGGCTCAAAATCGTGACCTTTTACATAAGGAGGAACAGGACGTTCCAGTCTTCTGTGTGCTTGGGAAAACAGTGAGGCCAGGAGCATTCAGCTCTTTACTCAGCTGCAGCCTCTGTTTTGCTGACTGCTGCCTCATAAGTAAAATTCCAGGGTAAGCCTGTGATGCCTGTCAGAAACTGGTGTGAGTCTGGCCTCCCTCCTTTCGTACATGTGAAAGGAACGTGTACAGCTACAGCGACAGATGGAGGAATCCCACCTGAGATGCCTCACGCTTGGGAATAGCACCCTAATGTAGGTCCAAACACCCGCATAGACAGGGCAGGATCAGTCTCTGCTTCACAAAGCGCCTCCTCATGTGCATCTTGCTCTCAGCTTTGTCTGAGCATGATGTACTTTGACATTTTCTATACTCTTAAACTAAACACAGCGAGAGCCTGTTGTCTAACCCTGAGGGCAGATGACATGCTGTGGCTTCTGTGCATGCAGGTAAACTTTTTCCTTTACTATCCTCCAAAACAAGGGGAAACTGCCTTCTCCATGCTGCTCGCTGGGAATGGCCTGAGACCCTGCTATGAACGCCTGTGCCCTTTTTGGAGAGCACATAATTAATGAGGCAGGTGATACAACAAAATGCCCAATCTTGAGCTGATGTCCTTGCCTAGTTTAGCGTACCTGCAAGCTCCCAGGCTATGCCGCGACTGGAATAATTGTTAGCTGTAGGCAGAAAGGAAGCATGTCATGTTTACACATATTTTCAACCTGCTACCTAAACTAGCAGAAGTAACGTAGCATATGAAGCATTTATATACAGGGTTGCTTTCCTGCAGCTCTGCCTGTATGAAAAATATGTAATTTTAACTCTGCTGCAGGAGGGTTAAGAGAGGAAAAAGCTTGTGAGGTGCCAGGCAGAAAAAAAAATGGACAAATATTTAAAAGGAATTCATGTCTCATAACTTTGTAATTTATGTTGCTGATGGTAAAAAAAGAGGGATGATTTCAGCAGAGAGATTGAGAACATGCAATATGCAGGCATTTTTTCCAGCTAGAACAATATTCCTTTAGGGCATTTTGGAAGATGCAATAGCTGATTCTGAAGCTATTTTAACTGCATGAATGTGTGATGTTGCGTTTCTTAGGTGTAATTTGGGGAAGAGGACAGATAACTAAGGTAGCTATGAAGTTAATGAAGCTGCAGACTTAAGTGGCTAATGTAATTTTCACTCCTGTTTTATTTAAAGGGAGACTGCCAGCTTGGACTAGAGTCAATTTACAAAAAGTGTTTAGATACTTACAGAAATCACAGCTCACTGTGCTCGCTAATTTTAGTTTCTCTGTAGTCGTGTTTTCTAATGAATATGGGGTTTTTACCATCTCTTCAGAATCTCAGTGAAGCTATAGAGGGAGTCTCATAGTGCAAATGCTCGAATGCTTCATGTTTTCTCTGCATATAATTTTGTATATAAAGTTATTCCTTTGCCTACATACATACTACATTGGAACTGGAATATTTACAAAGATAAACGGATCATACCAAGTGCAGAATGATGTAAAAAACACAGAGAAAACCTATTAGAAAAATGGGAACGAAATCTTTTTCTCCAGAATCTTGCAGTTTTAATAACACTGGATATTAGTTATAACCTGATGGATAAATAGGTAGAACTGCAAGTTCCTATTTAAGCAGTAATCAGTGGTTTTAGTTCTTAGATGCCTTTTCTGGCAAACATAGACTAATTTAAAGTTTGTTTTATGAACAGTACAACGTAAAACAAGTTGTATTTCCCCCTCTTGTTTGGGAACTTTTGCAGGAGCTTGCATTACCTGCTGTTTTAATTTATCATTCTAATATATTGCTCCATGCGGGCCACAATAAGATTGCTACCACAGTTCAAATATTGCCATTTCCTGATTTTCATTTTTGGTTTTTAGTATTTACTGTGCAAAACATAACTTTGATACTATTTTGGGGCAGAATTTTGTATAATTTGACTATAAAAACTGAACTACTGAAAGGAAACAGAATTACCATTACAGTAACACTTGGGTGTCCCTTTCAAGATTGAGCTGCAATATTCAGAAATCTGTGCAAGCAGAAAAGAAAGAGATCGTATGTTGTCAGGTCTTGTGGCAAGCAACTTCTTTCAAGGTTGGACTGTTAAATTATCCTGTAATTGACATATTCATCCTGTCTCCAGTGAAAAAATCTTATTCGACAGACAGGAGATGCACTAGAGGAACTCTTTGCTTCAGCATCTTTGAAATCTACAGGAAGGAACCGTTTTTCTTTGAAATTTTACTTTTCTCTCATTTCCCGTATATTGTGTAAAGCAAGGCTTAATCATGAAAGTGTTGACTGTTAAGCTGCATAGTTTTGAATACATATGTAATGTGGTTTTCCGTATAAACAAATTTCACATTTTTTTCATAGAAATGGTGTAGAATATGTCATGGAGGTTTTTTCACCAGGTCAGTCCTCGATGAAATTGAGAGTAATTTTCCCAGAAACTCTCAATAGCACATTTCTTCAATAAGAACTATTATCAAAGTGCATATTTTGTTACAAACCATTATTTCCACCTTTGCCGCATGATATTTCTTGTAACCAGGAATTACAGAATCCCCTCCTTCACCCTGCTGGCCCCACGACTTTGGATGCTGCCCAGGACACAGTTGGTTTCTGGGCTGTGAGCGCTCTTTACTGGCTCATCTTTAGGTTCTCATCCTCCAGCACTCCATGTCCCTCTCCTCAGGGCTGCTCTCAATCACATCATCTGCCAGCTTGTACTGAAACCGCGGATCGGCCCTACCCAGGTGCAGGACCTTGCACTTGGCCTTGTTGAACCTCATGAGGTTCAAACAACTAAACTGTATGAGCTATTTCTAAGGTTCTCATTTTGTTCTCTTAACTAATGGTGTAATTTTGAAATGCACTAAGGTACGGACCTTAATGGGAAAATATGTTTTTAAAAATCTGCTCATATTCAAACACTTTACTTTGAGCAGGACCTGCTGGAGGCACCTGATGCATCCAGCATTGTTCACTGTAACATCACAATTTATTTTCATACTGTTGCGTCATCATATCATTGGAATTGAATCGTTTGGATTATCATCTATCTCGATAATTTCTAAGTCCTTAAGATAATCAGTATTTTCTGGTGGCAGGAAATAAATTAATGCAATCTTGCAACTTATAGAGGATTTTTAGCTCTAAATAAGGAAAATGTATTCCCAGTTGCAGAAATGGCATGTTCTTAAGAGTTCTGCTGTTGTCATTGATATATTTAACATCTTCCATTAGAATGCAGCCACATCTTGCATCTTTTTAACTGACTGAAATGTCTAATTTGTTGTCAGACATTTTGTACTTTGATTTAATTAGTATTGGTGACTCCTGTAGTTAATGACAACATGTACCCATAACTGAAATCCTTACTGCCTTATAAAAATCATAAATAAAAATTACCCAGCATACCAGGTTTGGATCTTGATAATATATATTTTTAGCTAATTTTGCATATACACATTAATCTTTTATTATAAAAAAGCTTCTAGTCCAGGCAACTAGAGTTTGCTAAGGCATAGCACATTCTTCCTTCCATAATCCAGTAACTCTCAGCATGCATAACCCTCCTTCCCAAACAAACTGTGGCGCCTGAACTCCCTGGGAAGTGTTTGCAGATATCTGTGTGTCAGTAGTGATGATTTATCTCAATCTTTTCTGGAACTGAAATATTATTTTGAGGTATCGGGAGACTTGCTTCTGTTAACCAAAAACAACAGAGGGTGCTCTTTCATACTGCATACTAACATGTATATTTCCATAGCACTCACACCCTTGCATTCTCTTATCTCATTATTCCTATGCTGCTTGCCTGAATATCTCAATATCAAAAAGTTTTAAGTCAATCGTGGCTGCGTTAAGTCTTGTGAGTTTTCTGCCTGTCCTTCCCAAGTGACATGGAATGATAAGAGTTACCCTTTTCTTTTTCTTTCCATACCAAGCTTCAGAATTTCTGCAGGAAGAAAAAAAAATAGTAGAATAGATTATACAAGCTTTTTTCTTTTGCAGTACCGTTGAATCCTTCTTGCACCATAGACATTTTATCTGGTTTGCCTATTGGCGGGTGGCTCTTGGAGTTATTGACAGCGGAATCCAATTAGAACTCCGTGCTTGTCTTGTTCATATTCTCCAAATAGTTACTTAAAGAGTAGGGTTGGGAGATCTGGATTGTGTTCAGACCTCTGTCACACAATTCTTTTAAGAGTTTAGGCAATTCTCTGCGCTTCATTTTTTCCATCTGTAGAATAGGAGGAATGATAATTGTGTGCCAGCTGTCTTGTGGTGGGCAGAACACTCAGAAGTTTCTCTGTTCCCATCATACTCGCAGCTCTACTGAAAAGCTCTACTTGCAAAGGTCTGTGAAGAATTTTTGCACACTGACTGCTCATCATCCCCGGGAGCCAATGCTGAGGACGTGGAAACCGTCTTCAACGCTATCCCTGCTTCTCGGGATAGTGCCCACTTGGAAAGGAGTGAAAAGCAGCAACTGCTGGGTGTGCCATATCGGGCTAGCAGAAAACGTGGAGCTGTGCAGGCTGCAATGCGAAGAGAAGCAGATCTGAGGAAGCTGTTGGGACAGGCAGGGTTGCGTCCGTACCCACAATGATTTACCTCATCCTCCGGAAAGCTGCGATATCCAGCTACCTTGCAGTAGTGATAGTTGCTAACCTAAAGTCCTGACTCTCAGTACTGCCATTAATAGAAAGGACAAAACCCAGCATCAATTAATATTTTCTTATGATTTATTACTTTATTACGTAGCTCTAGCTGTGGCTTGATGGTTTCCTGTGCACTGAAGACGTTTGGGGATGTCAGTCTTTCTTATTTTGAGAGGCTGAGAGAGCCAGGATTGTTCAGACCTTATTGCAGCTTTTCAATACTTAGAGCAGGCTGGTAAGAAGGATGGGGAAAATCTTTTTAGCAGGGCCTCTAGTAGTAGGACAAGGAGTAATGATTTTAAACTAAGAGGAGAAGTTTAGACTATATATTAGGAAGATTTTTTTTAGCTGAGGGTGGTAGGGCACTGGCCCAGGTTGCCCAGAGGGGTGGTAGATGCCTCATCCATGGAAACATTCAAGGTCAAGTTGGATGAGGCTCTGAGCAACTGATTGAGTTGAAGATGTCCCTGCTCACTGCAGCGGGGTTGGACTGGATGACCTTAATGGTCCCTTCCAATCCAAACCATTCTATGATTATTTCTCATCCCATGGCCTGACATCCCTGCATCTCTTTCTGAGTTGTCTAGGTAATACATATAAGTGCCCATTCCCAGCCTGGAGTGGACAGCTTTGATGCTCACCGGTACTCCAGACTCTTAAATATATCAGTTTCTCAAAGAATGTTCCCTTTCTTGGGAAAGCCGGTGACGTCTCTAAATCTCTGAAGTACCCCCAAAGCAGTGTGAAATCTAAGGAGAGCAGAAACAAGACTGGGCTTCTGGAGTTGAAAAGTGGCTTGTGCTCCGATGTGAGGAGTTTGGGTTTTTTGTTAAACTAGTGTCTTACAAAACTGAAGGTCTGAAAGTTTACTTTGCCTATGGATGGCATTAACTTTGACATCTGCTATTTAATAAAGGAAAATGAATGCACACGAGATTATTGAACATAATATCTCTGAAAGGTAACTTATTTTCATAAATATATTTCTTGAAATAAAATGAGAAGTTTTACTTGAAAAATTTCAATATAAAATATTTTTTCAATATAAGAAATTTAATGTTATAAATGTGTTTCATCCTTCATAGTCTTTCTGTTAATATACATAAAATTAGCACGGACAATATTTTTTTGCCCCTTTGCGCTATGTCCAAGGAGACTGGTTTGTATTTTTGTTTGCTGTTAGCATTGATATTTTTAAAAAAATAAAAAATATAAAAGAAAATAAAATCTCCTACAATTGTGTATTTTCATGTGAAAACGCATCTTCAGAAGTGCACAATATTCTGTCCAGCATGCTGTGCACCGGTGGCCTGGGTCTACAGATGCAGTTTTAAGACCAAGTCCAATATACTTAGGGCAAAAATACCCACTGGCTTCTTGTCAGCAGCATCTCCAGTGGCTTTTTGTTGCACAACCACTTCAGTTTATCTGTTTCCCACACTGCAAAGTATTGCCGTTTAGAATATGCATGTGTTTATATTTTTAGTTTCAAACTTATCCTGAAGCACTATAAAATTCAGGAGAGTTATTCCTAGATGTAAGGCTCTCTTTTGGACAAATGTTTGGTAGGTTTAAGCTACTATTGCTTGGGTATTTTTTTTCTTTAAATATTGCATGTGAGAGGAATAACACAGAGTAAGACAAAAGATTTTAGATATCTGCTATTTTGTTATGATTGATAACTTAAGCACACAATTTTTGCCTTGTGCATCTGTAAAATGGGTGTAGCAGCACATAAGTGACTCAAATGATAATGTAATTAAGCAGTGCATGTAAAATGAGATGATATATTAGTATCTGATGGTGTTATTTTAGAAATACACAGATCTTTTAATCTGTAGCTTGAAAATGCATTGATCTAAATAAATGTCATGTGTTAAAATGTTAGGCAAAGATAATGCTTGTGGCAAGTGTCATTGGTTTCGTGTCTTATTTAAATATCATGCCAGTTTCGTGCTTTGGGGATATGTTTAACATCTGACATACACCAATTCTCAAATTCCAATCAGGTAGGTTTGATTTATAATTGATAATTTATATGGGTTGCAATGCAGATTGCATTTTGTTAATGCAACTCTAAATTAGTATTCTTCAAAAATGACTTTACTTTAGAGTAGCTACAACACAAATTGTGTGTTTTAGCTTAGGTGTGTCAGGTGTGTATGGGAAAAATTACTGTAATTTCTCTGATTTACCATAAAAAGTGTATCAAATGTGGATTCATGGTGTGCAAATTGTGTTAAGGCATTAGAATAGCACTACTGACAGCAATATTATAAAGTCAAAGCTAATTTTTTAATTCCTGTTTGCAGCCGTGCCACAATGGAAAATTCAAATCAAGTACAATATTTCTGCCCATATTTTCAGCACATGCTGAATAATGCTAAACAATAGTGAGGCCTGAAAAAAACATCAGAAAAGCTAGCACACAGCCCAGGATCTTAATTTCTCTTAAAATGCTTACCATTTTTGCTTATTTTACCCTTCTATTGATATCCACTTGGCAAGCCCGGGAAGCGGGGAAAAAAAAAAAATCTCTTACATATCCATGATCAAAAATGAGCGCCTGATGGCCTGAAGGTTGAAATAATTATCTCTGGTGGCCGTGCAGATCTCAATGTCAAAGCTAAGAACCACAGGGCAGCGGAATTAAAGCATGAAAACTGGCATGAGCACAGACAACTGCTTGAGGCTCTTTATTACTGTTTGATACAGCAGCCCTTTGTTGGAAATCTTGTTTTTTTAGGTTCGAAAGCAACTGTGTGTGTCTAATCTCACATTTTCCTTTATCATCAATTCCATTCCTCTGATATTTACAAAACTAAGCCACATCACATGTGTTTATCCCGGTTCCCAGATCGGTGTGGTGGAGGCTTTCGGCTCATCTGCAGATAGGTGGCACCATTCATACAGATTGGAAAAAGCATCGCTTTTCCCCAGCTCACACTGTTCCGTGCTGTAAATTAACCTGTCACTTTATTATTTGACAAGATCTTCATTTTTATTCATCAGGACTTGGGCCAGGATGGGTGCATTTATGGCCATTTGCTTTGCACGGCTCTCAGCTGAGTTTGTAGGTATTGTAAGTGAGATCCATTATCCCTGTTACAAGTGCACACAATGCAGATGCTGATCTGCGATGATGATGAGAAACCAAAGTCAGTAAAGACCACATAAGCCGCCCTTGATGAAAAGATAAATGAATGCATAAATAACATTGTGCTCTGCTGTGTTTGCTGAGATCAAGGATAGATTTTGAAGGTTTTGAGAGATCAGACATACAGAACCTGGAGAAATTCACCCTCCCTCACTTTGCATTCAGCAAGCATTTCACTGTGTACAGAGGAGCTGAGACACATTTTAATGCATTACTGGAAGACCAGGAATGTTTGGGCACTTTTCAGGGGTTATTTTTAAGAGGAAAACAAAGAAATGGCATCAGGATAAGGGATAAGTTTAATTAAATATGAAACTAAAAAGAACCCCCAAATTGTTTACATTTATGCTCTTCCTAACTCTGCTCTTTATGTAAATAATTCCACATCTATTGTGTTCTAATTTTAAATGTAATTATAGAGATAAATTATTAAATTTTGTTTGTAATTGTATTCATAGAGATTAATGACATTTAAACAGAGACACGTACGCTACCTCAAGACCTGTAGGTAGAAGGTGTGTTTCGACCCTGTACTGGGCTCTGTGTTAAAATGTTGTGGAAAAATAAAATCTAGCTAATTGAATATGTTGTTTAGACTGGCAGCTCTGCAGTAATTTTCTCGTGTTGTATGCATGCATGGATTAAAGCAGGAATTTTTAGAAAGAGCTTAGTCATATTTAAATCGTGGAATCCTCTGATTAAAAAAAATTAATTTTGCCAACATAGATTTTGTGAACGGGTGCAGAGAGGGTTCAGGGTTTAAAAGGAAAGTCTTTGGTCCATGCTGCCCATCGTAGCTCACATTTCATGCAAATGGCCATTTAGAAGCTTTTGTTTTTTCATAGGCAACATTCTTTAATATAATTTACATTAACAAATTAGTACATTCATACTGCAGGACAGAATGGAAATGAAATATGACCTGTCAGGAGGTATGGTGAGATGATGTATTCGGTATTTATAAATTAAGGTAAATACACAAATTCTACCTCAGAACTTTCCTGGTTATTAAAATGAGTTAAAGCCCTTTCCCAAACCGTGCTTTAAAGAGCTGGGCGACATTTTTGTGGTGGAAAAAAAAGAAAAAAATGAGTGAAATTTATTCCACTTTCATTTA